>BCNH02000003.1:26373591-26391366 GCA_001662345.2 Metrosideros polymorpha var. glaberrima | reverse complement strand
CTCCTGTGCCGCAAAAGAGGAAGTACCAACACAGGAAAAAGGAGTTTGTCGGTTGGGGATCGAGACAGCTCATCGAGTTTCTTAAATCTATTGGTAAAGATACCAGCCAACAGATCCCTCAACATGATGTAGCCGTGGTTGTAACGAGCTATATCAATGAAAATAAGCTTCTCCATCCAAAAAAGAAGAAGAGAGTTGTTTGTGATGAAAGGCTTCGCTCTCTTTTTGGAAAGAAAAATATTAGCAGACTTCAAATCTGTGATCTACTTGAAGTACATTATGCAGAGAACCTAGAGCAGTCGGACGAGGATTTTCTCTTCAGTTCTGGGGATGAGGACTTAACGGCTAAGCCTTCACTTCCTCAGAGAAATACACCGAAGAAGATAAAAGTGGTCGAAACTTCAGAAAGCTGTTTTGCTGCTTTAGTTCCCGATAACATCAGGCTCATCTACTTGAAAAGGAGCTTAATTCAGCTTCTCTGCAAAGACCCGGCTAGCTTTGATGGCAAAGTGGTTGGAAGCTTTGTAAGGGTAAAGTCAGATCCCAATGACTACCTTCAGAAGAATTCTCATCAACTTCTGCAAGTGACAGGTGATTTGCTGTAGTTATTAGCTTTTGGGCAATGGTGGAAGCTGCTTAGGTGCTTGCTGCATTTTTTCTCAAGCTGTGGCCCTTGCTTTTGTTGAGTCACTTTGAGACCTGTCGTATCGTTGGGAAGGACGTGTTCTGTGAAAGATCTGTCAAAGTTTCTGTCGGGGGAATGTTTGTTCACTTAGTTATACAATAAGTTGAAGCGAAATCGCCTACATGGTATGCACACAACAAATAGGACTATTTGCACATTACTTCTGATGGTTTCTCTTATGCAAAGTAATTATGAGTCAACAAAGGGAATGAAAAAGGGAAATAAAGGGTGTGTTTGTTTCGCTGAAAGACCTTTCCGTGAATTAGTTTTTCGGACTTTCACGTGTTTGGTTCGTTGGAAAAGGTTATTCAATGGAATGACATTTACGGTCAAAGTAAACACCCACGCTTAGAATTAGGAAAATGAATTCTCGCCTCAAAATAGAGGAACCATAAACTCTAAATACCTTCTTTACTATAGAAGGAGTTTTATTTGTTTTTCAGCATACCACCAAAAAGATGAAAACTAACCATTTTCTTTGAAAATGATTTACGCGAAAAGAATTTTGCTTTATCGTGAAATTTCCCACGAAAAAAATATACCCAAAGTAATTTATGCTGTTTAGAAATAGATTGCTCATTCTATCTACTATCCTTCGACGACATTTCCTTTATGAAGTGGCGGCCTGAGGTAATAGCTTCCTTAATGCAGTACTTCACGTTCATCTGGAAATTTGTAGTAATCTAACTGGCAATTGGGTCATGCTTGTTGGTATCTAGTGTGAAATGGAATGTGATGACGGGCTTATGGGTATTGACGCAGCTTCCTCTTAAATATTTGAAAACTGATGCCATTTGTTTTTTCTACTTATTTAGGTGTGAAAGGGGCCACAGGATCTACAGATACGAGCACTCAAGTCCTCCTTCAAGTGGCTGGGTTGTTTAAAGACATTCCCATTCCCATGCTTTCTGATGAGAACTTCACGGAGGTAATTGGCAGATTCTAGCTGTATTTTCTTCTGATCGAAACCATTGGCTGACTTGAGTAGGCTTGATACAATCAAAGTTAAGGAGGCTTTGATGGTTTTAAATGCTTACACTGTCTTTAAAGTGGAAGGAAAAGGAATGCGCATCTCTTTTTGAAAAAGCTTTCAGCAGATTGCAATAGATGGCCCCCTTCCAAGCAAATTTATTGCAGATTCTAGGCATAAATCAGATTGTTTTTGGTAATTAAAGAGCCAGTTTCCATAGTTGTTGGGGAAAATGAGAGTTCTAAATAAGATATTGGTTGATTCTCCTTTCCTTTTGATCATACAATAGAACTACCAAAGTTCTCTTTTTGGAGATTTTTGTTGTGTTACTCAAGGAGATGAATGCACAACGGGCTTTTGCTTCCCAAGCCGCTTCTGTAGTAGGCAATTTAGAGCAGGACCACCAAGTAAAAGTTATCAATTTTGGCGATTTTTAACTCTAGTGTTACTTCACAGACTTCTGCAGAATATTTAACATTACAATATTCTTCCTATGGTAAAAAAAGAAAAAACTCTTCCAAGTTTCCAGCTTAAAACCAATTTTGAGGTTGTATAACTGATAGAGTGGTGGGCCATTAAAGAGAAGGTTGTATGATTAACTTATAGGTGTATAAAATAGAGTAGGCATGAGGAAATTGCCTGAATCCCATTATGTCATCCAGGTCAATTGTGGTATTCTAGCTAAAATGTTGATGAATGAGGAGACTACGCTTGCATGGCGACTAATTATGCGAGATTAATTAAAGTAATCGTACTGTCAATTATCTCCAGAGATACTTGAATGACTTACCTGTGCATTTTCAACTTTGAAGTTGTCACCAGCTTTGGCATGCCCAAAGGTCATAACCAACTATACTGGCTAATTGCTATAAAGGTCTTTTGATTGTATAGTTGGTTGAGCATTTGCATTTTGAAATGTCACAATCGCTTTAGATGACTGTAGAGCTTCTTGTCCTCGGCAAATGGAAATAATTAAGTCGTGATGGGGTTCTATTCTAATGATGAGAGTATGAGGTATTTTGAAATAAGAATAGCTGCATTCTCAATTACAGTACATCAGAGTCAAGACACGGTTTGTCTACATACCTGTTTCGTGGTTCTCGAAAGATTCTCAGTGACTTCTTGTTGCTTGAATACAAAGCTTTTCTGAAGATTCTTTTAAACCATGGATCCGTGCCCATAATTTTGCTTTCTAATGTTTCTGCAGGAAGAATGCGAAGATTTGCGTCAGAGAGTGAAAGATGGTTTGCTCAAGAGGCCAACTGTAGTTAGTTTTTCTTGCTATGAACTATCAATCCTGAATAAATTATCAGAACATCATATTTCTACACTCTTTTCAGTGTCATGAAATTAGTTTTGCGTTGCAGTAGTTGCTTGTGTATTTTTGTATTTCATTATAGGCCTGAGGCAGTGGCAGTGTTTTTTTTAAATTACAGCACTTAGGGAAGTGTAGCACCTTCTTGCTTGGTTTTCTGAACATTTAGAAGAAATTATCAACTGTGGGATGCATGTTGAAGAATCTCGTGGCACTTTGGAAGGGGAGCAGTGGGAGTATGACTGATCAAATTTGCGATTGGAGGCTGTTGATCAGTGGATTTAACATCTGTTAGTTTATTAGAATCTGGTCATGGGTATAGATGCTCTTTGCATCCTTTCCCTCCATACCTTTGTTTCTTTCATGAAGCCATTTCTTTTATCTTGGCTCTTATGGCACGGTATTGTTGTTATCTGTGCTTAAACCGTCTGGAGTTCTGTATCGTGGATATCTTTTGTTTGTTTATACCTTTTTATCTTTTGTTATCTTGTCTCTTAGTTCTCTATTGCTAGAATCACCAAAAAAAGAGGAAATAAAGAAAAACTCACAGCTGAAGCATTTGCCTAATTTCGAATTCCCTTGGAAATATAGGCAGCAGGAAGTGCTGATATTCTATGACGAGGGTTAAAACGTGATTTCATCTATAACTTTTTTTTATAGATCTGCAAGAAGGTCTTTATAGCTCTCAAAACAAGTAAGGCTAAGCCTGTTTTCATGCCTGCATTCTACTTGTTATTGCTAGGCATCATGCTTTGACTTCCCATCTTGCCCCTGCTTCACTATGACTAGTCCACACTGATGAGTAGAAAATTATGATAAGCTGATACATATTTTGGAGAACTTGATGTCATTTCTATTGACGTTCAGGATGAAATTAGTCTGGTGTGACCATAGAGTGTGCCTAACGGTCCATTGGAGTTTAATAGTATGGCACTCACATTGATCTTTCCTCTATAGTGGAAATTTTACGTGCTGCTCTTGCCGTAGGGAATCTATGTATCTTTTAATTTGTAGATAAGCTTCTTTATGACTAGCTGATTTTGTCTTAAGCAAGCTTTCCATGGATAGGCTGCACCCGTAGCTGATCATACTGGCCTTTCACTTGGACTGTTCATTGCTGCCTGCTTCTGTCGAACTAACCAAGTTATATGGCGTTCTCTTGCAATTGCTTCTGGCTCACTGTTGATATGCGGCACTCTTTTAGTTAATGCTATTATCGGTTCTTGTCAATTGCTTTGAACTTGTTTTTCCCCAAAAGGAATGCCTTTTGTATGTTAACCATCAATAACGCCACTCATGCAGTCATTTATTAGAAAATAATTTTTTTCAAGATTTAAGCATTCAACGTGAGAAAGCGGAACCTGAATGTTGAATTTTTCACTTATGGTTTTTGCTCTTGCTTTTGAGGCTCATTTGCACTTTGTTTTTGGTAGGTAGAATTCGAAGAGAGAGCTCGAATATTACATGAAGATATAACGAAGCATGTAAGATCTTATCTACCATGTTACAGTCTATATTCTAAATTGAGCAATTGACATTGCACAGTAAATTTAGCAGCATTTATACTTTTGTTACTTTTCTTTTAAATGTAAGTACTGCTAGTTTCCATGCTAGGAAGCCCCATACAACATCACAGGATTTGTTTGTCGTTCTGGTAACATTTCTACTAGTACCTTGAGAAAATGGTGAAAACCTCTTATTGCTTAATCTGGGTTGGAAGAATTTCTTGATGTATGTAGTGTTGAATCCAATATGTTGATGCATAAATAGAATCGATTAAGAGACGAGTACCTAGAAAACTTGACAATTTCATTTAGATCAGTATAGTAGCCTCAGTTGTATGAGAATACAAACAAATGGAGTTGAGTAGAAGGGAGTGGTGGACTTCAATGGGAGTCTACTCTTTACGATCTGGTAGGGGAGTGATCACTGGAGCCCCAAAATCAGAAGGCTGAGGTGGTGCTGCTTCTAAATGCCTTTAGGTTGGTGAAGGGGATAGAATGAACTGAATCCCACGTGGGAAAGTGGGAAGTGTTGCTGACTTATATATGTTGGAGGTGGACCCAACCTTATGAGGTGCCTTTGGTTGACAAATCAATGAGGCTTAGTATATGCTTGGCCAATGTGGGCAATACCTTGTATGGGTCAGGCTAGGTCGTCATACTGCATGGCTGTAAATAAGTAACATTGATTGGCTTTGCATAAGCCTGCGTTCTCATGTTTTCCTTGTAGAACAATTTTTTCCCCATCAATGTCATTGCATATATGTTTTGATAGTCTTGGTGTCTGGATTAATCTTCAACTGACCTTTCTTCTTTCTCATGCCTTTTGCTTTCAAGTGGCTTCCAAGGGAACTTGCTTTGCTGCAGAGTCGTATTGAACGAGCCAATGAGAAGGGCTGGCGCAAAGAATATCCTTTTGCCTGTGCTGGAAATTTTGCTTGTGTAATAGGTGTTGGCCAACCCACTGATGTGAATTAGAAAAAATGCACAAGATGAGGATTCTTCACTAATATCTGGATTGCTAACTTAGATCAGTTCAAAGCGAGCAGCAAAGTACCTGATGCTGCTATCTTGCTGTGGGGGTTCTCACCATATATCATTTATGTTGAGTACAGTAACTTGAGACCTGCATTGTTTTATGACAAGCTCCAATACTAGGAACTGGTTGTTTTAATTGGCCAAGTCATATGAATTATTTGACCCTACAAATTAAGGTGTTAACATTTGGATTATGTGATAGTGTTTATTCCAATCATTTGCCTTCCACGTTGTTCTTTTGATCCTCTCTGTGATCTTGGTGATGAATGAGCTGCGGCTTTAGTAGACTTTGAGGACAATTCCCATGTATTTTTTAACCGCATTTTCCTTTAGTTCTAGGATTGTATGAGTACAATTACTTATTGTTTCCTGCATTTTGGGCCATATAAAATGAAACATATGTTTATGAGGTCCAAGCTTGCTCAATAAAGGAATGTTCTGTTTTGTGATTGATGGAATTTTAATGACAAAATGACTGGGAATTAGTTACAACTGAATTGGTCTAGAGTTTTTTTTGTTGTTGTTGCCAAAAATGATAGCAAAACAGGATCTAATTGGAAATTATTTAGTGGCAAGGCATCCTTGGAGTCATCGCCTACTGTAAGAAAGACCTGCGTTCACAGAACACTGCGAGTTATTTTTGACATGAGGTGTTATAGCTAGTGATAGTCTGGTGAAATAATCGCTGCTACATGTGGAAAGATAATTAGTCATTCCTGATCCAATGGAATGGTTCCGTGAAAGCATACTACTTTTGAAATTTCATGCTTTTCTTCCCTTGAAAGTAAAGGAAGGCTATTTGTCGTCCAATGCATACATTATCACACTGAGGATGTACCGGGAATTTGTTGTTTTGAGGCTTTACTTGGTGGTGGGTATCGGTCACCCACTATTTTCAGATTGAATACTTGCCATGTTATTTGATGGTGCACTTGACCATGCTATTCCTCTCTTTGTAACCCAGGCAGGGAATATGTTTATGTGAATGGAGGGATGGAGTCTTTTTGATGATTCCAATCATTCAATCAATCACTCAGTTTCGCACTTGCTGTTACATGATGGAAAACTTGTGGAAGTTAAACTTTTGTTACAATTAAATTGCCGTTACTTCGTTGAACGTTGGCTTACCATATCATGGTCCAACGTTATCATTTATAACCTGACATATCAGACAGCATCTAGAGTCGTGGTTTCCCTGGCTGAAAATTGTCGAATACTAAACTCCCTCTCTTTTTCTCCCCTCTTCTGTTATTAAGCCTGTAATCGGTTCCTTAACTTATTTTATTCTGCACGTTGTTTGAATACTTGGAGAGGAGGAAGCTGCTCCAGACTCCTGAAGAACAATCACGTTTATTGCGCGAGATTCCTGAGGTGATTGCAGATGGAGTAGAAATTGATTCTACCGATATTCTAGATGATTTAGAAGAAATCACTACATCGCCAAGATCGCTCCTTAGGGAAAGTTCGCAGGAGGCTAAATGTGCTACTACCGGCAATATTGTACCAGTGACTAAGATACCTTGGAGGACCAACTTGGAAGGTATGTACGGGCATTTTTTATTTCATGACAGGCATCTGCACGGAC
The DNA here is from genome assembly GCA_001662345.2 of Metrosideros polymorpha var. glaberrima. Lineage (NCBI taxonomy): Eukaryota > Viridiplantae > Streptophyta > Magnoliopsida > Myrtales > Myrtaceae > Metrosideros > Metrosideros polymorpha. Next base: position 26,384,271 of record BCNH02000003.1, on the reverse strand, counting down.
TTATCAAATGGGTGCATCCAGGGTCTACCATGGATTTTGACCCCCCCTCCTTCCCAAAACAACTCTCTCCCCGGGTGCGAACAAAACAAGATTCATCTCTTAGTATTTGGTTTGTCGTGGTGGTTCATCGATGTCCATTAAAATATTCGACTCTGAGGGGCATTGCATTTTCACCTAGCTTTCCCTTTCCTGCTGCCAATTAAATGCATCTGCTCTCATTTCAACATCCTTTATTCTACCTCTTCCACATCGGCATCCTTCTCTTTGAGGCTTGAGCTCTACAATATCACTGAATTTCATGCTCCCGTTCAGGAACTTTTAACTTTGCCTGTGAAATCCATCAAGGCTTATGCTGACCCACCCAGCTTTATTTGTCTGTACTTTTCCTGCTAGAATTTCTAAGTTTATGTTTGTTGTTATATATATCTTCTAGTCAGAGGCCTATTCAAATTGGTGAGCCTTAGAACAACTCATTGGATTTTGCTTTATGGTTCGTCTTTGCCTGCTTCAATATCTAGAGGTGAAGATTAAATTAAAGAGAACGGACCATAGATCAAAGAATCTTCTCAAAGTTACCAGAGAAAAAGTAGAACCATTGAAAAGCTTGAAAATGTATATGTGGTAGCCCAATGATATTGGGGGTATAAACTATAAAGTTGATGTGGGAAGACTTTGTTGTCTGAGTATATGATTAAAGTGCCATCTTGTACCTTTTTATCACATCCAGTGCAATATTCATTCCGCTTGGATCGAGTCGGGTGAGCTTTTCTCAACCAGACCTGATCGATAGCATTCCCAGTTGAACTTCTCTTGCTGCAATTTCTGGTTATTGCATGAATGCCTTTCCTACCCTTGTTTAGCAAGGGGAATCCCTGATAAAAAGGGATGAATAATATTCCTGCTCTATTTGGGAATTAATAGGAGAATTTGGGGTGCGTTTTGCCAGAACTCTGGTAGGGCGCAATAAGGATAAGGAAGAGGTGGAATCTAGGGAATCAAATGTTACAGGTCTTCTTCCCCTTAATGACTAATTTTATGCAAATATTACCTCTATTGGATCTATTCTATCTGCACCAGAGAGAGATCAAAGGCTGAGAACAGAATGGGAGTTTCACTAACACCTTGAATAAAGCCATTTAAATTGCCCAATACAAGTTAGCTTTTTAATAAACGAATGACATAATCAGTTTTGAGCCAACATACTCTCATCCCGTCTGCTGCTTTGCTTATGAGAATAATTCCAGATTGCAGTTAACATCGTGATGAGCAGGGAACAGTTTTCTGAAAGTCATCAGCTATGTCAATTTGTCATTTTTCATTACTGTCTATACATGTTATGATGGTGAGAACCATTCCCTGTAATTTATGTCATAATTTGCAGAGTACCCGAATTGTGTTCATGTTTCTGAATACAAAAAACAAGTGGTAGAAACTCAGAGAAATGAAGAAGGACCTGGTAAGATGGAGAAGAAAGGGTTTCAGGGAACCGAGGATGAGATAATTCGCGCAACTCAGAAAATTGAAGAATGTGAACAGCGGCCAATAACTGAGATTAGTAAGGAAGAAAGACGCGTGGTTGTGGAGAACGACTTTCATGGAACAAAGGGTAAGAGTGTTCAAGCGCCTAAGGTAGTGATTGATTTGATCAGCGATGATGAGGATGAGGATCCTAGCAGTCGCCAGAGCCAGAGCCATGATTATAGCCTGGAAAGCTTGATATGGCACTATGTTGATCCCCAAGGCACGGTCCAGGGTCCTTTCTCGCTCGCATCACTAAAGCAGTGGAGTCAGGAGTACTTTCCTCCTGATTTCAAGATATGGAAGGTCGGCGAAAGCCAGAGCAAAGCAACATTGTTAACTGATATACTGCCCGGTACGTGCTCTAAGTAAACTAGGAAGACAATTTTGTTGCTTGTCATTTAGGTTTCGCCTGTGATTTAAGTCACCGTTCCTTAACACACACCAGAATTCGTTGGGTGTGGGGAATGAGTTATACTGACCAGAGGAATTACTTTCTTCGAGTTTCGGCGTCTCTGAATCAGCAGAAAATAAATAAGCTGGTCGTCTTGTTTTCTTGTACATTCCTTACATCTTGTTGTAAATGAGATACATTTCATTTCAACCAGTTTGAAACTGTGACTTGCTTCTCATTAGACGCGGATACCCTGCAAAGATGTGAATTGCAGCAAATATGCAGCTTAGCGTTGAATACGCTCTGTGCTTTGTCGGTTATGTGCTGGTCTTTGCTTGATGAAAATCTCGCAGGATCGCCTAGGAGGAGCGCGAATTATCCGTCAGCCCGTTTCACTTCTACACTGTGAGCATATTCAGAGGATTGTACTGCGCCAGCCAAAGATCTATTCTCAAGTCTACCAATACAGGATAGCATCTCACTGTGGTGTCATACTCCAGTTGTTAATAAACCACGTGGGTGTGCTGTATGGAGTTTTTGAGTGAGAGGGAAGCATGCAAGCGCGGTAGGTAAATTGACTCTGCACGACACGAGTCCTGCCTACCAAACCCATCTTTCCATTTAGAGGGATCAATGCACGTAAGAGTTTTAATAATCTTCAGAGCTCCAATGAAGTGCACATTATCAGGAAATTCCATGACTAATTGGTTGGACAGTCGCAATTCCAGAGATATGGCACTATTACATTAAGCCGTTAAGCCGTTGCGTTCGCGTCGAGGACGGTTTTGTCTTACCGATGCTCATGAGATTGAACTTTCACGATATAATCGAAAGACCGGGGCAAGATGGGGAAAACCACAAAAAGTAGTACCTTGTCTATCTAATCCACTTTTGAGTCGTAATGAACTGCACATTACGACTGATCAAGAATAATTTAACTCGGCCACGTGGCAGAGACCCAAGTGGGCGAAACTGGCTGCTTTTGACCACAAGCCAATGGCCGCCCTCTAACCACTCGTTCATTGAATAAAACAAGACACAAACTTTTCTCGGGGTGTTGGCTTACAGTTACAAGCCACCGGAGAGGCTTGAGTGGTGGGAATTCCTTGACTTGGAAAAGTCAGAACTAATTTCGAAGACTAATCGCTCTTTGATCTCCTCGTGGGAAATCCTATCGGTCCAATAACGATTCGAAATCCTGGACGATACGCAACCGAATCACGACAGAACGAGAGGGGGGGTGGTGCAATGATACTTCAATGATGCACATGACGAGGTGTGGGAAACATGCAGACACAAGAAGGAGCGACCCACGTTTATGTGGGTATCGCGGGAGATGGGTGGTCGTGGGCCACGTCGCGTGAGAGGGTCGCATTGTTCCTGTCCCCACGTCAGAGGACACTTGCTCATGGCCTGTCCTTCCCCCAATTTCCCTTTCTGGGATTTCCACGTGAATAATCACCTATGGAAAATTACAATAAATGATTCATCAACTTTGGTCCGATGTGTAATGTCATCCCTGCACTTTAATCCAATGTGCAATATCGCCTCTCAATTTTTAATTTGTTGAATATGGTCTTGAACTTTGATCCAATATTCAATGTGGTTCTTGAACTTTTTAAACATTTTCATTTGGTCTAGGGACTACATTGTTGAATAAATTGAAATTCTAGAGACGATATAGAACATTGAGCCAAAGTTTAGGAACAACATTACACAAAACTAAAAGTTCAGGAACGACGTTGCATAATGAACCAAAATTTGGAAACTATTTATGCTATTATTCCTAATCATAATATGAATGGGACATTTCCCCCCTCTCTCTCTCTCATGCATGAGAGCTGGAGTTCATACGTTCCAATGTTGAAAATGTGAAATCTTGATTCTCTTTTTTTCCCTCTAATGAATTTTATAAGGTGTTCGCATGACTTCGAATCTCTTTGAGATTAATACAATGAAGGGCTCTTCTCTAGGGGGCTATGATAGCAATAGTGACCCCTTTGGCACGTATCAATTATTGCTCCCCCCACGCAAGCAAAAGACAAACCCAATATAGACATGATGACTTTACGTGATGTCCTATCCTTGAATTTGATCTCATTCCATCCTCATAGTGATGTGTCCATAATGCTCGAGAATCAATCACGACTTTAGAGGAGCAAACTCATATGGTATGGTTTCTGCCTTCGACGCAACCTAAAAAAAGGCGTTCTTGTCGTTCGAGGGTCAATCATGCTCCCTCTAAATACAATAAAATGTACAAATTTGCTTGTGATTATTGCATAATCTCAGACATTTTTCCTTAAAAGGGATGGGAAAAAATGATTAGGTTTTTGACTTTCTTTGTGTCCTAGGAACAGAACAAATCGCGGTGCTCTCGAGAATACGTGCTGCGATTGGGAGCCCAGCATTCGAAAGTAGAACGTGAACCATGAATTGCACGTGGCTTGACTTCGTTGCGTGGGATTGAAAAACGATGGGCGGTGATTGGTGCCATCTGGAAATTAGATATATCACACTCAAAAAAGAGATTGTATGTAATTTGCTTTTTGTGTACGATTACGCCATCTGGTTCCAAGCGTAGCCCAGTGGACCATTTTTTTTTTTTTTAATAATTGTAAAACCAACTATCTTCTTGTGCCCATTTAATTAGGATTAATACCACAAAAACCTCTAAATTGATATATTTATGACAAATTTTTCTCAAACTAATTTTTTGATTATAAAAGACCACAAATGGGAACACCTGTCACAAATTCACCATCCATTAGTTTTCGTTAAATTGGGTTAATACCATAAAAAGCTCCAAACTAATACGACTGTGATAAACAAATGGTACAAAACCTCAAATTGGTATACCTATCAATTATCGCATCTTGTCTAATGCAGCAATTTGACGGTAAAATTTAACGAAAACTAACGATGTGTAAATAATTTGTCACAAGTGTATTGATTTGAGATTTTTTATGATAATAAAATTAGTTTGTGGTAAATTTATCACATGTGTATCAGTTTGGAGATTTTCGTGATATTAACCAATTCAATTATAATCAAGGGAACCCCTTTTGTTTCGAGACTTATTTTGTGTCTGCTAATTGCAAAGCTAATATTAGACTTAGAAGTCTAGACCTTTTTCACCTTTTAGAGTGAAATATTTCATCTTTTAATTCACTGGCGAACCACTCGACTCTTTAAAAACCCATGCGGATGAATTTATTATGTTATATAAAATCACGAAGCAATATTCACGGTTTCTAAGTTACAATAATGCATTTATAACTTTAAGAGGAGAAGATTTAATATAAAAAGAATTGCTCAGAACAAGTCAGATCAAATAGGCCTTAAATTGTCCCAACAAAAAAATAAAGGCCTTAATTGATGCTCCACCAATTCTCGTAGAAAGTTCTTGGGAGCCCTCGTCTCTTCTCATCTTAGATGGTACCAATAGAGACATCGATTTGATATTTAACCTAATCACTTTTGATTTTCTTTTTCATTCGTCGTGCATCGAAAACTCATGACGTCAACTTCTCGTGTCTATATGTTGAACAATGTAGTTGATTGAAAAATTTCACGCAGATCGAATTAATTGGCTAAAAAAAGGAAGTCGGAGTATAAATTTAAGAATTAAAATGAAGATTGTCCTATTGGCAACGATAACATAATGCATTTATGTGCTTTCCCAACTTAAAATCTAATCTAAGATTTTCATGGAATTAATGAAATTTTTGATGAGGATTAGGATGTCCAATAATTTATGTCGTTAATATAAATTGGGGATTGGGAGAGGGTTTCCGACCCACCGTGTCCCAATCACGTCTCTACACGCATTCATTGCCATTTCTTATTCTCTCTCTCTCTCTCTCTCTCTCTCTCTGCTGCATCACCTTCTGACAAAACACCATGAACTTGCACTGGACTCCTTAATATTTTCTCATAACCATATCTTCTCTCTCTCTCTCTCTCTCTCTCAAGCAGCTTCTTGCTTCTGTTGTCCTGACGCAAGAGTTTCAGACAGTCAACCAGCTCAACTTGGCGTGCCCGCGCTGTCGGCCGCAGATACTGGCACTGCTCCATACTTTCTGCTCAATCTCCTCCTCTGCTCCGTCGGCTTGATCACGTCCTCAGGTGGGTTTCCCTAGCTGCTCTTTACTCTCCTTCCCTTTTGTTCTCATGTCCCGTTCTTGGTCATGCTCGCTCCCCCCCGCCCTGCTTGCTTTACGTATCCGGTCTTATCCTTCCCTGCCCGAATAGAGCGGTAGATTGAGCAGATTTGCTGATTGTGAATTGTGGTCGTCTCTTAATTGATAAGCTCCTGTCGCGCCTTCCCAAAATGGCAGCGGATCCTTCTTGATACTGTCTTCTTTATTTCGCAAATCCGGATCATGACTCGTGAAATCTGTAAATCCCATTCCTAGTCTTAATCATCTGGTTATGTGCAGGTCGCGGTCGCGAAAAAGGAGGGCCTCATAGTCACTGCACTCTTTGCCGACTGAAAGAATCCGGACATTGGTTTGAGGGGACTATGGACCGCGAGAACCGTGCGGGCAACGGCGAAGATGAGCGCGATGTTGAGAATGAGGGACTGCTGGATGGGAAGGAGATCGAGAGGTACTGGTCCGAGGTGTCGGAGAAGAACATGACCTTCAGGGAGCCTCTTCTCGTCAAAAGGGTCAATACCACCTCCCAGATTGCCATCGTCGGCTCCAATGTTTGCACCATCGAAAGCCTGGACTACGAGTATGCTGTTTCTCCTTAAACTTTCTTGTCGCACCCGCATGTCTGTTATGTTCATTCATGTCGTTTTTCGGGTCACTCACGTTACCCAATTGCTTGGTTGGGATTATGATAGGTGGCTTGCCTCTAGGGATGTGAACAAGATGAGGCGAGGTGACAAAGTTCGCTACTTGAACTTGAGTCAACTCTGGAGTTCGATGCTCGAGATTTGACTCGAGTGTCATCGAACCTTATATTTTGTGCTCAAGCTTGACTGAGAAATACTCGATATACGCAGACTAAATTGGCTTGATTAAATTGTAACGGTGGTCTAGTAAGACTTAAAAAAAACGAGGCTCAGACTCTGTGCAAACTTTGATCTAGAGAAATCTTCATTAGAAGCACATTTCTAAGTCTCCATTATGCATTTGTGAGCAATCAAATTTTCAAAAGGACAACTTCAAAACCTATCGCATTGCATTCGAGCAATGTCCAATTGTAGAAGGCTTTAATGAAAACAGAAAATGAATTCAGACCTCAAGCCTCCAAGAAATTGACTTGCATCTCTTACCTTACACATTACATGCACAGGAAAAATTGAGAAAGACAAGGTTAAACAACCATAAAAGTCAAGTGAGAGAATGGTGACACTACCTATTCTTGTGTCCTTGCACGTGTGTGCACGAGTATTCTCGTGTTCCAAGAACTTTTGAGGTCTCCATGTTGTTTCTTCACTTACTGTGATTGCAGTTATTGATTATAACTGGGAGCGAAACTCCATTCTTGTATGAGGGAGATAAAAGAAACTGCATTCATGTTGTGGTTCCCATGATGAATGTTGGAAATTAGGATGTGAAACTGTAAATGGCGAAAGTTTAGGTTTGATTTATCTGCAATGATCTTTTTGGAAACGTGGTTGGCAGAAATTCCAAAATACTGAAATCCACTCCTCAGCTATATTGCTTCTCTTTATTCCTAATGACAGGATTGTTGAAAACGAGTTATTTAAGCAGGACTGGAGGTCAAGGAAGAAAATTCAAATATTTCAGTACATTCTGCTCAAATGGGCCTTTGCACTTATCATAGGTCTAGGTACTGGATTAGTTGGCTTCTTCAACAATATTGCAGTCGAGAATATAGCTGGGTACAAGCTGCTACTAACTACCGATCTCATGTCTAAGAAGAGGTGAGCATGTTTTTCTCGCACTCTTTTTGTGCATCTCTATTCTCGTTTTTTATTTTTTTCTTCTCAGGGTGGGGGTTGCATCTTTACCATCTCTTTGAGCATGTATTTAAACATGTAGTGGCGATAAAACTTGAGTGGACATTTCTTTGTGGGCCATTTGGCCAGAGTAATATACCTAAATCTACTATGTCCTTGTTTTGACAACAAAAACTTAACTTGGTTGTGGTTAATTCTGTATATGTATGCTTTAGGTTCCAAGGTACGAACTTTTCAAAATATTGCAATTTCCTGAGTGCTTTGGTTTTATTGTTATCCGTCCTAGATTAGTAGACCACCCTACTTTGAAGTTAATCCATGCATGGTCCCACCAAGACTCGCACACAGCACTTACCTACTCGTAATCGACCTTGCTAATATGTTCCTGTGCTCAATTAGCAATAGCTGTTGAGCTTTCAGTTCTGCCCACCTCCATATTGTTTGGACTCTACCGGCGTACTTTCGTCATTTCTTCAAGAATATTCTCAGTATCCGTATCCTGTGCTTGGTTAATGGACATCTTGCTTCTTTGTTGCCCAAAATCACTATCCTAAAGCATAGCCACCATAATCACATTTGTGGTCTTTTAGGCCTTCTGACACGTTCTAAATTATATAGCATTCGATCTTAATCCTCTGCTTAATATTCCTCTTGGCCGTCTATACTCATGTTTTCAGCTCAAAACATGCTCTTCTTAAGAACTTCAAAAATCCTGTTCTAGTCTCTGTTATTGTTTTCTCAGAGTTGAGCCCACATACCAGAAAAACTATATGGAGGCAACTCTTGTGCATCTGATATTCTATCTGCCCTAGTTTCCTCTCCGCTCTATGATTTTTATTATATATTTTCACCTTGTTTTGTCTGTTTTTCACTGGTTCTTTTCTCTCTTATTTAAAGTGTTTAAGGTTCAAGATCAAGAACGCTGCCATGCACCAATTATTATCTTCAGAAGATCAGCCTTCAAATTATATTATCTGTGACTGATTGTTCTCTGATAGACCTATTTCTTCATTGTGCTTTTCCTACATTAGTACCAGTCCGTTCTTAGAATTGGATTGCTCTGATTGCATTGACCGTGATACCTTGGGTCTACCTGCTTTTATATGTTGCAAGATTTTTGTAGCATTTATTTGCTTGAATCTCTTTACTCTGACCGACTAATACTTTTTCTCTGTGTGCATATGCTTGTATGCGGATGCACATTTTGATGGTGTGCACAGGTGTTGGGGCCTTAGTATGTGTGTTTGCTCCCTCCTTTACCAAGTGTGATTTGATACTGATTTCAGTGCAGATATTTTGCGGCTTTTGCAGCATATGCCGGTTGTAATGTGGTGTTGGCAACAGCAGCCGGTGCCCTTTGTGCTTTCATTGCTCCAGCTGCTGCAGGTTCTGGTATTCCTGAGGTTAAAGCCTACCTCAATGGCATCGATGCATATTCCATCTTAGCTCCTAGTACCCTTTTTGTAAAGGTAAGAACTAAGAAGTAATGCATGTATTGCATATTGGAAGTCTTCATCTGCTTATTCCAAACTGGACTTTTTCAAATAGGTGAATGCAGCGAGATGAATTTTTCCAGAATATGATTGTTATTAATTATACTTTTTCAGTCTTTCTTTGGTAGCTGTTCAGTGTCTTAACTGGTATGTTTTTGTCTGGCATCAGGATGAAGACAATATCGTGTTTCTGGTTTCGCGGCGTCAATTAGAGTGATAGGAGCAGAAACAGACTCTTATAGCTGATATCTAAAATACGCTGTAGAATGAAAACTGATTGCTCAGAACACGTCAATGTGCTTTGCATATTCTTTCTTTTTCACTGGGTCACTTACTCTCTTGAGGGAAAATATCTGTGTAGTAGTATGTCCACAGCTTTCTGCATGTCCTTCCTCACTATGATATCAGTTTGACCCTGTTCACTGGACATATTGGAGAGCAAACACGAGCTTATTGTGTGATATTGAATAGCCAGGAAATCATGCACCTTATAATGGTTTAGTAACAAGTACTGCACTGCATTTTTCTGTTGTCCTGTTGTTTTTTATGATAATCTATCCTCCAGTTTGACACCTATTAACTATTTGTCAGATATTTGGCTCCATCCTTGGTGTCTCTGCTGGGTTTGTCGTGGGTAAAGAAGGGCCTATGGTGCATACAGGTGCTTGTATAGCCTCTTTACTTGGACAAGGGGGATCTCGCAGATATCATTTGACTTGGAAATGGTTGAGATACTTCAAAAATGACCGAGATAGGCGAGATCTGATTACTTGTGGAGCTGCTGCTGGTGTGGCAGCTGCATTTCGTGCTCCAGTTGGTGGTGTCCTCTTTGCCCTCGAAGAGGCAGCTTCATGGTCTCTCTCTCTCTCTCTCTCTTTGCAGATTTTTGCTCATGACCAGATGAGTTATTGTCAGGAATCCTAAAAGTACGCGTTAGCGAGATGATCTTTTGGATTGGCTCTAGCGAGATTTACATGGCATTTTTACATGGAACTTAAAAATTCATGCGTAGGAGAACTCTTCATTGATATCGTTATACTTTTTTTATCCTGCAGGTGCCTTAAGTGAAATTATTGTTCCTATCAGTCAACAATATCTTGTGACGTTTAGTACAAGAACTTGATGATTAATACTTTGCATTAAAGATCATAGTTGAATTTTCATTTGTCATTTTCTTTCTGTGCTTCTTGTAAATATACTCCTATGGAAATTAAGTGTTTGGAGAATCTTATGTGATGGCATTCAAATTATTCAACCCACATTATCTTGCTATATAGATTTAAAGTCTACTGCATCTTCTGCTTCCCAATACACCACCCTCCCCCCCCAAAAAAAAA
>BCNH02000003.1:26283206-26365123 GCA_001662345.2 Metrosideros polymorpha var. glaberrima | reverse complement strand
ACGACTTATTCGACCAAAAAAAAAAAAGTAACGACTTAATAAAACCGCCTTCCTAAAAAAAAATGTGAACATTTCGTAAGGGCGGTGGGGGGCTTCATCGTTTGAGGAAGCTCACAGAAACCTCTTGAAGTTGTCTCTCTTCTCCCTATAATCCGAGAAGCGACGAAGGCAAGCTCGAATTGATTTCCACCTCTGCTTTCAGATCTTATCCCCCCATTCTATCGATTTGTAATTCGCAGCTGTGCTGAGGGAATTCGGGGTCCGGCTTGGTTCGCGTTGCGGCAATCGCCTTGGAGAGCTCAACTAGCATTTCCAAAGGAAGAAGGCTAGTGATCGCAAGCGCATCGGCACTAGTTCCGTGGCGCAGTTGAGCATCAAACAGGTATTGGGCTTGCTTCCACGCGCTTTGCAGTTAGTGCTCACCAAGTATTTGAAAGATTGCCGATATGGGTTCTGGTGGATTTTGCGCTCATTGCGTGGAATCCCTTATCCGTTGATGAATCGATGGATCGCCTGATTGATTTTTCTTATTGGGGCATGCTCTGTGGACAAGTTTTCAACTCGAGGACCTCGACTCCCGTTGGAAATTTGTCTTTCATATTTCCTCGCACGATTGGAATGTCGCATGGTTGATTGGGTACTTTCTGTGAATGCAGTCGAAAGCATAATTGATCTTCAATGGACGAGAACGTGGGGTCGTCCTTGCCGAAAGATATTCTTGATCGGTTGTTTGCTTATTCTAAATCCACGAGTCTAGCAGACGCCTTGGAAGTTCTTGCGAGAATATCAAGAACTGCAGATGGGCGTGCTGATCTTGCTTCGAAGAGTATCCTTGCTTTGATACTTGATCTAATTCAAGGACACTTGCAATGTTTGAATTCTGAACTTCTGATATCATCACTGAAGCTTATGAGAAATCTTTGTGCTGGAGAGGTTGTGAATCAGGATACCTTCATTGAGAAGAATGGAGTTGGGATCACTTTGACTGTCTTGAGGGCTCTGATTCATACTCCTGCCTCAGATTGTGGAGCAGTTAGGATAGCCCTGCAGGCTCTAGCAAATGTCTCATTGGCTGGAGAGAGACACCAGCAAGCTATTTGGGTTCAATTCTTTCCAAATGAATTTCTCATGCTTGCTAGAATTCGAAGTCAAGACACAGTTGATCCTCTGTGTATGATACTATATACTTGTCAAGATGGGAACCCTGTATGCCTGGCAGAGCTGTGTGGAGATCATGGTTTGTCTGTGGTGTTGGAAATTGCTCGGACTGCTTCGATTGGTAAGTTCCATTTTATTTTTTTTTTTGCTTCTCTTTAGGCCATTTTCTCAAGTTCTTTTCCTCCCACTTTGATTGAACCTAATGTTGTTCTTGTTTCGTCATGTGATGTCATTTTCTCTCCATTGACAGTTGGATTTAGAGAAGAGTGGTTTAAGTTGCTTCTCTCAGTTATCTGCTTAGAAGAAGCACATTTACCTACTTTATTTGCCAGACTAGCTGTTGCTCCTGCTGATGACAGCAAAGATGTCCAAATGGGCTGTGATGAGTTTTCACCAGAACAGGTGTTTCTCGTTAGCATCCTGTCAGAGATCCTAAATGAGCGAATAAATGATGTCACCGTCTCTGGCGAGTTTGCATTATACATTCTTGGATTGTTCAGAAAAGCTAGCGGGCTTGTTGATTTTTCGGAAAGGGGCAAGTCAGGTCTTCCTACAGGGTCCTCTCCCATTGACGTCTTTGGTTACACACTTGCCATGTTGAGAGATATTTGCGCACAGGATGGTGCACGAGGACCCACAGGAAATGCACAAGACGCAACAGGCACACTTCTCTCCTTGGGTCTTTTGGATTCGCTTCTGAATTTGCTCTGTGAACTTGAGCCTCCCACAATTATAAGAAAAGCCATTAATCAGGGTCAACACCAAGGAAACGCAGATTCTAAACAGCTGAAACAATGCCCTTACAAAGGGTTTCGGAGAGACATTGTTGCCGTCATTGGCAACTGTTTGTACCGGAGGAAGAGCGTGCAAGATGAGGTCAGATGCAAGGATGCGGTTATGCTGCTTATGCAGCAGTGTGTTGCGGATGAAGATAACCCGTTCTTGAGAGAATGGGGTATTTGGACAGTCAGAAACTTGTTAGAGGGAAATACCGAAAACCAACAAGCAGTTGCTGAATTGGAGCTCCGGGGAACTGTTAATACACCGGAGATTGCAGAACTTGGTCTTCGAGTGGAGTTGGATCAGAAGATTGGAAGACCAAAGCTTGTAAATTCTGCCTGAAAATTGTCAAATGCTTATTAATCCTTTGATAAACATATCCTTACTAGTAATCTCTTAAAATTTTCAGAGTCCCATATTCCATGATTTGTTTCTCTAATGTTTTAATTAACAGAAATTTATTCCATGGTATCCCTTCCCGGTGGCAATTTTTGCCCCCCAGACATTGAAGGGAAATCGAGACTAAAGAAATTTTGATGAAACTACATTTTCAGGAGAACAGGCGGTGAAAATAGAGAGTTGTTCTCGTTTTCCTGGTCTGTGATAAAAATTTGTCAGTTTTTATTCAATTTTCTTTTTATTCTGTTCCTTTTTTTTTTGTCAGATTAGTCTGTTTCTTAAAAAATCCAAAGTCCATAATAAATATATTTCTCACCTTTTTCTCTAGTTTAATTTTTTTTTTTCAGTCATAATATCACGTATGTCAACATTTATTATAATTTGATGGATAAAAGCCACCAAACACCCTAAATTATGCCCACTGTGATATATTTATTCCAAATTTTTTTTTGTGATACCAAAAACCTCAAACTTATATTTATGTGACACATTTACCTTAAACTTATAGAGCGTGTCACATTTACTCTAAACTTTTTCTTGTGACATCAAAAATCCCAAATTTGTATTCGTGTAACATATTCACCCAAAAAAATTGATGTTACAGAAAAAAGTTTGGAGTTAATGTGTCATACATGTATAAGTTTGGGGGTTTTTTGTGGTAAAAGTGTCACACGGGTACGAGTTTAGGATTTTTTGTGTTACAAAAAATAGTTTAGGGTAAATATGTCGCAATGGGTAAAATTTGTGGCTTTTTCCTTAATTTAAATAACTATATATACAAGTAATTTCGAATTACATTTAAAAAAAACGTTGGCATGTTATCGTGAAATCACATAATTCCTAATAAAGCATGGAACTCTTGACAAAATAATGGTAGAATATACTAAAACTTGCATTTAAGTTTGCAACAAAAATAAATAGTTCTGCACATCTTATCATAATGTGAATTCAATATTAAGCAATAAGGATGTTAAATTAAGATATAAGGAATGTTGTCAATGTGACAACAATTTGACCTTGTGTAGATTATTGAATAGGTTATTATGTTGATATTATTGTCCTTTGACCCATGCGCTCACCTTTTTATGGTCATACGCAAAATTTCAATCTATAAGATAGTAGATACAATAATAACAAGACAATTAAATTTTGACACGCACAACTCATTACATCTTACAATATATGATATCTCAATATGAGGGTTAATGACTATGACATATTCTATCGGCTTGATCAATGCTGATTGAGAAGTACATTGAATGTTAAAAAAAAGAAAAATTGACGACAAAAGACGCTTGTATTTATTCCTAAAGCCAAAACCATTATTAATGAAATATATGGAATTTTCTAAGCTGTATTAATCAATATAACAATTTCGTGAATTTTAATATATATAGTTGCACTTTCGAAATTCGATTTCTTTCTATGTTTGCTCTTTTTATGGATCACATAATTTAGGGCACGAGAGCTTGGGCCATCAACGGCTAAAACCAACAGGTCGAGTCCCACCTGAATTCTGTCTTTCCCTGAAGAAGACAACATCGGAGACCGTCTTCTTCTTCATCTCTCTCTCTCTCTCTCTCTCTCTCTCAGAAGTACCGGATTTTCTCGGTTTCCTGATTATGACAACCCGTGCGTCGTCTGTGTTCAATCGCCATGTTTCTGTGAACGGAGGATCTAAGAAGCTTCAGCTGTCGCTTACTTTTCTCCATGTATTCATACCTTGGTTACTCCTCTTACGGTTCACCTCCCCCCCTCGATTTGAATAGGTAAAGATTCGTTCTTTGCTCCAAATTCCATCCCTCTGAATTTCTGGTTTTTCGTTTGCTTTTCTCGGTCAGTGTTCGTCGATGCTTTGGAACCTCAATTATTGTGTTATGTTGCTCTATTCGTAACGAGCTGGCTGCTCTTACGGCAATGAAGGACCTTCAAGTCCTGGAGCAGTAAGTACGTCGGTGTTGTGAGAAAAAGGGTATGAGCAAGGAAGTATTGGGCACCTTTTATTTCTGTGGAGAAGCCAGAAGACTGATACCACATACTAATTAGTGTTAATCTAGTTCGATCTTTTGATGATATCTTGTCATTGTTTACTGCATACTCGTTTTACAGTTTTTAGTTCTTCCGTTGTTTCTTTCTCCCAAAGAGGGAGATAACTACTTCTGACATAACTGTGCTGCAAATGGACTTATGAGAGGATATAGGAACCTTTTTTTGGAAAAGTATATGTATGGTTAAGGGAAGTGGTCAATTAAGAGAGGATTATGGCGATCGCCATTAGGTAGTGTCGAGCAGTTTCTTTCATCTGCAGTTGGTAGCTATTGAGAACATTAGGTTTCATAGATATTGAAACTGCATGCCTTGCTTCTTCTTGCTGATTTCTCAAAACTTTATACTTGCACTATCTTGTTGTTTCGGTGTTCCTCAAATGGTGAAATCTAATTCATCTTGACTTATAAGTATGTTACTGTGCCACTTTGTTATTTTCATTAGTTGTAGGACTCTTGTGTGATGTGATCTTGTGGGTTAACGGCATAAAGGCATATCAAAGCAAAAGCATACGGCATCCAGCTGGCTGCCTCGTACTTATAGAATGCTCTATATGGTGGTGCGCTACTCAGGATGAATTTATCTACCAGCTCTCAACAGAAGAAGACTTCCCATAGCAGGGGCAAATCTACTGGTTGGGCTGCCTTTGATCTAAAGCATCGACAAGGACATGCTCTTGAATCTGAAACTGAACATGATCCTTTCCCACCAATATCAAGAGCAATTGTCTCGCCGAACCCCTGTCAATATCTTGCCGGGAACAGCAACTCTTATAAAAAGCCTTTCTCAGCAGCTCTCCGGTCTTCTGTAGATTTTCCAGGTTTGGCACACAATGAAAGTAAAGAGAAAAAACTGCTTTCTGATGATACCAGTAACGTACAAGGTTCCAGTAAGGATTTGGTACAAGAGAGCTGCACAGTGGAACTGAAGAAGCTAAAGGAACTTCATTTTTGGGCTGAGAACGAGTTGATTGTGGATATTGTTGAAGCTCTCGACAATGATTTTGTAAAGGCCTCGACTCTGCTGGAAGGTATGCTATCTGCTGGGCTCTTTGAAGGAGATAAAGAACGCAAAAGGGCAAAACAAAATACTACTTCTCGGGATTCTTCCCATGATGAGTTAACGAGGAACAAAGATTTTTCTTCAGGGAAGAATGTGGACTTTTCTGATGGCACTGACGCTCTTAACAATGACTTTAACAGTGTCAACAAATATATGATTGATGAAAAATCTTTGGGGGGAAAAACTTATGATGATTCCACCGGAGCAAGGTCTATTTTGGCCCATTTGAAGTCTTTGCCTCTTGAGCCGGAGTGGGAGGACGAGGACGAGGATGTTTACTTGAGATTCAGGAAGGATGCAATACGCGCTTTGAGGTAGCAGTACCACCCTACTTGAATCCTCATTCTTCATGCATTTCACTCCACTTGCTTTCTTTAATTTTTGCATCCACTCTTAGACTCGATTAATTAACTGTTGTATTCAACTTACAAGTATTTTGTCAGACTTAAACTTGGTATCTTGGCATCCAACATTTGTCACACTACTTGGTGTGGAACTCTATTGGTGGTTAACACTTTTCACTTCATATATCAGCTTGTGTAGTTAGGACTCCAGGAAAGACGGTTCAATAATCCATTCTGAAAAGAATGTTCCATCCTGGAAAGAATATTAGACCTGAGAAGATTTACAATAGCAGTTACTGAAAGCAAAATGGGGATCTGACTTGTACAGATCTCTTTGTCTTGCCTGCCATGGAATGCCTTATTTAGGAGGACTTCCGAGGTCTCTCCTAAAGAGAAGGTTCTGTTGCAAAACTTTGTACATGGAATCTTGTTGTGGTTCATTTTCTTGTGTTGACTTTAGTGGCATGTATAGCTTTTATGTTACTTTACTTGAATTGTTTATGGAAATCGATTCTGCGCATCGGTAGTCCTGTGCAAGGTGTTAACTAAGCTATATTGGGTACTGAACTGCTGCAAACTGCTGAACTGTTGTGACAATTGACGTCTCTGACAGTTCTATGATCCTTCTGCTTTAACACTTTAAGATTGCAAGTATTTAGGAGTCATGGTGTTACCTCTCTAACAGAATGTTGTGGAGTCCTGTATTGTTTGTTGGAGTAATCCTGATTTGGTGAATTCTTTGCTTTACGTAGATCAGCATCTCAGCATTCAAGGGCTGCACAAAATGCCTTTTTAAGAGGTGATCATTCTTCTGCACAGCATCACTCTCTAAAGGCTCGGGAGGAATGGTTGGTTGCTGAAAGACTCAATGACAGTGCAGCCAAGGACATCTTAAGTATCAGGAATATCAACAACGATATATGGACATTGGACTTACATGGTCTTCATAAAACCGAAGCTGTTCAAGCCTTGAAAGAACGTCTGCGAAAACTCGAATTGCAGGCGCCATCAAATCGATCAGTTTCTCCGAAGAGACTTCATATGATGCATCAGAAGAATGGAGTTGCTCAATCTTCATCGGTTGAGTGTTTAACTTCTATTGACAAGGAGAAGCTGGATAAGCCACAATCAGGACAAAGACCTTTATCATTGCAAGTCATAACAGGTACTTTGCCCTTTTTACTCCTATGTCTGGTAGAACACTATTCTCCTTATGTACGATTTTATAAGTAACCTTTTCTTGTGTACATTGCCTTCTAATAAGAAATCCATCCTCATGTACCTGTCTAGCTGTATTTATGATTTGAGAGGAGAGTTTTTTCCTTCTTTCTGCGCAGTTGCGCAAGGGAAACTCTGTTAGAGATTGTATTAAAAGATGTGCAATGAAATGGATGACTTTTGCATACAATTATCAATGAAAGATTAAGTTGCAGTTCTTGGGTGTCTCCTAGCAGATTTATGAAGTATCAGGTGCTAGTTATAAGGATGTAGATGTCATGAACTTAAACTTGAAATACACAGGTCATGTTTCTATATCTTCGCTCGGAACTAACATATCTTCGCTCTAATATGACAACTGCTGCAGGTGTAGGCAACCATAGCCGAATGCAGGCTTCACTACCAACAGCAGTGAGAAGTTTCCTTAATGAAGATGGGTAACTCACTTCACCTCTGCATACTACTCATGATATGCATAAACATAAGCATGTCTTCTCTCAACTTTTTTCAGTCAGTGTAGTTTACAGAATATCATTTTGTTTATGACTGGCTTGACTTGTGCAGGTACCACTTTGATGATATAAGGCCAGGGGTAATAACTGTACGGCTGAAGTTCCGACAGAATTGAGTAAAACTTTGTCATGGCTGCTCATGATAGTTTTCCTTTCTGTACTATATGTACATGAATAGTTGCTGGTAGGATCTCTCCAGTCATCCACTTGTTTTCTATGTTTCTCAGTGCATCCTAGTAGTTCATCGCACGAAATAGCAGTGTTGTATATTTGGAATATCCTGATGAATTTGAAACTATGAAGTTTTGTCAAATGAATCAATTTGGCCATGAGAGCCACATGTTGTTGAGTGCTGTGCAAATAATGTGACATACTTGTTCATGCAATTGACAATCGTTTTGATTTGGACAGATGGACTTTTTATTCAAATTCATCTAACAAGAAGTACAAAAAAGAAAGGTATAAATCATTGATTGAGGTGTTATGTAAGGTATATGTCTTACGGAAAGTAAGCTTTTGGGGGGTTATAGAAGGTTACAGTTTCGGTTTTTGCACATCCATCCGGATAAACTCTCTTATCCAATTTAAGTTCTGAGCCAAGTCTCAAATTGTTGTGGTTTGATTCAGTCGATTATTGATACCTAAACAGTAGTAACTATGCTAACCAATTTTATGATTAAAGAACGTACATATCCACATGAAACATGTTTCGGAATCCGTCCATAAAGTAGTAAACAAATGAAAAAAAAAAAAGGAATCGAGGCTTTTCTCAAAAATTGTTGTCAACGGATGTCATTTAGGCAATGTAACATACTTAATGAGGAATATTCCAATTTTTAAGTCACGGATTATCCATAAAACTAAAAATGGCAAATGGAAAACATTTTTATTGACCGCTTAACAAATACTGGTATCTCATGGGGAAAGGATACTGAGCAACAACAATAATAACCATGATAACCATGATGATGATGGTAATAACAATAATAGTAGTGAAAACTTGGCAAGGAAGATTTTATGGAGAGAGAGAGAGAGAGAGAGGCCATTGTGTTTTCAGACTTAGCTATAGAATAAGTGATCTATTCACTTAAAGCGTCAGTTACCTGGGACACTGTATGTCTATCCATGGGAACATTCTTCCATAGTTCCATATTTTTACAGACCATTGGTTTAGACTTCAGGTTTGCATTAGAGCCAGCTTCCCTGGATCCACGTGTTGCTAGTCGAGCCTAAATGGATGAATGGAGAAGTGCGCTCAGGTAGACTTCAAGAACTCTTGCTCTGTCTAGATTCCTGAGGATGACAGTTATGATGATATATAGGGAGATTTAAGTGAACGGAATCTTCATTCCAATGTCAATGACTCTGTATTCTGCAAGTCATGCACGAAGCTATAACACATTCGGACCAAATCCTAACTTTTGAATGCGAAGTATAATATTTGAGTGGGTGAAGAACTTTATAAGCAAAATGCAATCTGTAGATGGAAGCTCGGAGTTGGAAAATATTAAAGAACATCTTTTTAATTAGGGTCTGAGCATTGGGTAGACATAGTGAAATCAATGCTTGTTGATCATGGTTCGTGTTTGTACATGTCTGTGAGTTTTCTTTTCCCTTGACGCTTTTTTGTGTATTCAGCTCAAATTCTGGTTTAACAGACTGCCGATGAATGCGTTCCTAACATATTATATTACTAGGGGCTTGAAATTGAATATTCTTCCCGGATGACATTTTTGGAGACATTCAGCTGTATGTCTTACCAATTTTAGTGCTTCAACAAGAGATGATCCGAACATGCTAGATGGGAAAAACAAAGGGTCTGCAGGGCTACTGGCAATGCCATAGTTGAAGCCATTTTGGAAATAGCCACTGCCTCGAGAATGAGGGCGAATGCAGGGGGTTGGACCTATTCGAGAATTTTAATGCCAGAGAACTTTTTTTGTTTCTAAAGAGTGAGAGACGGTTGCCATGGTTGAAGAGAAAGTATAGCTCTTCTCAACCATTGGACCTAAGATCTTTGGCTTTTGTTAAGGTAACAGGAGCCAGGTAGAGATACAAGGGAAATTTTGCTTTGCAATTATGACAGCTTCATGGGTGACATTTTCCGGATTGATTCCAATGATGTAAACGAGAGGTAGTGGTCATCAATTGATCCTGACTGAGTCCATCTTGAGGAAGGTCCTTGATTGTGATCAAATGCTTTTGGGGAAAGTCTGCAGCTTGTTTTATCCAGCAGTTATATGGTTTGCACTAGATGTTCTTTACTTCTTCTCGTTTAGGTCACGTTAAGCAGCTAATCATGTTTATTCTGCGGGCATAAAGTATATCCCGTCATTGAGAAGGCATAATGCACGCCCTTTCAAGTGTTGCCTTTGTTCATGGTAGGGCGGCTTTGTGTGGCCCAGATGAATGCTTGACAGTACATCCATGTTCCATGCTGCCTTACTGGCACAGACTCGATTTAACGTGAGTAAACTGCCAATGCAAGACGTTGAAAAGAGATCATGAAGATGTAACTGGCCTTCTTAAAACAAGGAGGAGATTGGGAGAGTTGAAGCAAGAAAACATGGATCGTTGCTGTTTCAAGAACCGTCTCTGACTTGTTGCGAGGACCGCATTTATATAACAATAACATTGGCTTTAACTACTTGCATTGCATGTGAATCTGCATATTGAGAGATGGCAAGGCCCTTCTCAATGTTTCCATGGCTACTGCTAATGGGTGCTTCTGCGGTGGTTGTTTTCTCAATTGGTGCTTGTGGGTCTCCGCAAGTTCCAGCCTTCTTTGTGTTTGGAGATTCTTTAGTCGATCATGGAAACAATAACTATTTGAACTCCTTGGCTAAAGCAAACTACTTGCCCTATGGTGTCGATTTCGACAGAGGTCCTTCAGGAAGATTCAGCAATGGGAAAACAATCATCGACTTCCTTGGTAGTAGATTATCTGTCCTTTTCGCTCTCTATCTTCCAATCTTTTCATTTAAATCCATCACGATGCACACATGAAGTTCTTATGGCAATCGCCCCTTGTCAAAAGAAAGATCACGACATCGATTGATGATGTTTCGAGACGATCGTGTTCTATAGGGGAGCTACTGGGTCTTCCATATGTGCCGGCATACGTGAACACACATGAAGATGACTGGATCATTCTAAGAGGGGTAAACTATGCTTCTGCTGCTGCTGGCATTCTAGACGAGTCGGGAAGAGCGCTCGTACATTTTTTTCCCTTACCTCTGTCTCGTTTTGCTACTTGTTTATGTGAATCGAGCGAAAGTTGACGAGATGAGACGGCCATTCCCTATTGTGTACGTGATAGGGAGATCGATTCCCGCTTCGCCAACAGGTGGAGAATTTCCAGAGCACATTGAGCCAGCTCAAGAACCAAATGGGAGAGGGGGAGTTGAGGCAGTACCTGGCCAAATCGCTGGTGATGATGAACCTTGGCAGCAACGACTACCTTAACAATTACCTGATGCCTTCCCTCTATGACTCCAGCTCCATCTACAACCCCAATGACTATGCTCAGATTCTCATCACCAATTACACTACCCACATTCTGGTGATCCATTTAGGACAGAAAATGATCGACCCCTTTTACTTTTCGATGTTCTTGATAGGTGATGATTGAACTTTTGGGTTTTTCTTTTCACAGGCATTGCACAATTTAGGGCTGAAGAAATTCTTGATTACTGGGATTGGGCCATTGGGTTGCATGCCTAATCAACTGGCTACCGGAGCTGATGCACCCGGGAAATGCATAACTACGGTCAATAACATAGTGGGGCTGTTCAACGTGCGGCTCAGATCTGTGGTGGACCAACTCAATGCCAATGCTCAAGGCCAAGGTGCCATCTTTGTGTATGGCAATACTTTCGATGTCTTCGCCGACATCGTGGCCAACCCCGATATTTACGGTTAGCCACTTTGGACGTTCTTTTTCTCTGTTCTTAATGCTGCGAGATATCTAAAACTTTCGTCAGGACTGGCTACTATGGATTAGTACCGATTTAGATGAATAGAGTCTGAAAGGTTGAATTGATTTGGTGGTAGGATTAAGGGTGGCGGACAGAGGGTGTTGTGGGATAGGAAGGAATCGAGGTCAGATCACATGTCTGCCGTTGCAAATCCCGTGCATGAACAGAGACGAGTACGTGTTCTGGGACGCGTTCCATCCGACACAGTTCGTGAACAAGATCATCGCCGAGCGAGCGTACGCCGGTCCTCCTTCCGTCTGCTACCCAATTAATGTCAAACAAATGGCTTATGATGCCTAACATTGTCATGGTCGTTGCCAATGGGCTAATGTGTGTATATGTGATTAGGCATGACATTGACATGCATCTTTGCTTTTTGCATGGATTTGCTTCATGTCACTCAAGGAGGGAAATCCCTTAATAGGGTATTGAGCATGGAATAAATGGAGAAACATTTGCAATTTAACCAAAAGAAAGAAAGAAAGATCTACTTTGCGATTGAAAGAAGCACGCAATTTATGTCTTGGCTAAGGATAAGTACGAGGCGCGGTTTCCTGCCTCCCTATCGGCACAAATTCGAGCTCGTGAAGTGGGAAAAGAGGAGAATACATAGCAAGTATATCCATCTAATGATGTGTGTATGTTGAGAAACCCTAGAGACTCTCCTCGCTCACCATTGCCTCCATCCTCACATCTTCTCTCCGACTTGTGTCATCGACGATCATCGCCCTCGCAACTCGTTGCCGCGACACGCCGCACGCCTCAAATCATACGATAGGCACGTCTCTCTCTCTCTCATGAGGATTTTCTTGTAGTGTGTATCTAAAGCTCACGATTGAAGTCTCGCGATCTCAACTTGCTAGCCGGGTGCCATTTATCTGAAGGTGTGCTGCTTTCTTCGTTGCTTTTTGTCTTTTGTCTCTCGTTCGATTGGGTTGTCATTTCTACGATCATCGAAATTTCTCCATCACAAAGCGGATGAGAATGAGATCCTCGCTCTTTGCTTCGAATTTATCTTGCTCTCGACAAAATTGATTCAGTTGAGTCAAGTCGGAACGCATTCATCAGCTGATTGTGTCGAGTAGCAGACTCCCAAGCTGAGATCGAATTAAGGTCACGGCGAAACAAGCGGGAGCAC
This sequence comes from Metrosideros polymorpha var. glaberrima, assembly GCA_001662345.2. Lineage (NCBI taxonomy): Eukaryota > Viridiplantae > Streptophyta > Magnoliopsida > Myrtales > Myrtaceae > Metrosideros > Metrosideros polymorpha. The sequence continues at coordinate 26,352,489 of BCNH02000003.1, read as the reverse complement.
TCGACTCCAAATTGATTTGGGGTATTTGGATCATGTCGTGAGCAACCAAATCGAGAATTTCTCGGATTTCAATTAATAAAAAGATTGTTTTGGTGGAACGATAGTCGATTCCGCGTGGGAAGATTTGTACGTGACGATCGAATTTCTATGCTTTTATAATTAAAAAAAACCCAATTGAGCATAGGCGGAGAACTTCAAAACGAAGGTGGTTCACTACATATACAAATATTGCATTTGATAATATGACGGACTTTCCTTGGTTGGGAAGTAAATTCATCAACAAGGTGTCGCAACTTCCAACGGCAAAAATTAGAATTAAAATCTCTTTTTGCAGAAGGTGAAGGTGAAGGTGAAGGTGAAGGTGGGGAGCTAAGCTGGCTGGCCCCCACTCAACTCGGGAGTCGGTCCTCGTCTCAGGTCGATACGAACAATGACAAAAAAGGACAGATTTTATAGGCGGAATTGAATAACGCCTTGAGGTCCGCCCTATAGAAATGCACCACAATTTCCTCACTTTCTTTCCCCTTCAATCCACCTCATTCATTTCCCACTCCTCTCCTCTTCAACGCACTCTCTCTTTCTCTCTCTCTCTCTCTCTCTCTCTCAGTCAGTCTTCAGCCTTCCTCTCCTCTCGCCCTCGGTCGTCTCCTCCGAGTCGCTCCATCCTCAGGTACTCTCTCTCTCTCTCTCTCCGCCTCCGCCTGTTTCCGCTGCTCTTGTTGCCTGCATTCGTCGCCATCCCCTCTCTGTACGTCCTCTTTGGTTTGAGTCGCCGCGGCCCCTTTTTACTTGATCCGGTATTAACATCGCCTCTTGCGGCTGGTCGCTCCTAGCGTTGGTTGTAGCGGACTCGGAGGTGCATTGATCGGTTCTCCGGGGTTTCTCCCCCCATTCCTTTTCCCTCTATTTGTCTCGCCATTTATCGTATCGATCGAAATGTATAGGTTTCCTTGTCGATTTCGATATGATTTCTCTGTTATTATTCACTCTCTATCTCCTTGCGTGGATGTATTTCGGAGCTGATGGGGGAGAAATGCGGGTGTGGTTTTGCTGTAAATCTTTGTCTGAATGGTGGGAAAAAAACAAGAAGAAGGAAAACTTTGGGCCTTTGAGGGAAATTCTTCCAAGTAACTTTTCTTTTCCCAGTTTGGATGGGGGTGATTAGGAGGGTTTAGAGAGGAAGAGAGAAGCGTTTCTTGATTGGTAGGAGGGATGGAGATCAAGGGATTTAGAGAGAAGGGATGGGATTAGAGTCCAAAATTCCCTTGCCTTCTCTAATCTCCTCAAATCGGTCCAAATATGGAAGCTGTGGGAGACGTGTAAATATTCTTTTTTCCCCTCTCTTACATGTACGCCCCTCGTTATCCATTATAAAACGACGATGTCATGTGAACATCAATTCTCTTTTAGCGAATGAAACCGACTTTTTCTTGTTTATTTTCAATTTTCCCATGTACTTATTTTTACTTGCCATATTGTTAATCCTATAAGTACGCATCTCTGACAACTTCATTCAAATTTTTAAGCATTTTCCATATGAGCTGCAGTTCACTTCTTTTGCTGGCGAAAATATATACAGTATACTTCTTCTCTGTTTCGTTTGTTTGACTTTTTAAGTTCCTTTTCTGTAATTTTTTTTTAGGCTTGTCTTCATTTTGTGCCTTTCTTTTTCTATAGAAGATCGTGTCAAAGTAATGCGTGCTTTAATCGTTCAAAGTGCATGATCTTCATTGGCTCGCTTCATTGCTAACTTTAACCCCGCACACCGCCTGGATAACATGAATTTATTTGGTGAAATCAAATTTCATTCATCTTTATCTGCAAAGAAGTATATGGACGAAATTGTCATAAAGGTACAATTAGATTCTTTTCTGTTCTTTTCTCCTCTTCAACTAAACATGAAATTGCGAAATTCCCTTCTTAACAACAATAAGATCAAATCATGTCCTTTCTTTTCTTCTCTCTCATGAGGTCATTATCCGAATCCTTTCCATTCTCTTCTAATTACTGCATCCAAACTGAGTGTTAATGTGTTTTTTGCTCCATCCGATGGAAACTTTTTCTTCTATTTCCTTTCTGTTCCTTTTCTTCCCCTGTATGGAGTCTCTCAAATGGGCGGGAGATGGAAATTATCAAATAGGTGGACGAGGAGGCGTGGATGGATTTAGTCTGTTCTACTTCTGTAAGTTTATTCCCCATTTTGCATTGAGAATTCAGCTTTAGGTAAGATGCTGTTCACCACCTCAGCAGCTTTATCCACCTTAGTGACAAGAAAGCTCAAATTAACATGATGGGTAGACAGCCTTGATTTTTTTGTTTTATTTTTTTTTTTTTGGGGGGGGGGGGGGTGTCCTCACTTCTGGCCAAAGTTTAGTTCATTTATTTTCACTGTTGTCATGATATGATGATTTAAAAGGGGAAAAAACCAGAAACAGGCTCATCTCTTTCTTTTTTGTTGCATGGTTTTTATATTTATTTTCCACTTTTATCGATTCTTCTCTTTAAGTTCTAACTAAATATGTAATCCAGCTAGGGTTTGCGCACAAAGATGAATTCCAGGAGAGGGAGCCGGAGTTCTTCTAGTTCTGGTAACAGTAGTTATCCATCTTCCAAGGGTAAAAAAACGTCAGAGGTTGAGCAACTGAGTCGGGGAGTGGGAGAAGTCCGATTGGATTCTGCACCAGATGATGGTGGTGAGTGGGACGTATATGCTAGGAAGTCGAAAACCAAAGCTGGAAGCAGTTCCGGGAAACCCTGGCCTCCTCAGAATTCTAATTCTAAAGCATGGGGGCAGCAAGATGTGGCTCAGAAGCCGGTTATGCGGACTAATAGTGGATCGGGGAGGGCAGCTGGCAGCAATTCCTGGTTCCCACAAACTGCTGATTTTGGGAATCCAGCTGGTAGAGGAAGCACGAGGTCTCCACAATATGTGGCGCCACAAACTGTGATTAGTGCACCTCTTGAGCATGGATGGAATTGGCAAGGCAGAGCTGGTTCAGGGCAGGCTAGTTATCAAGAGGATGCCCAAGTTAATTATAACTTGTCCTCGAATAATGCTGCTGGGGAGGATGGTGAGGCCGACAAGGATCATGATGCTGACGATGATGATGTGGACGACGACAACTCTGATATGATGGATGATTCTGATGATGATTTGATGAGCGATGAATTTGATTCCGACACAAGTCAAAAGAGCCATGGAACGCGGAAGAACAATAGTTGGTTTAAGAAATTTTTTGAGATAATGAATTCGTTGACTGTTGACGAGATAAATGAACCTGGAAGGCAGTGGCACTGTCCTGCGTGTCGTGGGGGTCCTGGTGCTATTGACTGGTATCGAGGTCTGCAGCCTTTGATGGCTCATGCAAAAACAATTGGAGCAAAAAGGGTTAAGCTTCACCGGGAGTTCGCGGAACTCTTGGATGAGGACTTGATGAGAAGAGGCACTTCAATGGTCCCTGCTGGCGAAGTATTTGGTAAGTGGAAAGGGTTGAAGGTTGATGAGAAAGATTATGACATAGTGTGGCCTCCGATGGTTGTCGTCATGAACACAATCCTGGAAAAGGATGAAAATGACAAGGTAAAGCTATCTGCTCTCGTGATGACACTCTGTATTGACAATAGTGGAAAGAATGGTGTTTTCTATTCATTTCATTGATGACATGTCGCTTTCTATCTAAAAATTTTAGTCAGCAAAGCACAGGCAACTGCATTGTGATCTGGTAGAAAATGCATCATTTATGTTTAGATAGAGTACAATTGAACTTGGTGTTGTCTTCTATTTCAGTGGATTGGTATGGGAAACCAAGAACTTCTGGACTACTTCAGTTCATATCAAGCTGTAAAAGCTCGTCATGCTTATGGTCCTCAAGGTCATCGTGGCATGAGCATTCTCATTTTTGAGACCTCTCCGAGGGGCTTTTTCGAGGCTGAACGTCTGCACAAGCACTTTACAGACCAAGGAACAGACAGAAATGCTTGGGATCGCCGAGGTGCCTTATTTCATCCCGGGGGAAAACGTCAGCTTTATGGATATATGGCAATAAAAGAGGATTTAGACATTTTTAACAGGCATTCACAAGGTCTCTCTCTCTCTCTCTCTCTCTCTCTGTATGTGGGGTTGTGTGGTCACATGTGTGTTTGTTTATATATTGAATCTTTATGTGCCTGTGTATTTTCTTTTCTCTATTTCTGTTTTGACCCTTTGGTTTTAAAATATTTTTGTGGTCAGCTAAATCTAAGCTGAAATTTGAGTTGAGATCCTACAAAGAGATGGTGGTCAACCAAGTTAATCAGATGACAGAGGACAACCAGCAACTCATCTGGCTTAAGAACAAGGTTGTTAAGGAGCGAATGCACTCAAAGGCACTCGAGAAATCATTTGACATCGTGAGTGAAAAGCTGCGGAAGACCATCGAGGAGAACCGTATTGTCAGGCTCAGAACAAAGATGCAACATGAGCAGAACAAGGAGGAAGTATGGATTCACATCTCAGTAAATTAAGTTTGAGAAATCTTTTTCTAGAGCTAAACATCGCTTCCATGTGCTTGTATTTCTGTCTTCATTTAAATTTGCAGAAGAAGTCAATTGACCTGGAGAAACAAAACTTTTTCATTTCATTTTTCTTTTTGAAAATTGCAACAAGCAGTATACTTTTGCCTACTTGCACGCTTTTTTTTTTCTCTATGTTTATCATATTGAAAGTTTAAGCCAATCCTCAGGATTGTCACTCTTTAGGCTCAATCTTTTTGAATGCTAAATTCGGTCCATGCTATTTGCTCATTGTGTCTGGTGGAATATTTGAATATCTTCATAGAATGTTAATCCCGTATGATTAAAGGATTTTCTGCTTCCCCGCATGTTGTATTTACATCCAGTAACTCTTGCAATGTGCTTCCAACAGATGGATTATCAGGAGCAGTTCTTCAAAGAGCAAATGAAGGTCATCCATGATGAATTAAATGCGAAAGAAGAGGACTTTGAGAGGGAACAACAGGAGAAGAGGGAGCGAGTGAAGCAATCAAAGGCTAATCCTTCAAGTGCTGAAGATAAGAAGAGGGGGTACTAAAAGTTCTGCTGTGCTGTTCCTATTTTGTTTTGTCCCTTGATAACTCTGTACTGACTTAGGTTTTGGTTCAGGATGGAGGAAATTGCTGAGTTCATCCAGCTCCAAGAAAAGGTAATGGAGGAATTTGTGGCGAGAAGGGAGATGCTGGAGAAAGAGCATGAAGACAAGGTGGTGGCGATGAAGAAGAGGCATTGGGATGAGGAAGTGGAGTTGGAGAAGGAGTTCAAGACCCAGCTCACTCAACTGATGGAGTCATACTCCCACCATTGACCTGGGACGAGATGTGGACATTGCTTCTCTTACATGAGAGCGAGGAGCGCCTTTGACCTTTTTGACGTGTTATCTGGGCCAGACTTGCGGTTATTCTAGACTTGTGCGCTGTTTATAAGGTTAATGTTTTCGGACCGATGACTTTCTATGTTGCATGTCACAAAAAAGAAAAGGAGTTCACTTATCAAATCATTCGCTTTTATACTGAAAGTAGTGTTTTTCAACAGTTTACGGTATGCTTGAAAAACTTTTCAAAATCGATCAAAAGGCAATGTATGTGGATGTTTAGGCCATTAGAGACCGGAATGTAAGAGGGTTCGTGCCATGTACCGCAAGTATAAAATTCTCAGAGACAGCTATATTTTTAGATGCCCTGATCGATCGTTTTAATTTCTGCAAAAGATAACCAATCTATCTCTAGCTTAATTTTAACGGGAGTGCTTGGACAAAGTGATTACCTACGTTTGTTTTCAAAGATTAGGTAACATATGCATGATTTCACATGTCTTTCGATGTTAGAGTAAGAAATGAAAGTCAGAATTTCCAATATTAAACGAGCGCTTAGTATTTTCATTTTCAACATGTTAGAAACTTCTCATCGAATTTGTGTCGATCCAAGAGGTTTTCGTGACGGGTCTCTTTTCACATTAGGCAAAGAATCTTATCGATTCATCTCTGTCTCCCTCCCGCTCACCTCTGTCCGTCAAACCCTCGTCGAATGATTCGGTGCTCTAGGTGCGTCAATGGGGGGATCTGAGTTCCCTTGTCGAAAGGAATTAAGCTGTTGTGCACGAGGTGAGGCCCAATTTTTTTGGGATATTTCCTCAATTACCCTTCATTTGGCACACGAAGCATTCGCGCTTGCCGGAGATTTGGGGGCAAAATCATTGCTTTTAATTTTGAATTTTACTTTTTCTTTTCCTCGCCGTCGACTCTCGTTGGACTCAAAGGCCTTGCCTAGACTGGGTGAGGGCTGTTGTGGCCTTGCTTGCCCTCACCCATGGCCAATGGGGCCGTGAAGGCCTCGAGTGAGGTCACTGCCTCGTCGGCCACAGGCAAGGAACCCTCGCTTAGATTTGGCGAGGGCCTTCGTCAGCGATCACGAGCGAGTGAGGCCGGCATAGGAAAAAATTTAAAAATAAAAGGTCAGAAATTAAAAAATAAAATAAAAAAGTCAAAACATTCAAAAAATAATAAAATATCTCACGTAGGACGACTTGCCAAAACTGCACTTAGGTGAACGTTTTTACTCTGATACGGCACTCAAGTGGTCTCTATATAAACTTATGGCACATCTGATGTCATTTTTTTTCGAAAAAAAGAGAGGAAGAAATTGTTTCAGAAGAAAAAGAAAAAGGGAAACTAAAGCTTAATCGGCCGCTTTCGTCTCCGTAACAAGAGGAGCACTCGCTGCACATAAAAATTGAAACTTTAATATGGCTTTTATATGGAAAAAACAAAAACGAGCGAGCGAGAGAGAGAGAGAGAGAGAGATCGAATCCTTGTTGGCGAACGCTGATCTAGGGTTTCGGATCTCCTCGGATTTCACCTGCCCATCTCGTCTTGGCCTGCGAATCGCGTACGCGCATCTCTCTCTCCCCCCCGATTAATTAAACTGCTGTATGCTCCTTGATTCCACCGTTTCTCTCGAATTGCTTCTCGCACCATGCTCAGTTCCGTGTATGGGATCAGTCTCGCGCTTTCGCTGCCTCAATTTCGGGGGAAATTTGGAACAAAGCAACGTTCGGAGGTACTTTGGCAACCTGCGTAACTATCTCGGGGGGGAGGAAACTGGAATTTTACCTTAAAAAGGTAAAAACACTTTCACTTCCGGTCTGAACTGTAAAACTCAAGACAACACTACGACACACAGCTGCAGAACCTTCCCAACCATGTCCGATCATTGCATAAACCTCTCTCTTAAACCCTCCCCGACTCGGTGAAACTCTCTTCTTCTTCTTCTTCTTCTTCTTCCCCAATCATGTGCGATTCCGACCTCGGGATCCTCCGCGAGTATGAGTTCCGCTTCCTCCGCTGCACCCTCCCTCCTCCCGCTCCTCCTCCTCCCCAAACTCCATCTCCGCCTCCCGTTCCACACCACCGCCTTCACGCCCTCATCCACGGTCTCCTCCTCTCCATCGAGGCCGGCGAGTATCACGCAGCTCTGCTCAACTCCGATGCCCTCCGTCTCGTCTTCAATCTCTCCGCGAGTGCCCTCCCCGACGAGCTCTCCGACTCCACCGAATCAGCTGAGGCTGTCTACTCCGAGCTGATCGACCGAGCCGAGTCGTTTCTCGTGAACGTGTCGGGTAATGAGGCGGAGAGTGGTTTGAGAGTTGTTCTCGTCTTGTGCGTAGCTGTGGCGGCGCTTTTGGTCTTCACTCAATGTAACATCACCGGGTGAGTCCCGTCGGTTTCTCCTTGCTAATCTAATATGGAACTCGTTAGTTATTTTTTCGATTGGAGGAATGCAAACTTATCGGTAGGTAAATTGTGCTAAAGGTTCCTTAATCATGGGCGAATTGCAATTAAAGACCTGATTTTTCAGTTCTAGAATTAATAAAGGTTTGATGTTTATGTAAAATTCAGACCATGGAAGGGGTTTCCCAAGTGTCCTTTGCCATTGGATGTGGAGGAATATGCAGAGTGGGACAATTGGGCCCGTCATCAGCTCATGTCTGCAGGTTCTGATTTGCTCGGAAAATTCACTCATCTTCAGGTGGGTTTGTATTTGTCTGCTTGAATGTTTTGATGTATGTTATATGTGACACTATGTGTGCACCTAACTCGTTTACATCGAGTGTGTGATCTCTCTCCCCTTCTACATGCCTTGAGGCTGGAACTTGGTTTTTCTGGTGATGCGAAGATGAGAGTCATCACTATTCCTTGGCCACTTTGTGCAATGTACTAAACATACTAGGCCCTGTCTCTAGCCATTTGATCAACCAATGTAGGACTAGAAAACTTTAAAAGTAACTCTCATGGGAAATTAAAAAATACTCTTTCGTCTAGGTGTGTGCGCCCGTGCCTGTGCCTGTGTTTGTTGACATAGCAACTGCATATGTTTGTGGTTGTTGAACTTGTGTGCACCAGCAATTGTATTTTACATCTTAACACTTAAATAAATTCTTGTGGGATGATGAAAGTCATCTTAACATGACCAAATCGATACTTTCTCTTGTTGAAACTCAAAAATGACGACGAAGGAAAATCCATAAGTGGGTGAAGTATGAATGTCAGGAATCTCCTCAATCAGGCAATGAACTGAAAATTATATCTCTTTGCATAAGTACACATCTTACAACAAAATTACACCTTTTTCCTTTTAAAATAATTATAACTGCAATTTAAAAAACGTGATTCAATTAAGGAATATGTAGCTGGGAAGAACATGTAATTTGTTGGATTTTTCAACTATCAATTTCTCGACAAATGTTTTTGACTCAGTTTCTCTTCTGGTTGGTAGTACATAGTCCTTGCCAAGATGTTGCTTGTGAGGACAAAAGACTTGTCAGTTCGTGGCACTATAGCTTCAGTGAATGGACTACAAAGCATGTCATGGTGGATGGCTCGTGTACTGTTTATTCATCAAAGAGTATTGGATGAGAGGTCTTCTTCTTTGTTTGATCTCCTGCATGTCTTTACTGCTGAGAGTTTGCATCATTTTGGCACTTTAGAGAAGGTATCTGGTTACTGGGGTCCCAAGTTAGGCGATGATGAAAAAAGGGCAATTGTGTCAATGGTCCATCTAGAAGCAGGTATGGTGGAACATAACTATGGAAGGATTGATTCTTGCAGGTGGGTTTTCATTTTTTTTTCATTTTACCCTTTGAATTGTCATTAACCAAGTTTGCAGTGAGAATTACATGTTTAGCTCATGTTATCATACTCTATAAATAAAGTATGTTGTTCTTACTTTTTCCTAAAAGATTTCATTTCTTTGACAGTGCTTGTGTAATGATATGACATTTGGCTGCTCCATGCTTTTGATTAAATTCTCTAAAAATGTATAGATCTGGCAATAGACATCGAATTCGTCTGTGACACGTGACTCCCGATAATATCATCCTCAAATAGTCAGCTACTTATGACCTACTAGCACATTTTCTTGTGCAAGTAGAGATTTTAGGCTGAGGTAACATGACTAAAGTCTCTATCCCTATGGATCTGTTCTTACATCAAGACAGCTAGCTACTAGGAAAAGTTGCTTCACATTTATGTCCTTTTACTATCCTATATTAAATTCCCCTTGCTGTGTATCAAAATCATCAGACCTCCACCAGTCAAAAAACTACACATTTCCACTCCTGCCCTTGCAAGCAAAGAAGTTTCGTGGAAGGCAAAGAAGGACCCTTCCTGCCCCGCGGGCCGGGGGGGGGGGTGTTTATTCAATGGATATTCTTGCGGTTTGGCAACCAGGGAGAATAATTTCTAAATGAACTGTGCCCACTATGGTTTCATCTTTTGCAAGGGAGGCATCTTGGTCAAGTAGTTAACTATCAACAATCTTGAGGGACAATCTTAGTAAATACGTGCAGTATCTGCAAAGCAGCAGCAGAATAAGTGGACCATTTGTTACTGCACTGTCCTGTGACTTGAGGTATCTGGAATATTTAGCTTTCATGGGTATCAGATGGGTAACAGCAAAATGTACGGAGGAGGAGTTAATAGAGACATGAAAGGTATTAGATCAAAGAGAGCCAAGCAGAAGTGTCCACAATTATTCCCTATCCATCTTCTGGGTTAGCATGGAGGGATAGGAATAAGAGAGTATTTGAGGATGTAGAGATTGTGTAAATGTAAAGTATTTGCAGTTCTTTACTATTAACTTATTCTTTAATTACCACAGTAGATTGGTAGGTCTTCTAAATGACTTTCATATGGAGGTAAGGACCTCCTTGCTGCCACTTCAATGAAATTCCATTTTTATCGGTAAAAAACAATATCATTTTCTTACATCAAATCCAGTCTAGTGTGATGGCTTGCCACATTGCATGGCGTCAAAAAATCTGGTCCACTCATTACACTTTCTGAAGGTATGATGTTGATGCAATATGTGTGCTGATGATTTTCGTTGCCAATAGGCATCATTTCGATTCTGCGGAAATGGCTGCTGGGCTTCAGCTCTCAGTGACTGGGGTTCTTGGATTCCGAACTGCACATCAGGTGAATAGAAGTGCTGCTAGTGTCCATTGTTGTTTTATCATGGCGGGAATCGTTTCATGGGAACCGTTTTGGGACCCATGCAAATGAATGGCTGTGATGCATCATTTGTGCTGCTCTATTTCCTCTAGGATTACAGAATGAGATAATTGGTGTTGCTATCTGAACATACTATTGTCGTCCCTTTATCTACTTAATATATAACTAGGTTTTTTGTCTTTTGAAATTTTTCTGAAGAGGGAGCAGTCGGAACATTATACAATCTTTTGCCTTGACTGAAGTGAGTTTGCATCACTTTCTAACTTTCTTTCCGTTTTCTTAAATATTTGATCCTAGGTAGAAGCAAAAGCACAAAGGGTACTTGTTACAAACGTAAGCTCATTGGACAATGGAGACATAGAGCCCTTGATGAGGCTTGGTGAAAATAATTTGACATCACTGCACCATGCCGCATGTGAGACCTCTGATGTTTTGATGACTCCTAAATTGTTAGAGAATAATCATGGTGATGTTAAGAGTGCCGTTCAAAGCGTTCAGAATGGTAGTATTGCGGCTCTCCCATTGCATGCAATCCAACAGGCAGTGATCCTGGCAAAATGCCTTCTGGTAGAAAGGAGCTCTCGACAGGATGAGATGCAAAGTAATGTTTTGACCATGTACTCCTTATTTCATTTGTGGGTTGCAAACGTTCCTCTTTTGTTTGGTCTCAATGTTGAAAAATTGGCCTTTACTTAACTACATAAGCATGTATTCTTGGTACATCATCACAAGAAATGTCTATCCTTTGAGAATGTTTTTGATATACATATATTGTGAGGATAACCACAAAGACAATTTAAATCATTGAGCCGTCGATGCACAGAAAGAGGCCGTGTGCTGGAAAGTTTAAAAGAGAATTGAAAGTAGAAAATGTAAATATGCTTGAGATTTTTTTTTTTTGGTCGAAATATGCTTGGCATGTAAACTGTGAGTACTTGTGGGAAATGGGTCATGCACACATGTTAGTCAAAAGTGAAAGAATTTGGTTCCGGAAATAGTTATGGCACTGAAGAAAAAAAACCAATCATGCGATGAACCTGACTTCGTAGACCTTCTCATCACATTGTAAGTTTTGCATATGAAGAGTTGAAGCAGCGTATTTTGGCAGTTAGAGAGAGAAGCAACCCTCTTCGAGCTTGAAAGAATCGTGGGACGTCAAAGCCATTCCACAGGTTGTTTATCGCACTACATGGACAGTCCCAGTCGGGTAGTTCAAGAGGCTAGCATACGTTATAAGTACAATAAAACTAAGCCACATCCTAATGCTTTACCCTTGAGTACTAACATCTGGATGCCTTTTTCTAGACTGAAAATTACAACAGTGGCACTTTATTGGAAAAACCAATTATGAACAAAGCTATATGTTGAAAATGATATATAGTGTGCAACTTAATAAAAGATATCAGTTTAGTTTGCATATTTTCACACATACAAACATTTTTTGTCCAGTATCTACTAATTTGGTGACTCATTACCATATTATACTATAAGTCCACTGTTATCCTAATTGGAATTGTAGTTGTATGTTCATCTGAATTATGTGGGAGCTACTTTTTTGGTAACTTACGTCCTTATTTGATTTCAGGATGGGATATGGCTCCATACATAGAGGCCGTCGATTCCCAGCAGTCTGTGTATTTCATTGTGAGTCAAATATTATTGCGTTGTAATTTGCTGCATATTGTAATGCCCTGGTGCCAAGAATGTGGGATCTTGCATATACAAAAAGAGAGAGCTCTTTATTCTACTGATCATCTTTATTCCAGTTTGACCATGACCACTTATTGATAATATATTCAGGACGTTATGCTCTTCACTTGTTTTTATGAAAGCTACCTCTCATAACTAGAAATAGTCAGTTGATGATCGGTGCATATTATGTTGTTGTATTTCACTGTCGAAGATGAATCTTTGGCCATATTGTCCAGATTTCTGGTCACATATTGTTATTTATTGGGATAATGACACAAATAGTCCTTGAACTTTGGCTCAATGTGCAATTTGGTCCCTGAACTTTCAATGTGACACAAATGGTCCCTGAACTTTAGCTCAATGTTCACAAATGGTCCCTGAACTTTTGGTACATGTTCAGACTAGTCCCTGAACTTTAGCTCAATGTTCACAAATGGTCCTTGAACTTAAAATAATGGAAGGACCTTGTTGAACATCTTCATATAGTTCAGGGACTAATTTGAACATCTATCAAAAGTTTAGGGACCATTTGTGTCAAATTGAAAGTTCAAGGACCATTTGTGAACATTGAGCTAAAGTTCAGGGACCATTTGTGTCAAATTGAAAGTTCAAAGACCAAATTGCACATTGAGCCAAAGTTCAGGGACCATTTGTGTCGTTTTCCCTTATTTATTCAATTACTTAATTAAATCCTTCCCCCTCTGTTATTTCAGATACATTGCTTCTGTGACATATTACGTATACGATGGGAGTCAACTCGTAGTCGCACTAAGGAGCGTGCTTTGCTGATGATGGATACTTTGGTATAGAGGCATCTATTTGACTCAGCTCGTTTTTCCTTTAAATAACGACTTCTTAATTAGATTCGTTATACTTTAACCTCATTTTCTGAAGCGCTAGCAGAAGATCTGTGGATTTATTTATCACTTATCCGTTCTATAATGATGTCTTAGTTAGATTATTAAAAACGGCTCTCTTTTGTCCTTTTATTCTTCTGAGTTGTAATTTGATGTCTGCCTGCTTCTTATTGGCACCACAACCATGGTTTCAATGTTTCAGGTTAAGGGTGTGTATGAGCCTGCTCCGCAAGTTGCCGAGAGGATGTTCTGTAGCTTTGGAGTATATATGCCTACTATTCCTGCACTTCGAAAGTATGATTAATTCTTCGGTCGAGTAAATAGAAGGTTTTGAATATAAATATCAGCTGGCAATGAGAATAGGCACATTTACTGATGTATCCATTTTTAGGAGGAAGATGCGGACATGCATACATCTTTGTATACATGTGTTTAGATTATACATATTTGTCTATCTGGATCTGTATATGCATTTGTGTGCAGCTGTCATGTATATATGTGTGTGTATGTTTATAAACTGTCTACATATGCATGAATTTGTATCTCCAATATATTTTGTTAACCAGGAATTTCATGAATTTGACAATAGCAATTTTTCTACTGCACTTAGTGTGAGAACTTATGGTGCCCTTTTCCCTAATTTTTCACAGGGAATATGGTGAATTTTTAATAAGGTGTGGTTTAATGGGAGAGGCAGTCAAGATATTTGAAGATCTTGAGTTGTGGGACAATCTTATATACTGCTATCGGTATGATATGATAGCTATTGTTGAGAAGTGAGTATTTTAATGTGTGGTTCACTTCCTGTTTGACACTTTATTGATTTGTCTTTCAGTTTGTTGGAGAAGAAAGCGGCAGCGGTAGAACTTATTAAGACCAGGCTCTCTGTCATGTCTAATGACCCCAGGCTATGGTATGTGGCTTAGATTTTGTTATTATTTCTTGATTAGTGTTGTGCATTTTCTTTGCTTTTAGATTTTTTATGTCTGCCTATTAATGGAGATACCTGTCTTAGCTTTGTAGGAGGAGAAATTTGTTGTAATTTTCTTGGGATAAGCTATACTAAGTGTCCCTGGCAAAATCGCCAACTTGAAAGAGAGAAACTGCTTGGCCAATGCACCCCTCTGGTGTGGCTTGGGCTGCCTCACATGAAAGCCACATAGGGTGATCAGGGGGTTACATACCCACCACTAGGCTAATGACTTAAGCAAAGACTAAGGGAGGCTATTCTCTCACTCTGAAGTGATTGAGTTAGTGAATCTCATTGGAGTTTTCAAAATTTGATTTGTTTGTCATGTTTAACTTTTCTCTTAGATTTAATGTAGGTTGTAATGTTGTTAACTTCTTATTCAGATGGTTGCACTTTTTACAATCATGAAGATATTTTTCCATTTGGGGGGTCTGTATTGCTGTACTAAGTTAAAATTTTTGGACAGACAATTAAAATTCAATAATGTACTTCGAGGGCGTAATTCATGTAAATGGAAGCCTGTCAGAATGGAGATTACCTCCAATTTGCATAGCTGTTTTTTGTTGGTTATAGGATTTTTTCCCTTTTTATTTGGGAGGGAGATGGTATGGTCCAATGAGCATATTTATCACTTCTGCTAACCTAAAAGCGATTCTTTAGAATTAGCTAGGGCAAGGATAGTTGGTCAATTTATTCGTCTCTTTTCTGAAAGAGTTTTGCTTGGCTTCCTTGTTTGATACATCTTTAAAATCATGCCGTGCCTATAGTTCCTATTCCACCATGCTCTGACTACATAATTAATACCAAAAGCCCCACGAGCAACTTGCTGGAAAGCCTTTGCCTTCTACAGCCCTTTTTTTTTCCTTAAATTATGTCCTGATGTGATGTGATGTGCTGTCAATTGTCACCTTATGTGTCTTGCTTGTTTCAATGAGATACATGTTTGATGAGCCTCTGTTTTTCATTTTACATCCCAGGAAATTGGTCATAATTAGTTGGTAGACTCAAGTACTTGTTTGGTTTTTCAATGTGTTGGGACCTGTTCAAACTTTCTGAGCATTTTCTTAGTTCAGTCTCGCTGAAAGTTGTGTAGGACTGACAGTGCGAGATGCAACGTCTGTCACTTTAGTTTTAAATTATCTTTCTAGAGTAGCACTGCCAACTGTGTCTACTCATATGTTTTACTTGTTTTGTAAACTTTATAATCTAGCATTGGACATCATTCCAGTTGTTTACTCTTGATGTATTGGTTAGCCTGACATAGCAAGTTGCTTAGCTTCTGCTTAAAGCTTTGGTAAATTAAAAATCATTGCTGTTTCAGACCTTGAATATGTTTCTATTTTACTTGCTAGGTGTTCATTGGGTGATGTGACAAATAATGATGCCTGCTATGAAAAGGCACTGGAAGTTTCAATTGGTAGATCTGCTCGAGCTAAGGTACGATTCACATTACATTTTGTGAATCCCATGATGTTAATGCCAGAGTTGTTCAGTTGTTAGGTCAAGGAAGCCAAATACATCTTAAGTTTCAAAGTGATGGCATAAGCAGTGGTAATACATGCTGTTTTAGGTATATTGAAAGTTAGATAAAATCAATTGGAAGGAAAATGAAGAACGTATCTTGATGTCATAATTTGCAATAACAACCGTATGTCCAGATCTGGGGATGGCGAGAAGGACTAATGGGTTACCTGTTTACCTCACCACCTGCACCAATTTATTTAGAGATCTTTTGCAACTCTTTTTGTATCACAAGAAGAACAAAATGAACTATGTGTAAGACATTGAGCTTGGTGGTGGCCATTTGTGCAGTTCAGGCCGTAGACACGATACTCTGAGATTTGGAAAGCAGGCTTTGCTTAATGCTACTCTTCTGATTTGCTATGGTAAAATCGCCATCCAATACGAAAATAAACTCGTCCACATGCCACTGTTTACACTTTAATTTGCGTGCAGGAATATTTTTCGTCAGAATAATGTGTAATTTTGTATGTAACTGTCTTCTGGTTCCACTATGCCTTCAGCATGTTATAACCAATATTGTCCTGAAGACAGCTGGAAAGTCTTATTTTGCTCCGATTATGCAAACCAAACATAGCCTAGGCATGCTTTACCGGATTTTAGATAAGAAATGGTCCGTGTTATTCTATATATTTAGTGCACTGGAGCAAAGTTCCTTTTATAGGAATAAGAAAAGTCTAGAATTGTTAATGCCTTGTCTGCCTTGCCTCAAAAAATAAACAATTTCTTGAATCCTGGGAGTGGGAGCCAGTTGGACTTTCTTAAACAGTAGTAGCCTCCTGTATCCTGCAGAGCTCTTACTCTTTTTAATTTTATTTTGTGAGCTAAATAAGGAAATTCATTAAGAAAGGTGCTCAGAGGGTCGCAGTAGTACCCCTATACAATTACACAGAGAGAGTTTACTAATTATAACAACACATTGAAAGTGGTTTCAATTAACCCAAAGACTCAAAATATCTAACCATCTTATCTTTACATCAAGAAAACTAGACCCTACTCTCTGGCGGCAGGCGGCCTCAAGTTTCTCTCCTCCAACCAATCCAAAAAGATGCTGGAGGAATATTAACTAGGATCGATCTCTTTCTCTTTGTTATTTGCAAAACAAGTTCCTGGCCTGGAGTAGTTCTTTAAGTGTGGAAAACTCAACTAATGAATGCCTAAAAGTCCCAATGCAGCATTCACAGTCGTCTCATTCTGGGAAATGAGTCGGGATGTGGTCAACTTAGAGAAGCATCTATTCACTAGCTGAAGACCTCTTCTGAGAGTTGTCAGTTTTTAGAATACTCTCCTGTACAACCTCCCAAAAAAGAAGGCAGCTTTGAGAGGCTGACTCTTAAAATCTATTTCCATCTAAAGTCAGGATTCCTCGAGGGCAAGTTGCACTATAAGAGCAAGGCAGAATGTTTTGGTCAAAAAGGTTTCCCCTGAGGTCAGGGTCCGTTAGACTTTGTCGTCCCACTGATCCAGACATGTGGACAAAGGGGAAATTCCATTGGGTACCACTTGCATTAGTGGAGTGGAAAGCACTAATAGCATCCTCCAGTGTTGTGGCTAGCCTGAAGAGGATAGGAAAAAAATTCTTTCAATGAAGTGGTTGATCCAAAAAGAAATAGAGGACCCATGTCCAACCTTGTACTCAATGAAGCTTGAAAATATAGGCGATTCATTCCTAATGCATTTCCAAAATCCTTCTCCATGGCCAGGGTCTACTCATATTAAACAGCCACCCAAGATCATTAACTCCATATGTGTTTCGACAAGCCTCCTCCATAACTGGTCTTGCTGATTCATAAATCTTGAAGCAATTTTCCTAGATAGCTTTTCTAAACTGCTAGTTTTTGTTAAATTCATTTTTTTATGACAGAGGTCCCTTGCTCGAAGTGCATACAACAAAGGGGACTATGGGAAATCTATGGTTTTATGGTACATCCATATGCGTGCTTTACCTTTTTGTTTCAATTTTTGTATAAATTTTGGCCTCTATCTCATGGGTGACATGGACATGCACCGATTTTGCCATTGTTCCATCATAGGGAGTCTGCAATGGCCTTGAATTCTTTGTATCCAGATGGCTGGTTTGCATTGGGTGCTGCAGCTTTGAAGGTATTTTGTGTTAGCATGGTTCAAGACCATTTTGATTTGCATATAATGTTTTATATCCTGTAGGTATTTTTTTTCTTAATTGCACATCTTTTTTAGTATACCATCTGGTTTTCTAATTTTGATATAGGCGAGGGACATTGAAAAGGCTCTAGATGGGTTCACTCGTGCGGTTCAACTTGATCCGGATAATGGGGAAGCTTGGAACAATATTGCTTGCTTGTGAGTTTCTTGTCATTTTTTGGACCCTTCTTGTCCACTGGTTGTTGCGTATCATATCTCATTTTTCTACTATATCACAATCCCACCAGTGAATGGTTGATGTGAACACGTATGCTCAGTAGTGCATTTCTATTTTTCCTGTGGTAGGATCTCTTTGAGGTTTGAATTTATGCCTCTTTCCTCTTTTTACTGCCCTACTGGCCTCTCAGTGGTACCCTTTCCTATTGTCACTCTTTGGATAATTTCTCACATCATTTTGCTACCAATTTGGATGGTCTTACTAGTTGGGTGTATCGCATATTATGTCCTTCACCTGCTTTTTTCAGAAAGGGACCAAAAGAAAATGATCTCCTATCTTTTATTCTAAGCATGGTGTTCTGTCTAAGGAAGGGCACTGCCCTATTTCTTTTTGCTTCTTTACGAGTAACTACAGTTGCTGACATGGGAGCTTAGTGAGTTTTTGTAGATTTCTTGAAAATGGTCCAGGTGTAAAAGTCAATTAATTTCTTTAAGACATTGACACATTTATAACCGTTGAACTTTGTTAGAAAATCCAACCAAAAAGCTTAAGTTGATTGGTAGAGGGAGCCTATATGAGGACAATGCCCATTGAAACCTTGTAGAGAAGCAATGTGGTAGACATTAACGCCTCCTCTCATCTGCAAATGGGACTGAGCACAGCACATGGAATTGGTAGAGAGCCTCACTTGCGAAATATTTCTTTGGCGAAACCTGACTCTCATACCATGTAAGAACATTCAACCAAAAGTTTGAGCGAATAGGTGGAGGGAGAATACGTGTATATTAAGCCCATCGAAACCCCATGGACAAGCATTGTGGGATACTCTAACAAACTTTAGGGAGGATAACTAGCTTTTAAGAGGGGAAGGAGAAGGATGCATAAAGAAGGATTAAGATTAAAGCATGTGTGCGCAGTAAAGCCTGCCCCAATTTCAGCTTACTCATGTAGATAAGATGCACTTAAATGGGTGCATTTTATATGGTATGCATAGCATATGCCTATAGAATCTGGATATAATTTCTTCTTTATTGCATGAAGGATATGATGTCAATAGAGGAAGTAGCCTATCTGCACTTTCTTGAATATGGAGTTTATGTTTGGGAACTCCCGTATTATTTGTACGAATTGTACCTCATCTATGGAGATTGTGGTCTTTAATAGTTAGATGATAATTTGTTTGTCCACCATGAAGTAACAAGCATTATCACTCTAACTATGGCAATTTGTATTGGGTATACGGATACAATTTCTTTTTATTTTTTTAGTTGGTAAAAGAAAGAACTACTATAGGGCACTAAGGGGGTGCAAACCCATATACAAGAAGAGCTCATGACCAAATGAGCTCAGCTACAAAGCAAATCATCTACAATGTCAACATCCTCGCATATTTTCTGCTGCACCAAAAGTGTAAGACTTTCTGCAAAAACAAGCGCCATTTCTGTGATGAAGGCTCTCTTATTTCTCCCTTCCCAAATCAACCAAAAAACAAGAAGAGGGATTGAGCAAATCCTTTCTTTTTTTAATATGAGGCAAAAGAAGACCTTGTCAAACCAATAATTCTTGTACAGTAGATCCTCCTATAACCCAAGATAGCCCCGTGCAGGCTTAGGAGGCCGCCAGATCATTCTTGTCCACAGACAGTGAAGGAGATGTCTCACGGTCTTTGCCTCTCTTTTGAAAAAAAAAAATTGCATCTATTGGCCAGCAAAATTCCTCTTTTCTGGATACCATTTCTCATATTCTGCGTAAAGGATATGATGTCAATAGAGGAAGTAGCATTTCTGTGCTTCCAATATGTTTGCGAACGCCCTTATGATTTGCAGGAATTGTACCTCATCTATGGCTGTTGTGGTCTTTAATAGTTAGATGATAGTTTGTTTGTTCCTTTTTGAAGTAAAACATATGGTATTACTCTTACTATGGAAATCAAGATGAGTTTGTATATTACTTTGCAGGCATATGATCAAAAAGAGAAGCAAAGAAGCTTTCATTGCATTTAAGGAAGCCTTGAAGTTCAAGTTAAGTCCGTTTATCTTTTGTAGTATTGTTTGGCATTTCTTCAACTGCAGGGTCAAACTGTGAAAGATCAACACATCTAAAAAAAAAAAAATGCTCTGTTGGCAGAAGAAACAGCTGGCAGTTGTGGGAGAACTTTAGTCAAGTCGCCATGGATGTTGGTAATATCAATCAGGTAGAAATTGTTTGCATTTAGCTGCCCCCACATACTTAATAGTTATCTGTAAGTGGGTTCTATATGCTTGAAACATACCAATTGATTTAAAATTTCTATCAAACCATGGGGCAACTTCGGCGGTTCAGCCTATGGATGATGCTTGGTTCTGAACATATATGAACGATTTCTCACTCTTGCACTCTAGTTGGGTTGTGGCAGATCTTTAGAGACGAACTCAGTTTGGTCTGGACTTAATCGTCATTAAAAAATCGAAAGCTTTATTGTTTTGAACTCCGGTTCCATTCTGTGTTGGAAAGGATACTTGCCTTTCCGCCTTTTTTTTTAGGCATTGTGGTGGAGCTTTTCTGAAGCTGCGTCTTTGAATTTCCTAGACATTTTTTAGCTTCTAGGTTGTGAATAGGAGGCACCTCCTTGGTGCTCTGTAAAAATAAACATATATTATTCTAGCTTATGGTTGTCTATTCTTATATATTGGGGCATTTCTTCAGTGCCATGAGCAGGAAAATGGGAAATTCTGTCGCCTTTATAGTCCTCCATCTTTACTTCATGTCTATTGGTACTAATAAGTTGAGTTACCAAACATTTATGACGATAAACAAGCAATGTTAGGATAGTGGTTACAATGGCATTGAGCAAAATTACTTAAAACTCTTGAGGTTATTACCATTTGAAATTTTGCACGTACCATAGAATGAGTGCGTAAATTAGTTTGCTATTATTTTATGGGGAATTAATAATGTGCACTATGAGGTAATTTGAGGATGGTGATTACTAGTGTATTGCCCAAATTCCAGATAAGTTTCAGTCGGTAACCACTGAACATCGAACTTTGCAGTTTGGTTCATGTCCTAGTGATTCATAATTCAAAACTAGTAGTAATTCGATAGGAACTGGTTATAGCAGTTATAGATTTTTCCATTTTGGCGGCTCACGGCACTGTAAGGCATATATGCCAAACTCATTATTTTAGGTGCATCATGGGACTCTCTGCTCGAGTCTACTAGGCACATCTAAAAAATGCAGTTGAAGTCGATCTTGCGTATCTTCATCCAATGTTCGGATTTTGTTTTACCTGATCAACAAATTTAGCAATCTCTTGACCAATCTCTTGGAATTCATCTGGGAAGGACAAGAAATTTACAGATCCCATGCGAGCTATATATAGAACCTTCAACCATATATGGGTTGAGTCATGAAATTATATGCAGGTGTTGGATGATAATAACTTAGGCAACACGGCATTCCATTCAATACAAAAATGCATGCAAAGACCAGTGAGAATTGGAAAATAATACAAAATTAGTTTGATGAACAGCTTACTGTAGACGATTAAAAAAGTTCTTTGATCTTAAATAGCGATACTTTGATTCTATTCATTTTGAATACCTATTACTGTCCCTTTAACGTGACCAATGTGCCTGCCTTAGTTCGAAGGGTCATTCTCTGGTGCCTCCTGTGAATTCTGCTTGACTGTATGACTTAGTTTCTTCCCTTGTCAAATTTGCATATTCCAATTGTTAATACAGCTAACAGGGCGTGGTGCTTTGTACTGCTACATAAATTTTCTTGGAAGACCCTTTTGCTCTCTTGATTGAAGTGCAATAAGTCGGAGAAATCTTTTACTAAAATGGATACTCTGTTCTTTTGCTTTTCCTCTTAGGCTTTGGAAGCTACACAGATGGTACTGAATATGACAAACAGTAAAAGAGTAGATGCTGAGTTATTAGGGAAAATCACTGAAGAGATAGAAAAAAGAGCTGGAAGTTCTACCAATCAAAAGCAATCTCCTGATTCCGATGCAGAGTTGGATAACGAGTCAGGATGTACTGATCCTCAGGCTGGGAGACTACGGCAAACTGAGCACTTGCTAGACTCTCTTGGAAAAATTTTACAGCAGGTATGCTTTCCTCATCACTTTGTTCAATTCAACCTCTGAAATGAAAAGCTTCATTTATTCCTCTAAATAAACGGCCAAAGCAGGCGTATTTTTTGCTGCGACTTGTGGCTGGTATCTATTTAGAACCTACTACATGGATTGTGTATAAATCATGAGAAATCCAAGTCTTTTATGACTTGTCACTACTTGCCCAAGCCCTCAATCCCCAAATGTGGCTGGTATCTATTTAACTCTATGTGCTCAACATGCCAAAGTGTTCATGTTTGTAGAAATCCACTATTACGTGTCCCCTTCCTGATCTAATCCCCGGATTACAGTTTCCATTTGGTAAAAGCCAGACAAATGTGCATTTGATGCCGTGAAACTGTACTGGACATACCAGCTAAATGATGACTAGAGCATTTGAGATCGTTATTATCCAAATGCATAGTTTTTAGGGTGAAAATTAAATGATGCTTCTGTAATCATTTGTAACAAGTACTGAGATGAGAAAAGATGATTTTTTGTTTTAGATGCAAATCTTGTAAATCTCTTTCAATGCAGATAGTTCGAAGTGGTGCAGGAGCAGATATGTGGGGGTTATATGCAAGGTGGCACAAAATAAAAGGAGATCTTGTAATGTGCTCTGAAGCCCTATTGAAGCAAGTTAGGTCGTATCAGGTACAGTCTCAAATACTGTCGCCAAGAGGCATCTAGTTGACTGCTTCTTATGGTAGTCCAATTTATGGTTGTTGTTTAGTTTCAGTTTTGTGCTAAAGTCGACCAAACTGAAAGTTCATTCCGGTGTATCTGCCGATCAAACTAAACTACACTTTCTTTGGCCTGTTTCACAGTGAAAACCTAACTTTTGTACTAAATCATCTTGTTCATTTGATGAACTACTTTATGAATAATTTTGAACCCATACGTCTTGGATCCATGGAATCAGTAGATTTGATAACATCCAAAATGTGATATCTCTCCCTTTTCTATCTCTTAGGGGTCAGATTTGTGGAAGGATGGTGATCGGTTTAAGAAGTTTGCCTTGGCCTCCTTGGACCTTTGCAGAGTATATATGGAAATTTCATCATCTACTGGAAGCCGAAGAGAACTCCTTGCAGCTGAGATGCACTTGAAAAGCATCATTAGACAGGCAAGCATGCTGCAATGCCTGTTTGCAATGACTTTAGGTTTCAGCTATTTGCAATTTGTAGTAGAGGGTTAATGAATTTAAACTGCTGTCATTTATCTGAATAAGTTTGTTTTTGGAATGGTCTGGTGGACAATCGCTAACACGGGTATTGATTTCAATTCAGGCTGGAAACTTTGTTGACACCAGAGAATTCTCTGATGTCCAACGTTGCCTCGATGATGTGAAGAAGAAACTTGAATCTGATTCTGTTGCTTGAAGGTTGGACAGCTTCTTGAAGGTGTGCTCTCCATTCCCAAGATTCTATGATAATGCTAAACAGTTGTAACGAGTTTGCCATCACTATAAATAGCTCGTTCGTTCACTTCCTCTGCCATTGAAGTTGTAAAGATATTGCTATTACGTA
Source organism: Metrosideros polymorpha var. glaberrima (assembly GCA_001662345.2). Lineage (NCBI taxonomy): Eukaryota > Viridiplantae > Streptophyta > Magnoliopsida > Myrtales > Myrtaceae > Metrosideros > Metrosideros polymorpha. Next base: position 26,328,939 of record BCNH02000003.1, on the reverse strand, counting down.
CCTTCTGTTAGGAGAAATCGCTCCATATGGCTGACATTTGACTTATGAGCTGCATTGTTCCAGGATGTACAGTTTGATCTGATAATTGGCCAAAGCATGCTCAAAATAAGCAATATCAGACTGGTGATAGTGGCAGCCGTGTTTGGTTGAGCGCCAAGCAGGCATCAGGTGTACAACATGTTGCCTTGGGAAAAAGGGACAATCCAGAAAAATCTGAAGTTTGTGAGAAATTCTCCTCGCAGTTAACATGCTAAAGGATCTGCTAGTTGCAGATTATATAACGGTTGGAAGAGCACAAAATATGGAATTTTTAGTCTGGCATAAATGTAGTATCCGCATTAGAAATTCTTGACATTTTGTATTCATTTGGTGAACAACGTTATAGTTTAGGTGTGATCTTTTTGGATCATCAACAGTGTAGCTGGCATCATCATTCTCCAAGAGAAGCAACCCGAGATGTCACTTGGTGTAAATGCTTTTAACTTTTAGCATAATGATGTTGCACAGATACAAATTGTTGTTTTTGATAAATGGTTCCAAGCCAAAGCTCTCGTTATCCAGGGATGATCCAAATTGAAAAGAATTAGATCTTTCTTAATTATTCTAGTGGCTGGAATTACTTCGGCCTTTCATAGACTCCTTTTTTAGGCCACCTAATAATAAAAACGCTGCTATCTGACCTTGCTTAAGCTTGTTATGTATACTTGAAATCTTTCAAGAAATTCCGTTATACTCGAAACATTGGAGTGAGGATCAAGATTCAAACTTATTTTTCTATGCGCTAATATTGCCATGGTTAATTGCTTTTTCCACAGCCATTGGGCGCTCCAATATCTTGTTAGATAACACGTGCGTTGCTCTTACACAATTTGATCTATTTTGTAGGTATGGAATCTCCGACACTGTAATTCATTAGCTATTTAATACGGACTGTCGTCTAATGAGATCAATTATCATAGATCCCATGTGACCATAGACACTGGCCTGTACAGATTCACACTCGTTGAAGCATCAAGCGGCTGTCAAGAAAACCACAGCAGATGATGAACAGAACAGCATCAGATAATTGTCCCCACCGCTGCTCCTCCCGAGCGAAGCCCTGTGACTTGCGTTCTCAGAGACCAGGCCCTCCCAGAAACCAATGAGAGGTTCATACCTCTCTTCAATCCCACGACACCATCACACACGAACTTTACCTTACATTCACAGTAAAGCATTTATATCAAAATGGTCATCAAGAAAATCACAACTTTAATTTGATATATGAGAAATGTGCATACCGAGTAAGTGTAAATCATACTCAGAAGTCACCACAGAATCGGTAAGTACGGTTTTGGCCTAATAGATAAAGGGGACAGTACGATTAGAAGAAAAGAGCCCACATCTTTATGTTTGGGCAATCAGCCGTGAATCTCTGTGGCTGTTGATTAGTGAGGTACAATTGGAGAGAAAAATCCTAGATGGGAAAAATCATTAAATATCCAAAAAATTTCTGTACCACATTACAGTGAAACTATAGGGTGTGTGGGCGACAAAACTGGCACATAGCTAGGCCGATCAAACTTCTCCAGTGTTTTCAGTTGTGCCATCTACTCTATATGTCCAAGCGACCGGTGTACGCCACGCCTTCCTCGCTTGCAAGGTCTTCCCCTCATAGCTGCTTCTTTTTGTCTATATTAGCAGCAGCCTGCCTTTGACGTTTCCTCCAGGCGGGAATCTTCCCGGGGAAAGCCCACCTCAACAATCTCTCCCACGAGTAGCAGGTCAAAAACATAACAAGAGCCCAAACTAATAACTTGTCCCTCATCCCAGGTGGCAAAGGCACCAATTTTAACCCGTCATTCAAGTCCCTGAATAAATCAGACGTGATAACAGTGAAGAATCCAACAGCAGCCAAAAGGGCATACAAGAAGGGTTTATTCTCAGAAATACTCTGGTTGAATGGATGTCCCATGTAATTCACGGCGAAGGTAGCCACCTGGAGCATCATGCTCACCATGTAAGAAACTGTATTCACCAGATTGGGATGAAATTCGGAATCTGGCTCAATGCATTCCTCAGGCATGTGCTTTTCGGCCTCCCTCACAGAAGAAATCAAGAAAAACAGATGGATTGCAAACTGACCCAGAAGGGAGAGGAGGACATAGGAACAGAAGACATGAGGGTGAGGTCTTTCGGCTGAAAGAGTTGGGAGGGGCCTTGCATGTGAGATGAACAAGAAAAAGGCGGCAGTGAATACCCCACTGATTGTAGCCTGCACATCACCGAGCTTGACGCCATCCAAGTACATCACGCTCAGCACATATGCTGTTGCTAGGCAGTTCAGACCAAGTATCTTAAACATTTGCAGCGTGGTGACCAGAGTGCTGCGTCCCTGACGGATTATGTCAGTGGTGGGGGCAACAGACGCGAGCTTCGCTGTAAAGGGTGATGCCATTGATGCGTCGCCAAGCTTGACAACAGGAGCTGAACGACCATCAGGATCCTCATTCAGGTCATCCATCATCTTCCTTAGCTTCTGTCGTTGTGCCTCAGCAGCTGTCAGATGGCGATTAGCAATTGGCTGACCTGCCGTTTCTGACCTTGTGACAGTTTTACTCTTCGAACCTTCTCCATCTACAGTTTTTCCTGATGATTCAGCTGAAAGCCTGGATTTCTTTGGTCTCAAAGACTTCAAAGTTTCATCTTTTGAGGACTCTTTGGAAGTACTTCCACTTTGCTGCGGAGGAACCGCATTCAATAGAGCAACTCCCACGTGAGCCTAGAGAGACATCAAGCAAACCAATAAAATAATAGTAAATAAGGCCAATAGAATAAACCAAAAGTAGCAGCAACACATTTACAAAATGAAGAGACATAACTTGCATAATTCAATTTCATAATAAAGAAAAGGATAAGCCTTGAAGAGCACCAGGAATCTTTTATATAGTTTATTTAGAATCTCAAGCTTGAGAGGCTTTAGCTTAAGAAGTTAGATTGACCATGGGAATCGAGACAAGCCAAGCTTGTGACTTGGATTACTTATTTGAGTTGGGCTCAAACATGAAACATCGAGCTCTTTTGAGTTTTGGTAGAGTATCGAGCCTCAAGTTTGAAAATCAAGATGAGACTGATGAGTTACAGTACATTGTGCTGCTTCATCAGGTTCAACCCTCTCGTTACTACCCGTGAAACTGCAAATTAAACAATAACTAGAAAGTAATCTGATCAATGAACAGTACACTACCTGCTTCAGAGCCCCAACATCATTTGTTCCATCTCCGCACATTAATGTCATCCTTCCCACTGATTTGAATGTGGTCATGATGAGTTCTTTTTGCTGAGGAGCAACTCTTGCAAAAACCTGAGACAAATGAAAAGATGCAATTAGATAAATGCAAGATGCACAAGTTGTACTGCAGATTCACAGAATAAGTGGTACCTTAACATAGGGGATGACATGAAGAATAGCATTTGTGCGTTGTAACATTTCGATGCAGTCACCTCCAATACAAAGATCATGGGTCTCTGACAAAGCTTCAACTTCTTTCTCACTGAAGACAACCACATTTTCTCAGTTCAAAGAGAAGCAACATTCAACTTCACATTTGAATGAAAAAAACAGAGGGTCATTTTCATTAGATTCTTACGAGGAAAAAAAAATCATATAAACACAGACGCCCATACACCCATCACTGCAAAAGCACACAAGAATCTATACACATACATTAAAAAATGTGTATATGTTAGAGCGTGCGCGCGCATTTAACATGTGTACACACACAGGAAAACACGCATTAATCTTAATAGAGATTGAATACATGGCAAAAGGAAATAGCATATTACCACTGACAGAAAAAAAGGAGAAAGGTATCAAGTTGTGTCACCCACACAGACAAAAGAAAGGAGAAAGAAGAAGATATCAAGGGTCAGCAGCAATCAGCAATGATGAAATGTTTCTTCTCCACTTTGCTCAAGTTCTGTTTGCTTGCTCTACCACTGCCTTTCTTTGACGAAATTATAATGTCTCAAGAAGTGGCAATGTGCAGGGATAATTTGTGCTCAACTAATAAGTCAGTGGATAATTTTTCATCCATTTACATGAGTTAGAAATGCTTATTAACTCTATGGAATCAACTTCAAGTATGCTCGGAACATCAGGAGGACAGACAAGGAGGACCAGCAGCAACAACAACAATTATCAAATGAAATAAAGTATTCCCAAAACACACAGCACCAAATACAAGGTGAAACAATGAAAGAAACTGGTCAGGTGGATGGATTACCTGTAGCAATGTGTCTCCATCTCATCAGGTGAAATCCACTCAAAGCCCATGGTGCTCCTAGCAGGAGTGAGGATCAGCACAGGTTTTGAGATGATATGAACTTGGCCAGCAACATGACAAGCAGTCAAAGCTTGGTCACCAGTAATCATTGCCTAACAACAAGAACAACATTAATGACAATATACCAATCCTATTCAACATGTACAAGATGGTGGGACAGCAACCATTCATATTTAGTGGGGGTCTTGCTCCCCTTAATCTCATATCCGTTTATTACCCTTTTTTATGTTAGTTTCACCCTATAACTGTTCGAGCTTTGACCACACCATGTTCGACAACCCAATTCAGCATCATTAGAGTTTGAAAAAATCAATTTACTACATGCCTATGACTATATTCATGCATGTCTCAAATTGAACAGTTACAACTTCCAATTGTCAGAAGTGCCGTTGACATTGCACAAGAGGGTAGTACCACAAGCCAATCAAACTTGACTCATCAAATACTTGAGATCGGCATATTTTTATTAAGTAGAGTCAAAATTTGAGGAGTTCAAGTATCAAAATCAATCAAGTTTCAGTGTGGTAATACCCAACTTGAGTGGCTCACAAATCCAATCAGGTGGTTGGATTGAAATTAAGTAGTCCGAGTCTAAAAGGAATATTTTGAGACCAAATGTACTACTTGACCCAAGTGGCTAGTAAGCTTAATTGCAGTACTACTTGACCCAAGTGGCAAGTAAGCTTAATCTTTATTTTTATTTTTGGGTTAATCTGAGTATCTGAATTATGTAAAAAATTAATCACAGAATTTTGCGAAATGACATTACATGTAGTTTATATTGTACGCACAAACCAGAGTTAGAGCAACTTTCACATTTAAAATTTGTCTTTTATAATCAAGTCAAGTGAGCTTAAGCTTGAGCACATACATAATGCATCAATTCAAGCTCAAGCTGATGAAATTGATTTTTATCAGATTCAAGACTAACATAAACCCTTCACTTTTCTTTAAGTTGGGCCGAGTTTGAATGGTAAACCAAGCAACTCTGCTCAGAGTAAAGAAAAATTCACTACCAGGCACCAAGAGTGCCAACACAATTAGAAAAAGAGCTCAAAGTCAAAAGAGAGCTCATTTACGAGACAAGGAATCCAGAGTACCAATCAAGCATTTAGATCCTATAGTAAATCCACATTGTACCCAAAGTGTTACAAACCGACCAAAAATAGAAAAAAGGAACAGGGGAAATCCACTTTATCATATGACGAGGGATTTCAAGAACCTGCCACACCTACAATTCTTGCTCAATGGACCCTTCATGACCCAGCTTAGACCTCCCTCAATTCATTGCCCCCTTCAATATTATGTTCTAGCTCCATCTTTTAGGCAATGGAAATTGGTAGCATTCCCAGATGCATTTCCATTAATTTACATGCATTCACCACCGGCGTAATACTTGCATGGAAAAAAAATATGACTTCACATATTCAAGCTCATGTAGTCAGCAAGATAAGCCTAGCCTTTATTTTTATTGATCATCGATAAGCTTTTGTTAGAGGCTAAGTTGATTTTTTGGAGCGGGGGGAGGAAGATATAAATGGTTAGTGACAGGCACATACTATGTCAAGATTCCGAGGAGGCATGTGTAGATTTTATGCAAACTCTTTGCTATATCTGTCTTGATCAAAGAATCTGACTTCGTCACAATATGTGGCACACAAGTCATCTTCTAAAGGAAAGGAGTGATAATTCAAGATAATTTGGAATACTAGGTGTGATGAGTATGAGTTTACTAGTCAACTTGGGTATGCAATGACGTTCATTGTATAAGTGTGGATGTGGGTGAATAAGGGTTAAATAGGTCATTTGGATCCCATCCATATTCAAATTACCCTTTCCTTACCTTCAAGAAAGGCCAATTATAACTCAAAAGAGAAAACTGATATTATTAAGTTGAACTTACAAGTATTTAATAAATATCATAATTCAATATCTAACAAGCATTTCTAACCAAGTCATGTGATGATCCTATGAGCTCAGACAAAACCGTGGCTGAATCTGCTCTGATAGGACAGTTGAATACCTGCAACGCAAAAAATAGACAAAATCAAGCAAGGAGTCACCATAAACCAGCATAAGTGGAAAGAAGAAGAAGAAGAGTTTTATGGCTTACGGAAAAACCAGCAAATGTCAGACCACTTTCCACCATATCTCTCTCCAAGTTTCTAGCCTCACTAACCTTCACACAATTAACAGGACAATCAGCATGAAACAGAGACTGCATTAACATGTTCCCTGCTGCTTTGGCTCAATAGAAGCAAGTTAAAAGCATTTATAACAAGCAACAGGAGTTCTTCTTTTGAAGTGTTAAAGAGCAAAGTAATAAGAGTTTTTATTGTTCTTCGTCCTCAAAAATGAGATTGCCATGCTTCAAAAAGCCATAAATTAAGTGACGATCCAAGACCCCCACCAATGTGTTGCTTACAGGTACTCAAATCAATCTTACATGGTTCAACAGATCACCTGCAGTGTAACCTTCAACAGGCTGTAATCTTCGTCATGTATTTGACTATTTTTATATTCAGCTCTTTCTCAAGGTTAGAACCCTTTCCTTATTCAAACGAAAAAAAAAAGGATGAAGGGCAAAAATCTTGCAATCTGAAAACAGAATTAAATGGAGAATTGTCATCGAGATCAGCTTCCAGAACTTTCATAATAATTTGTTCAGTAGAGATCGAAGTGATGGGGATATAACTTTGAAACTAAATAAGAATTAATTCTTTTCATATTCACCAATTCTTTCTTACTTTCCGCACATTAACTTAGCCAGTACACATCTCAAATTGGTTAAAATGAAAGTAAGCTGAACCATTTATAGAAAAGAGTAATACAACAAAACAGTTTTCAGGTTCCAATTGGTTAACCCTCCACTTATACTACTCAAATGCAGCTCATAGGAAGCTTAACTCCCCAGCAATTAAAAAGTACATCGAATATATGATACAAGGAAAAAAATAACATGCAATTGAGCTAAAAGAACGCTTACTGTCATGTCTGGAAGTGCCTTGTAAGCAAGGGCAAGTACACGAGAACCCTGACGTGTGTATCTCTTGTAAGTCTCCACATAATATGGTGGCAAATCAACCAGTCTATCTTGAATTGTTTCTGGTGCGCCCTAGACAAATAGGAATTATACATATCATCAGCTTTGAGTTTCTCAGCATGCTACATCATTTCTATAGGCTGAGAACGAAGAACACTGATCTTCAAGTAGCCAAAAAAGCAAATATTTCCACAGGAAAGCACAATTTTCTTTCCAAAGCACTATTCTTCCTGGCAGAAAAATTTGTTGAGTATACAAAGAGGTTCCTGCACAATGGTGTCGGTGCCAGCTAATCTAATTTGCATATTTGTTCTATAAGCACACATTCTTTCAGTCCTTGGGATATTAAAGCCATGAGCAATAATACCTTAACAAAAGCAAAAAATTCCTCTTGAATACGGACAACAACTGCCATACGCTTTAAGTGGGAGGCAAAGTGGTGTCTTTGAACAATCTGCACAGCTTGACCACCTCCCCTGCATAAGAAAAAGAGACCAGATAAAGGCTGAATATGTGCCCAGGAATCAAAGGAAGAACAGATAAAATGAAAGAAATGACATGCTCAACAAGATGACAGATTCACCTTTGCTGTCATAAAAATCTATTTCAGTGGAGGGTTATTAATATGACTGGACCATTATCACCAACTAAATCAGATACATCATAGGATTCAAGTTAATTTCAAAAACCATGTGCTTAATATATGCAAGCCCACCAGACTTCTCATTGTTGTCAATAGCTTAAAATCATGTTAAGTTCGAGAAATCAATTCCTCCAAAAAAATTTGACAAGAAACTTCAAACCAATACACAGTTCAACTCACTTCTTTGGCATGGCCTTCTCATCAGATTTGTAACTCCAGTCTATTCCTTTAAGAGCAGCCTTCTCAAGAGGGTCTCCTACCTATAGAAGCAATGAACCAAGAAAAGGAAATACACATTGGATTACATCATTTTCTTTTGACCCTCTCTCTTGGGAGGGGAGAGGGAGAAACAACTGGACAAAGCATTAACAGGACCGTGTTAACATGAGCAAAAGGGCACTGGTTTAGCCCAATTGTATATATGTGCAATCTTTTTATTTTAATCACTTATGCTTCAAGGGACCTATTCTTGCTACCTCTATCCATATCCCACAGAATTTCAGGTGATACTTCAATCAAAGATGCTCCTATAGACCTTTTCTTCCTGAAAGCTAAGATACTCATATGGGCTTACTTCAGGTGAAAGAAGATTTATCCAAATACCACACAATGGCGACAAAAGATCAGTTAAAAAATTTACAAGCTTTAAGTATTCTTTCCGTTCTCCAAGGACACCAAGTATCTACCTAGGTGAAAAAGAGTGACAGAAGAGCGAGCATAGTATTGCTATAAGTTAACTAACCTATCCTCCGAACAATATTCCTCCAACCAGCAAAATGAAGAAAAAATCTTATCTGACATAACAAACCCAAGGACTACTTCTGGTTGAAAATCATAACATAATGTGTTTGGCTTGCATGCCATACATTTCAACCTCAGGATGAGCAAGCAATGTTTAAGCATTTATGTAAAATCAGCAAAAAGGTACATCATCGATCTCTACTAGCATACCAGCTTGTTGTCCACAAACACCAATGCATGACAAGAAGCCAGAATTTCCAGGGCACGAACTGGCACTTTTGTCGTATCAGATTCCAAATCTGTTTGTCCAGACAATCCACCCACTCCACAAAACTCCTGATATAAGAATAAACAAGGAAGATGTAACATATAAATTTTCAAACAATGACGAAGTCTTCTTTCAGTGCTTCAATATACCATGTCATCCGATGTAAGTGTCCCGGTCTTATCGAAACAGCATAAATCAACCTGCAAAAAAGAAGGTTTAAGAAATTACAAAAGGAAATCTTATATGAGCTGTCAAAAGTTTTCCTGTGCTTATCAGAGAACCACTTTCAAAAGCAATGCTGCAGGCTAAAACAAGAACTATGCAAAATCCTGATTTAAGTTCCTACACCTATGACTTGTCATGGTAGGGTCAACTTTTGCACGATGATCTGCTGGTGCCTCTTGATGCATACGCAAACAGTCAGATGATCCACATTGCCGATCGTTTCAAGCCCATCAAAACACGTAATTCACAAAGGAGAAATGGGAATTTTATACCTTCCCCGCAAATGGAATCCGAAATGGTTCAGTACAATATATCCCACGGCGTGCCAGTGCAATCAGCGATGTATTAACAGCTATCGACAGCTCCATTGGCAATTCGGGAGGGATAACAGAAGTAATGATGAGTGAACAACTAAGGAGAAGCTTATATTTGCTCCTGGTGGGATCCTCCAATCCCTACACCAATAGTATAACAATATCATCCACATAAATAAAATCAACATGCACCAAAAATACTTCATAAAAGTCGACAAGGATTTCCTTACCTTCTTAAGTACATAACCAGCTGCTATTACTGCAAATATTACTAAGAAACATATGAACAACCCACTCTCCCAGCTGTTTGCAGTTACCTGCAATATGCATAAATAATTATCTCAACAAATGTTTACAAGAACACCACTCCACATATTATTCAATCCTATGTGATGAATTAAAATTCAGAGACCCACCCTCTCTGTGGAAAATAAAATTGTTCGCATCAGCTTTCCCTGACTTGTTTCAAAGCCTGTCCTCAGAACTACGGCCAGGCAACCGCCATCAAGAGTTCTCAGAGGAAAAGTCTGACATAGATTAAAAGATGGGAAGGGTAAGCTAAGACTTCACCATAACCAAACTTAAAAGACCCAGAAGAAACCACCTTATCTGGAGTATGTTGCAGTATCTTAGTCCCACCAAACAAGACATGGCTTTTATCGCGCTTCACAGACAACTTCTCTTCAAAACCCCTACCCGCTACAGAGGCCTGCCCAATCATATCTAACAAACTTTATGTGTGTTTAACTCCAGTACAAACACGGAACTGCTCCAATCTCCATCATCCATCAGAATGCAGCTAATTCACAGATGATTACATCCTCAAAATACCAGAGATAATTACCAGTTCTAACATTTTAATGACATAATCCAATAATTTATCCAAACAAAACTCAAGTTCTCCTATAGTTATCATCCTTGCATAAAACATGTACCTAATGAAAGTACATCTTTCTGATTCCATTAACCAAAGATAAAAAGAAAGAAAGAAAGATGAAAATACATTGTCGGCAACTGGCTGGAAGGAGTCGCCAATTTTTTTTTAAAGGTCAAACAAGCAATGCACTTCAAACCAAATAAAAGAAGACCAGCAAAACACAGAATTCCAAACCCACAAGCAACTGCAAGTCTGCAACCTAGATAAATAGCTAACTATATTTAATTAAACCTTCACCACCTATAGTCTTGCTTTGGCTATTAAGATAAACCAATCTTCAAATACTACACTTGAGATTCATTTCACACGTCATAGCAGTCCTGAAGAAATTCAGCAGGAAACCAGCCTAAGGTACTTTAAAAAACCAAGAAATAGGATTGGAGCAGTACTTGTTCATCATTGAAGAAATTCTCAACTTGAGTCCTCAAGTAAACCACAAACACAAAAGGGCACAAGGCATATGCAAGTGAAAACCCAAACATATTGACATATAATGCAAATGACAACATAACAAGCAAATACGATCATAAAGACAACTAGAGAAGAGAACAACCTTCCATTGAGGAGTAGACTCGCCTGTAAGAATCGCCTCATTCACAATAGCAGTACCAGCCAATATAAGCATGTCTGCTGGAACAGACTTATCTTCTCCATTCTGGCCAGAAGAGCGTCCAATTGAAACAATATCACCAGGCAAAAGGTCAGTCCCTGGGAGTTTCACCCACCTATAAGCAAAAGCGTCCGACAAATTATTATTAATCTATGAAAACCAGCAAGAAAGTAAGTCCAATTAATGCAAAAATAGCGTACTTGCCACACCGATGCACCATTAAAGTCTGGCTATCAACTCTAACACGCCTTAGCTCAGTTAAAGTTTTTAACCGACCTTTTGCCATTGTAGACTCAAACATGAACAGCATGAACAGGGTGAACAAACTGTAGTACCAGTATTCATCCAAACACCAGAGCCCAACGCAGAAAACCTATCAAAAAGCAATTGCATGAACCACAACAGGAAAACTACTACACAATGGAAATGCAGCGGCATCATATATGCTTGTTTGTGATTTTTTTTTTTTTTAATTCTGTGTGTGTGTGGAGAGAGACAGAGAGAGTAGACAAACCTGAAACACAAAAAATGGTTCCATACAGTTCTCTTTCATTAATTTTTGAAATGTAGGTTGCGGATAATCAAATCTGCATAGAGGAAAATAGTGGAGTATAATTCAATAAAAAATTATAGAGATGATGCCTCGATAGATAAATCTTGGCCAAAAGTTTATATCAGATTGATATGACAGACAAAACAAAGCTCAAGCTCAATCTGCATACAAGGGTGGGCACATATATAGATTTCCAATTACCTTCTTCCACAAGCCAACAAGATATGCATAAAATGTGTTAACGGCATGTGCTATGCTAGAATTAGATATTCTTTAGCTCAGACTTAATCTCCTTTTCCAAAGCTCTAAATTCATAAATATGCATGACCAACCCCATACAGCACCCGAAATAGTGAATTGAAATATTTATTGCCGTCTTCTTCATGGCAAGAGTAATGTTTTCATTCAACCAATAAGAAAATTAACCATAACCAATTGAACAAGCAATACGCCACACAGACATCCAGAAAAATTTATGACAAAAGAGTGAAAGACTCGAGAGGTTTAACAATTGCTATATGACTGAAAATATGGCAAGACAAGCTGATCCACAAAGTATCTTAAAAATTTCATTTGCACAAAAAGACTGATGAGTGCTTAACACAAAATTTCCAATTTTGCCTCTAGCAAGGGATGACCACCTGGGGTTAAGAAAAAGACAGACAACTCCATCTGAAAGTCCACTAATCCCTGATGTGAAAACCATAGCAGAGCCTTGCACCTCAACAACTAATAACCTCATTCAATGGCCCAATAATTCCGTGGTGAATGTTCGTACTATGGAACATTTTGGTGCAACATTGGTGAACATTCTTTAATTTAATTCTACCAAAAATAATCCTACCTTATCTCATTTATATCCCGCGGCTTCTATTATAAAACCAAAATATAACTGGCACAATAAACTAAAAGCCATTAAAGGGCCTTCCATTGGAAAGATTTAGTAGCCCCTTGTCTTCTGACAGTATTTAGTGAATTTATTACTGAATCTGATTTTTTAGTCAAAGTAATTGGTGTCACCAGACATGCTTAATTTCATTAGAAATTGAACATTTTACTTTCAGAATGTCATGAGTTATCCAATAGGACCTAAGTTTCTTATGTCTAAAGTAGTCTATGCAGGCAGAGAAGTAAAGGCTCAAGCAGTGTCATTCTAGCAAAAACAGTCCAAGTACAGACCAGCAGCTAAAAGTCACAAGCTAGAAATTATCGAAAGAACAAGTAAACTATGTTATGTTCAAGTCCTCTATTACTCGAGTAAGCCTCGTTATGTTCCGAGTCCTCTATTACTTGAGCAAGCCACGTTACGTTCCGAGTCCTCTATTACTGATTAAACACAATAGCCATAAGAACAAAAACACACTGTCAGGTCATAACCATGCATAGTTTAACTATACCAGAGCTCCTGAATAGTACTCGATACCTTATTCACATATGAGCAGTGATGATGCTGCTATATACAAGCATAATTAACCCCCCATGTCACCCCACCCATAAAAGAAAATAAAAAAAGAAACGAAACTACACGCACACAGTGCGAGGTTCAAAAGGGCAACTCAATAAAGATTCAGAAGGGCAACTCACACATTACGTCCCCATTTTTCTGTGGCTGCAGCAACTTTGGCATCAGTACCATGGCCAGTGTTTTTCAGGTAGTAGCCAAATGTTTCCTTCGTCGGGTAAGGAAGCTTGCAAAAAGTTTTATTTTCTTTCGAAAATATGAATCTCTGCTTCCTAAAATCAAAATAAATTTCTTCCACGTCCAAAGATGATGAACCTGCCTGTCATGCAAGTATACATCAACATAAAAACTTTGTAAAGAAGAACAAAAGAGTGTTGCAAAGTTGCTCATAGCAAAAACAGCGCAGTGGATACATTTTGGCAAAAGTTGATAAGAAAAGCACAAAGAGAGACAAATGAAAGCACTCTTGAACTTTTCAACTAGAAAGCACGGAAGAATTCCAGCTAATAGCATGGCTCAGAGCAAAATCTTCAATTGATGTGGTAATTCCACGCCTTCAATTGGCTTAGAAAAACAACAGCACATTAAACAAACCCTCATAGTCCCCACAACCATATGTTCCACCCATCAGATCAAGGATGTGCTATGAGTATGTTTCCTTCGTGACAATTCCTGCATACAATCTTGTCCTTTGCATCTTTCAGCATACAACATTAACCTCCTGCTTTCTTGAAAACCAATCCAAACATCCAAAGCAACTTTAAAGACATACGAATATGTTCTACAAATTCCATGTAAGGGGACATAAAACACTAATCCATGATGATAAAACTTAAAGCCAGATCTTTTTCAAAGTCAAAAATGTTTTTTTAGGTTATCAAATTTGGTAGGACTTAATTTCCAGTTTGAACATCAAATGATTGGAATCTTTCACTCTAACTAATGGGTACAGCATCCACAAAAGTTAAAACATATCTTTCTGGTCCTGCCAATAAAATTCAATATTGACCATCCACAATAAGACTTCCCAAGTCTCGAATGCCCACCATCTTCAAGTTCAATTCCGCAAAGACAAACAATAATCATTTCAATTGATGTGGCAAAGCTCTACATTCTCTATTCAAAATTCCATGCTCACTACATCAACCTTCAGACATCTGCCAAGCAGGTTCAGTGCAATAAGTGTAAGACTAAGGAACGGTCTTATGCTTTCTGAAGTCTCCGGAGGTATTCAAACTTCATTATCTAAAAAATTATGTGAACATGAACGTAACTGTTGATATCTTTTCTAAGAGAAAAAAAAAAAGATACTGTGAGATAATTCCATGGATAAGTTTGCTGCTAAATATTATAAGGATCTTCTAAATAAAACAACAATCAGCAGCATTTTGACTGGCGAAGTTATATACTGCTGATATTACCAAATATCCAACTAATAGGTTAAAGCAGATTCTATAAGCTAACCTCAGAGTTTCAAAATTGTTTCAACATGGAACTTCCAAATGCCTCATCAATTGCTATATGCTAATCAGGGAATGGTCAATGGTTTTGAATGGAGCAATCCAGGTCCAATGTGCAAACTAGATATAAAAAGGCCTCTACTTGTGTATATTAGTACTCTCTCATATCTCCTGTCTGTGAAGGTTAAGGGGAGGAGTTTTTGCATTCCTGAAGAAACTTCCTCAGATCTATCAGATTGGGAATCCACATATTTTAAAAGTTTCAAAGATCTCCAGTACGGAATTACTTCCTCCTCTTTGGGCTGCAGATACAGGAAGGAAGAGGAAGAGAGCGAAACACATATTATGAACTGTTCTTTGTAGCAGACATCAGACTTCTCTAAAGAAACTTGGGAACAATTAAGACATAAGATAGCAAAGACTTTAGTGTACTATGGCTCCTTGTAAATGGAAGTTCTTGGCTTACTCTTGAGCTGTTCCTAGAATCTTCTTCATATAAAATTTCAGATGGAAAATGAAAAGAGAACTTGTACAAAGTTCATCCAAGATATGGTTGGAGAGATTGCTATTAGATTTATCCGCTCCCACTTCATTCCTTATTTCACAGAAGCTAAAAGAACTGTATACGGATTTCCTTGTGGAATAACATGAGTCACCAAAATCCAACCGACAAGCTGAGGTACTATCTTCTAATCAGTTGAATACGGGAGGTCTAGCAGCCTCAATTTGAAAGATTTTGATGATGACCTTCAAATGAAAAAGTGAAACTGAGGCAGAAAACAGCAGTTGTTGGAAGCCAACAAAACACACGGTGCTCTGAGGGGTAGCTTGTTAGCATGTCCCTTACTCATTATTGAGAAAGCTGTTTGACAGGAACAACAAAGGAATCTGCTACCTTCTCTAAATCTTTTTCTGTTTAAGCAGAGAAATGATAGCAAGCTGACGTTGGCTTGACGGAAATGTTAACATAGTAAAACTCCGCAAGAATTCCTCGACACATTTGCATTTTA
This sequence comes from Metrosideros polymorpha var. glaberrima, assembly GCA_001662345.2. Lineage (NCBI taxonomy): Eukaryota > Viridiplantae > Streptophyta > Magnoliopsida > Myrtales > Myrtaceae > Metrosideros > Metrosideros polymorpha. The sequence continues at coordinate 26,313,348 of BCNH02000003.1, read as the reverse complement.
ACTGAGCAATTGGCTCCTGTGGTCTCCTTTATACATAGATAAAATCCAACTGGGAGATGAAAAGTAACTTATTTTTGGAAGAAAAATGTCAACAAGCACCTTAGGCCCCAGTTGTTGAGGCAAATTTAAAGCACTAAGAAGTGCATTCAATGTACTGATCAAGTTATAGAAAAAATGCAAGCTTTCTTAGCTAGCTCTTTTGTTGTGTGTGAAAGCAACTGTCTTTGCCATCCCAAACACCATTAAACAGCCTAGAATTGCTTAACTAGTGATGAAAAGGCACTTATCGGGATAGCCATATCTAAAGCACTCTGTATGATTGAGTAACGGCCATAATTGAGGCACCTGATGTGCATCTTCCTGGCTTCATCAACCCAAAGAAGAAGCAAACTAATACAGTTAAGAGAAGAAGCATTGGGAAAGCATAAAGTATCATCAATGCTCTTTGAGGATCATTGTGATTTTTTTAATCTTCTACCAGCATACTAGAATCCGCTGTAACATTATTTCTACAGTAAAGTATGACCTGCTACAGCATTTTAATTTGGTTTCATATTTTCTCAGATACAGAAGATATCAACTGATGTTGATAGAACTAGAAGAATGTCGACATTGATGTATTCCTACATACTTTTTCCAACTTGTGACATGTATTGGCACTTCATGGGATTTTCACATCCCCTGTTGCGTTGTTGAGATTCTATTTAAATCACGATGCACAATTCACCTATTTCCAACAGTCCATCCTTTGCTCAACATCCACTTCTAGGAAGCAAAGATCACAATTTCATAAGAAAATAATTGCAGCTACAACTAACTGTCACATCCCTATATCCTATGGTTCTATGAAAAAGATTCTGACTTACTAGTTTCCGAAAATGAAGTGGCACAACTTCCTTCGGACCGGAAAACTTTGCCGGAGTTATTTTGCACGCATCAGCATGATGTATATCATTAACCTGCAGACATCGAAAGAATCACCAATAAAAAAATCAAATAGTTCAAACCACATACAAAAGGCAACCGAAACCCAAATTTCAACCAGAAAAGAGCACTGATCACGGAAAAACCTAGCCTAAGTTCCAAGAAGTTGAAAAGCTCCTTAAGAGCTAGACAGTATTCCATTCACCTCAATTTACCTTGTTTGTTCAGTACTTGCATCAATGCATATGTATGCACATAATTGCCCTACAATGGTATGTACAACCACAAAAGTGCATAAAGACAAATGACAGGTTCTCCCGTGTGTTTATTTTCAGCTCCAAAGGAATTTTTCTCTCCTTTAAAATTTCAAATGCTCTCTTAAGAGAAAGTCAAAAACAAAACCAAACCAAGAAGAAGAAAGCAAGAAGAAGACATCCAGTGTAAAGGCAAATATACATACACATGTTCGTCCACAGGATGAGACTGTCAGCACTAAGTAACTGAATGATTTCGTAAATGGGTTTGCACCCCCTCCATGCTCTTTGGTAGAATTACATTACTTATGAAAAAAGAAGTGATTGAATGTTTTCCTGAGCCGTCAGTACTACTAAGTAATTCAATGATCATCATATTCACTGGCCTCATGAGATCATAAAACTAACCACTTACCCTGCTATATTGAACGAAGCATTTGAAATCTACCGACCAACCCGTGAAAAGCCAGACCAGAATGTGAAGACCAACAAGGCCGCCGAGTACAATGGCAGCATCTGCAAAGTCTAAGCTAGGCACGACCGCAGTTGCCCAGAGTGCGTACAGAATGGCAAACGGCAAAACATCCAAGCGCCAAGTCCAGTGTTTTCTCCTCAACAAGTCGACATCTTCCACGACCTTGCCGCCGACGTGGAATCTCGACATCTCTGCTCCTGCCGCCGGGGGGAAAAGAGATAACCATACAATGAATAACCATACTAGTAATTCGAAGTAAACTAAACCGCACATACAACGAAGAATTACAGTACCGAACTGCGCAACGAGAAGATCAAGCGGAATCAAATCTCAGCAAAATTGCCGCATGCAGCCCAAGAAGTAGAGAATCAGGAGGCCGTCGTCAATCCACGACACTATTGAGGCAGCGAAAGCGCGAGACTGATCCCATACACGGAACTGAGCATGGTAGGAGAAGCAATTCGAGAGAAACGGTGGAATCAAGGAGCATACAGCAGTATAATTAATCGGGGGAGAGGGATGCGCGTACGCGATTCGCAGGCCAAGACGAGATGGGCAGGTGAAATCCGAGGAGATCCGAAACCCTAGATCAGCGTTCGCCAACAAGGATTCGATCTCTCAATCCTCTCTCTCGCTCGCTCCCTTTTGTTTTTTCCATATAAAAGCCATATTAAAGTTTCAATTTTTATATGCAGCGAGTGCTCCTCTTGTTACGGAGACGAAAGCGGCTGATTAAGCTTTAGTTTCCCTTTTTCTTTTTCTTTTGAAACAATTTCTTCCTCTCTTTTTTTCGAAAAAAAGGACATCATGTGTGCCATAAATTTATACATAGACCACTTGAGTACTACGTCGGAGTAAAAATGTTCACCTGAGTGCAGTTTCGACAAGTCGTCCTCCGTGAAATATTTTATTATTTTTTGAATTTCTGACTTTTTTATTTTATTTTTTAATTTCTGACTTTTTTTATTTTTTCCTATGTCGGCAACCCTCGCCGGCCTCACTTGCTCGCGATCGCTGGCGAAGGCCCTCACCAAATCTGGGCGAGGATGCCTTGCTTGTGGCCGATGAGGCAGTGGCCTCGCCCAAGGCCTTCACGGGCCTACCTGCCATGGATGAGGGCAAGTGAGGCCACAACAGCCCTCGCCTAGTCTGGGCAAGGCCTTTGAGTCTGACGAGAGTTGCCAACGAGGAAAAGAAAATGTAAAATTCAAAATTAAAAAATAATAATATACTTTCCAGCGTCCACGTCGGATTTTTGGCGAGGTAAATCGACAATGACACTAAAGTGAGCATTTTAAAAAAGTTACAGTATTCAAGTGAGTCAAAAAAAAGTTACAGCACTTAAGTGATCTTCGTACTAAACTGATGGCACTTTTGGTGTCATTGTGCCCTTTTTTTTCATATGGCGGGTCGGGTTGTGTTCGACCCACTTTCGCGCACTTTTTTTGTTTTTTTGGTTTGTCTTATATCTAGCTCTCCTCTTTCTCTTTTTCGGACTTTTGCTTTGCCTCTTTGCAGTGCGCGGCAGCCAAACCCTACACCTACGATACTAGCATTCTCTTGCCACTTGTCTATCTTCGTAATCCCAATGGCATGCTCTTCCATATCGACATACTACATTCAGAATTTTTACTCATGAAATATTCCCAACAATATTTTGACCCCAAAATCACAAGAACCGAAGGAAACTCTCTTGACATCTACATCAACACCTTATAGAAAACTATTTTAGTAAATGGAAGAAATTATTTTTCAAAATTCTTGTTTCACCTTATTTGTTCTTACTCTTGGTTACTACGTGGGCATGGACTTTTGTCTACACATTAGTTATACGGAAAAAAAAAAAAACATATGCAATTATGCATAGACTTATGAGAAAAAGGGAAAAAATATATAAATATACAACTCACACGGAGTTTAAAATAACTAATTGGTATCGATTTTGCTATCGCTCTTCAATCGTGTTGGTGCCAAACTTGAAAGATCCAATTGGTAACATTGATAAGCCTACACTACTGATGCAATATATTGTGAATATAATCCTAATCATATAAGATCAAATATCGTTGTAATGTCGAATAAGGTGGTATTCTGTCACGTAGGTAGATGAGTAGTGTGCACACGATCTAATATGCGAGGCACACTCAGATGTCTATTGGTGGACATTGTTCCACTAATATGTTGATTACGTATAATAGTGCTTTTAGCCTATGGAAATTCACCTTCTAAGGACATGTTTAGTTCAATCTGGCAAATTTAAAAAATTTAAAAATAATATTAAAAAATCGATCAAGGGCGGTCCAGTTCGGTCCGATTCCCCTTTGGAACCAGGAACCGAACTGCCTGGACACCGATTCCACTTTTAGGAATCGAGAATCGGATCGACACCCTTGGGGACCAGACCCAACCGACTAGTTCGGTAGTTTCTGGTTTGTTCGGTCTGTCTTACTCACCCCTAGAGTTAGCTAGTTGATAGCCCTCAAGATCAACTCATCTAATTTCAAGTTGTGCTCGAGCTCAAACTATTTAAATATTGGGATAAGTGTACTTGAAGTGTTAAAATTTATCAAGAAAGTACAATTAAATTATAAAATATTCAAAAATCGCAATCAAGTCATAAAGCATTCAAAAAGTGCAATCAAGTCCTAAATTTTGTCAAATTAGTGTAATCTAAGTCTTTCCATTAATTTCGTCCAATATGGTTAACGGAAAATGCTAACATGGTTGTTTTTATTCTTTTCTATCTCTTACGTGACTCTAACGTGATTAAAACATGAAACATAAGGCCAAAATGATATCGTTTTGATCCTCATTTTATTTTTTAACCTAAATTTAATTTAATTTGATTGAAAATAAGCCAAATTTATATAATAAAAAATTAAAAAAACAACAGTCTACATGATCTCATCACTGCTGTCCCACCATTGCCAAAAAGGGCCTGCAATGGTGGGGCAATGGTCAACTAGGGTCTTCTGGGCCTAGGCCAATGGCCGGCGACCTTCGCTAGTCGTAGGCAAGGGCCACTAGATCTTGGCTAGAGCCAGCAAAATCTAGTGGCCCTTGGCCAGTTCTAGGCGAGGGCCAAGCCCTAGCAGCCTACTTTTTTATGTTTTTTTTTTTTTTTACTTAGCTTATTATTTAATTAAATATAAACCAATTTTTGGTTAAAAATTTGAACCAAAACTATGTCTTGTTTTAGTGTCATGTTTCATGTTTTTGCTGCTACAAAGGAGAGAGAAAATAATATAAAAAAAAACAACATTAACATTTTTCATTAGTCAAGTTAGACGAAGTTAACGGAAGAACTTAATTGCACTTTCTTAATAAGTTTTAAAACTTCTAGTACACTTATTTCTTAAATATTTCGTCCAGTCCACTCGAGTTGAACAACTTGAACTCAATAGGCTCGTAAACCTAATTGAGTTCCTATTATTTTTTTCATATTAATTTAATAGTTATAAAAATGAACGTAGGAATCCTAGAAGTTACATATAAATATCAATATTTGCAGAGTTTTTAAAAAATAAGCTTGAGCTCGAGTTCCTCTGTATATATATTGTAATGAAGTCAAGTTGAACTTGAATATTTAGATTTTATAAAGAATCAAGGTTGAGCAGAAACTTAACCGAGTTTGAGTTGAGTTTTGAGCACTGATTGTGCGAGTTTAGTAAAACTTGGCATTGTATTGGCCCGACTGGACTTGGTTACATCCCTAATTGGAATTGCCACCCCTTCTTTGCTAATCGCTCGTCGGGTGTCAATAAGGACAACCAATCCTCCACCCTCTAACATGGTCAAATTGGATTGCCATATCAAATGCCAACCGGACAGGATATACTTGAAGCCCTAATTGGTTTAAGTGAGAGAATACAATGATTGAATTGGGAAAATCACAATTGAAGGACCAAAAGGGTAATTGGCGAATGCGTTTTGTGAAAGGGAAATGAGAAGCTAACCGTACTGTCATTCTCAAAAGAGCGATGGTGCAGTTTGCACCTCATATTTTTCCAAGGAAACTGAACTACTTGCTTGTCCGGTTTCCTTTTTGATGGTTTTTTTTTATTCATTCTCCTTTTCTTTTTATTTTTTGCTAGGTTATTGGGGTTATCTAGTCCCATTCCCTCCATTGGAGCTCTCTCTCGTACCTCTCTCCCCTCTCTCAAACCCCTTCAATGTCGTCTTTGCAACTGCAACTTCTAGGGTTTGTACCTTTTTCCAATTTCCCCATTTGCGACTGTGAGTGAGTGGTGGGCAAAGAACAGTAAAAGCCGAGCAAATTGAAGGCTCTCTTCATGAACAGCCGTGTCCCCAAGCTCATCCTTGAGTCCTTGAACTTGATCGGTGCATTGGATGGGAAGACCTTGAACCGGTTCAACCAAACTTCGCATCCCCAGCCTCAAGGACAACTCCATCTCCGGCACTGTCCCCGACCTCTCCGGCCTCGTCAACCTCAAGTCCCTCTACCTAAACGGCAATGCCTTCTCTGGTGGCTTCCCAGCCTCCCTCACCAGCCTCCCTCGTACTCGTCGGGCCGCATCTCTGGCGAGATACTTGGCAATCAATAACCCCATGAATTTCTTTTTCTTCAATATCAATTGATTTGCTTCTTTAAATAGAGACGTGCACAGCAAAAATGGTCTTTTACATCAACTTTGTGGTCCGGTTGCCTGTCATACAGAAATCAAATGACCAGCCCAAATTGCACCGTTACTTGTAGGAAGTAACCGTGCCGTTCTCCTAGCGCGGCCCTTTGTGAAATTGCTTTTCTCCTCTCTTTCACGCAACTCGTCCACAGTGCAGATTGCAGATTTAACTGTGCTGCTGCTGGGATACTAATGTACATTGTCCAAACAAGTATTGTCGAGTGCACGATCCGAGAGCGTGAACGCGATATGAGGAGGAGCAACAAAGCTTGAGCGTCAAGCGAGTCATGTTGAATGGCGCTCACAAACGTTGTCTTCTCTTCAATTTTTCATGCGTACTGACAATATCATATCATGATGAAGCAGAAGAGGGGATGTGGCACGCCTAAAAGCCAGCTCCTTTTGCACGTTAGTATGACACTTGGCATGCGATATCGTTTTTGGGGCCATTATCAAAGTCCAATCAATGCAAGATTTTCAGTGCGAGTTACGCTACCATCATTCAATATAGACAGGAGGAAAATACTTTGTCCCATGATTATAATGCACTAATTCAAAAGATTAGTTAAGGGAAAAAAAGGCTGGTCGGAGGAAACTAGGACCAATTTTATTAATCATGGAAAGCGCAAAGGAGCGAAATTGTATGATTTTACCAAATTCCTACTTCCCACTCCAATAAAGGGGTAAAAAGTAAAAAGAAAAGAAAAGAGGGGCGAAAAAGCAAAATACAAGCTAGCAAGTAGGGAACACGCGCGACCAAAAAGCAGTGTGGTCAAGCGAAGGGGTGACCAACTGCCAGAGTGGAAGAGTGGGGAGGGGAGGGGAACGCCCACACAAAGCAAGCATAGCTCAGAATCTCTTCTTCTTCTTCTTCTTCTTCTTCTTCTTCTCCTCCTCCTATCTTTCTTCACCTCCTCCTCAGCTCAGCTCGGCCCAGCCTTCGTTCATCAACCTCTTTTTGTTGTCTTGTTCCCTCAGCCTCTCTTCACCCTGTTCTCGTCGTTCTCCGTGGTTGCTTTTCCTACAACTCCTGTTGCATTCTCACGACGCATTCTCTTCCTTTCACCTCTTGAGACGCCCCCCCTTCACTCTGAAATCACCCCCTCTCTCTTTCCTACCCAGAAGCAGAAGTCTCCATAACACACAACCCAGAAAAGAAGAAAGGGGAAAAGGGCACCAGGACGATCCCTTTTCTTGATGCGCATTGTTGGTTGTACGTCGTCTGCATTTTCCAAGATTCTGTTTTGGGCGTGCCCTTCACTTTTTGTTCCTTACACCATCTTGTAGCTGTCTCTGCCAAGTCCACTGCTCAAAAGGTTTCTTTTTTTTTTGGTTCAGTTGAACAAGAGGAGAGGATGATGCTTCCAAAAGTGATCCCCGAAATCGAGATTGTTGGAGTCCAGAGAGTGCTTTGCCTTGTGTAGGATCGCCATGCCTTCAGCTTCCAACATGAAATTAGGTGAGTGAATATTATCCCTCCTCTTCTCGTCTGTCCTCCATTGTCATTTATCCACTTCCAACGACTGAGGTTAGTTAGTTTTGCCTCACCGTTTTAATCCCCACACCATTGTGTCAGGACACAGTCCCCCTAGCTTGCTTTGTTGTTCTCCCTTGATTCAGAAAAACGCACATTTTATATATCTCTCTTTATCAGTGACGAGACGACAGTGCAGATTGCATATTTACCTTCCTATTAGAATAACTCGTAGTAGGTAGCCGAAAAGGAGAAGAAAATGCAGGGCTATGTCTTGAATGTTGACAGATTCTGCATCAACACATTCTTCGCCGGTTTTTATTTGCTTCACTGGATCATGGAACTCTTTATTGTTCTTGGTCCTTTTCTTTTACAACACAATCGCCTTTCGTCAAGTAGGACACAGATTTTTTTTTTTTCCTTCCAGGTGACTCTGCCACACTTTGTCTATAGTATTATTCTGAGAACTAGTTGCTCATGACGGGAATGCAATTTTGGCAAAAGAAAAACGACAAAGGTTGAGTTATGTGGCTTTATTTAAGTTTGTATAAGTTATTAGTCAAGTTCAGATCTAGTTGGCAGTTACTGAAGCTAGGATTTCTTTCTCACTAATATTTTATCGACAGCTGAAGAAAGCAGTCATTTCTCGTCTGGGAAGATCCTCAGACGTTGTTGACTGTATAAATGTACATCGATCTATCAGTTCTCGTGAAATGAAGAAAAGTAAAATAGAGTGTCACAATTTTGTCTAGGACCTCATAGACACCGCCACTAAAGATCTTGCCTCAATTATCCGAATAATATAAGTTAGCACATGGTTTGAAGAATCTCTAGTTCCTTTCTCTTTATCTCTATCCCACTCTTCAGCCCTCTCCCTTTCCAATTGCCACTTTTCGGGGGGAAGAGGAAGCGGGAACCAATTTTGAAGTTTTTAAGAATGGAATATGACATGGGATTCACTATTTTTGTTTAAAAATGCCATACCCAGAAGTTCTCAAAATTTAAAAATTTGATGATATCCAGGTTTCCTCCAGAATCATTTTGGCTCATCCCCAGCAAGAAGCTTGGATGGAAGTTTCAGGAAGTCGAACTCTGGTAAATTACTACAGCTTTTTTTTTCTTTAATTATGTGTTTTCTGTTTAAATATGACATTAAGCTGGTGCTAGCATGCTTGTCCATGCCATTGTTGTTTTAGCTCTAGAACTTGTTATCACATACTTGATAAACAATGCCCCATAGCTACAACATTGGTATGCTCATCCAATTTTCAGAAGATTTTGTGGTGCTTAAAATCGCATAACATAAATGAAGGCAAGACTACCTTTGATGCCATATCCCAAGAAAATAAGGAACATGGGAGAAAGGAAAGAAAGAAGACAAGGAAGTTCCTATTACTTTCTTGTACAGACCTAAACTCTGCAGATACTTTTTCTTCTACGAGCGTCCATAGAATCATCTTTATATACTTATGGATATCAACATTATGTTCCTGGATCAGTTCTCTAGGGCAGAAATTCCATGCTTCAACCTAAAATGGTGCTTTACCAGATGTCATCTTGCCTGGTAGCACAATCAAAATTGAAGAGAATCTGCTATTTGGCAATTCTAGTTAGAGCTCGAAGTTCAAAAGACCAATGTATTGCCATTTTTTTAATCTAAATATGCATCATAAGTTTCTCAACTTGAGGATTTCAATCAAGAGAGGCAATTTACCGATTCACCTCAGTTTTGGGGAAATTCTGCCTCGATTAAGCTTAAATTCTTTCAGCATGGCTTTCTTCTTCTTGCAGAAGAACATAAAGTAGGAGAATTTAAATCTCCCACGTAAAACCTACTTCAACGTCCTCTTAATAATGTCATTAAAGCTGTCATGTTCATTTTTGCGATTGGAAGCAATTCGTCACTAAATATGCCTGTCGAGATACTTACGTCATATGCCAGAGATCCTGTACAATATTCAAAACAAATATGTTACATGTTTGGTAAGAGAAAGCCGTGAAAAGGGCATTGATAGAGTCTATGCAATAGGAGAGGACATAGCGGAATGATGACGGATGTAAAGGTTAAGTTATCTAAACATTGTGGCATATCTTTGTCTCAAGTGCATGAGGGTGTTTCTTACCATAGCCTGCAGGAGAAAATAGTGGCGCACCAGTAATATCCATGTTCACTGTGCTTTGATAGAAGGTCCTAGATATTCTATGATTAATATCTGGTTTTATATGAGGCTCGAATCAGCACATCCATGTGCTGGATTATCTGCATAGCACAATCTGTCCCGTGTATCTAATAGCGAAAATCTCATCCAAAAGTCTTTGTTGTGAGTTATACAAAAAGAAGACGAAAATCTGCTCTTCTGGATAACCTTTTGTGCATGATGCAGATTTCTCTGCTCACAGCGTATCTGGGGTTTCAGCTTCAAGTAAATCCTTGCCTATGTCCAGAAAATTGTTCAAGGGACTAAAGGATTATAGAAAAGAACTTGTGGACCTGGATTTATTTGTCCTGTGTTTAGAGGATTGGGTTTCGGAGAATTCATTCTCAGACGAGTCCGATCCAATGAATATGGAGCAGTCTTTCCCACCTCCCTTTGAGATTGATGAACTTCGAAAGCTGGATTTGGCTTTGGAGGGGGTACTGTTACAGCAGCTGTGGCGCTTGCCGCGTTCACCTTATGCTCCTAACTATACAATGGAGGACGAATATCTTGCATTAGAGGACTTCCTGCATGCTATTGTGAAAGGTTTATGGCGTACATTTTGGCATAAAAGCCTTCCGTTGCCGTGCTTTGTATCTTGTCCCTTTCGTCCTGGATCTAAGTTCTACACTATAGAAAAGGCAATATCGAGAGGAAAGGTCGAAGAACTCTGCGGTTTAGCTTTGATATCAAGAAGTGAGAGAGATTTACAGGTGCAATGGGATCAAGTGATGGTATTTGTCTTGTATAAGCTGGATATATTAGCAGGAGATGACTTGAGATTATCTTCAAGAACTATCTGTGAAGCCCTCTTTTATGGATTTCATGTTCTTGTCTCTAGGAGTTTGGGCAAATCTAATACTGTGAATGGTGATTCTGTTTGCGTCCTGGTTCTTGATTCGAATTATGGAGGAGTGGTGACGCTTGGAGGTGACCTTAGCAAACTCGAGTCAACTCCGTCTAATCCATATCAAGCTGCAGCCGAGTGGATCAAGAATCATTGCGAAATTTGTGTGTCCCCTGTTGACAGGATATGGAATAAGCTAGGGAATCCAAATTGGGGAGACTTGGGAACTCTGCAAATAATCATGGCCATTTTCTACTCCTTTGTCCAGTCAAATGGACCGCCAAGAAAATCAATAGATTACTTGGCCTCTGGTCATCACCTTCGCGTTCAGAAGCGAAGGGTGGAGTGTGGTGCCCTTGAGAATGACACAGCTTTGGTACCTTTCCAACCAGCCAGTAAACAAGGAGACATTGCCGAAGTTGAGGAGCAAGATGTTCCGTCTTTAAGAAGGCATGCATTGCATCTCGAAATAAAGCGAGGTGAGATGTTGCTCCTAGATGATCATCAACAGGGACCTAGAAGTTTCCAAATACAGGAATCTCTTGTTGGTGGCAATCATTTTCTGTATAATGCTGTTTCAGTCGATCATCCAACAGAGTTACTGAGCTTATATGTAGGTGCTCATCCTACCAGACTAGAGCCGTCTTGGGAGGATATGAGTTTGTGGTATCAAGTACAGAGGCAGACAAAGGTGTTAAACACTTTAAAGCAGCAGGGAGTGTCGAGCAAATACTTGCCAGAAATAATTGCATCTGGTCGTATTCTGCATTCGGGTCCATGCGCAAAGCAGTGTCCAGGGGGTCGATGTGACCACCCTTGGTGCGGAACACCTATACTTGTCACCCGTCCAGTTGGGGAGCCACTTTCCTCCATTGTTGCTCGGAATGGTCCGTTTTCCACCAAAGAGGCAGTTCGGTGTTGCCGAGACTGCCTTGCTGCTCTGAGAAGTGCAGCTATGGCCAACATTCAGCATGGTGACATCACTTCAGAGAATGTCATCCGGGTCACTGATGCCCATGGCTCGGGAGTGAAGTTGAATATTCTCACATCATGGGGACGTGCCGTTCTGGAAGATAGGGATAGCCCCGGGATAAATTTGCAATTTTCATCATCTTATGCTCTGCAGCATGGAAAGCTCTGTCCATCATCCGATGCTGAGAGCCTTGTTTACCTGCTCTTTTTCATATGCGGAGGAACCATGGACCCACAGGATTCTATCGAATCGGCTCTACAGTGGAGAGAAAGAAGCTGGGCCAGACGTTCAATCCAGACACACCTTGGTGAGGTTTCAGCTCTTCTCAAGGCATTTGCAGATTATGTCGATGGCCTTTGTGGAACACCATACCCTGTGGACTATGATATATGGCTCAAAAGGTTGAGCGCTGCTGTTGATGGCTCGACAGATAGAGGCAAAACAATTGAAGAGGCAATAACATAACGACTCACAACTACACCGAGTTTTTTCAGAACTCTTGACGTGCATTCTTTATTTCTGTAGATGGGGAGTCTTGGATTTCCGTAGCAGCAGTCGGGTGAAATTTGCTTTCGGTATTCTGGAGAAGGGTATAGTGAGTCTCTGCCGTGTGATTCGTTTTTGTACTGGACAAGATGTAAATGCATTTCGACTGTGGTCGAGTTCAATCAGTAGATTCAGTGCTTGATGGAAAGGAAAGGATCTTGCTAAGCTTTCAGTAGTGTCTTATATTTCTGATCCTTTAAAGGCAGTCCCAATTAAGCACAGAAGCAACTAGTTTGCAGTCTATCAAGAACCACAGATGCTTATGTTAAATGCTTCTGTTAAAACCTTCTGATGGCCGGGCTGAGGAATGCTTGACCGCATTAACGATCATTTGTACGCGATCATACACATTATATGAATGCGAGATATGTAAGCAGTAAGAACTGAAACTCCTAGACATGATCTATGTAAGCAATGAAACAGAACAAACCCAGATGACCATGTTTTTTGTTGGTGGGGAGGGCGGATTGCCTTTTGATGATGAAGGAAATCTTTGAATTTTGGATGGGAAACACCCTTTCCTTACTTTACTTATTGTCCAGTACTTATAAAGCTCGTAGCGCATGGTTGGTGTAAAGGTAATGATGCATGCCCGTAGCGCATGCTTGGTGTCTGGTACTTATAAACCTCAATAGTAATATTAGCCAATAAAAAGCTTGTCAAAGTTTGATAAATTTGGCCATCTTAGTATAACTAAATAAAATATGTTAAGAAAAAGAATAGACACAAATTAAATAAAAAGGAAGAAAAAAAAAACACCTCAAATAGAAGGGAAATCTATTGGAACAGTAGATTATTCGGAAGCCATCCAATAGAAGTTAGTAACTTGCTCTTACGAGAGTTGGTCATTTGATAAAATAAATAGTTACTCTTGCTCCAAAAACAGATATCGATAAATAACTGAGATTATTATAAAATTTATCACTTAATCCGTTGGTAAGCTCCGTAAATCATAATCAATGTTGGTACTTTCGAAACAATAAAAAATTTAAATAAAAATTGGCAACGAGAGAAAAGTCGGTCATCTGGTATAGAAGTTGGCAATTTTTAACACATGGGTAAGCTCGATACTAACTATTGATAAATAATCAGAACAGCTGATAATTTTTGTATTTTTTTTTAGAAAAAAAACTGTTCGAAGTTTGAACGCAAAGTCAACCACTGGAAAAGGAACTTGCTCAAGAACCTGAATGAATGGTAGGTTCCCAACGGCTCATACGACCACCCATTTCGGCAGCTGTGACTGAGAGCACCGCAACAGTTCAACAGATGTCCCTGGTGATGGTGAAGCAGTAGCTGCTGCACATCCCAACCAAAAATGGACTTATTGTTGAACATAAACCTTTGTCGAAGGTTATAGACCCTAGTTTCAATTGTTACCCAAGAAACTGACATGATCTGTAGTTGTTCCGAAGCTGTAGAAAAGTCGAAATGGAAGCAGAGAGAGAGAGAGAGAGAGAGAGAGAGAGAGAGAGAGAGAGAGAGAGAGGGAAAACAGGAGCATGAAACACATTACACCCCGATGCAGGAAATTACACAAAGTGATGGAAGAGAGAGCACAGTGGAAGGGTCAAAAAGCACATAAAGTCCTAGAAGCTGAGAAACTAACGAGACCAGAATCTTCAAATGTATTTTATTTGGCTCACTCACTACAACACAGCACACCCCCAGCCTAAGCTATTAGCTATAGTCATCACGTCCTTATTCCGTTGCATGCACGTGCATTGGCCGTCAACACAGCTTGGTGCAGAAGCAGCGGCGCCGGAAGCCACGGCAACGGCCCCCGGAGAAGCCCTCGTTGCGGCAGACCAGGGCGCAGTTGTGGTCGCGGACGCAAGACCCTTGGAAGCCGTGGCTCTGGGACTCGCAAATCCTCCCCTCAGCCTCCTCTGCACAGACACGGGCGCGCAGGGTCATATAAATGTCAAATGAGGAAGAAATGAAAAGCGGGATGGGGGCTTACGGGCGGCGAGGACGAGGAGCAGCATCAGGAAAAGCCCCATGCATCTCATCTTGCTCTTCTCCATCTCTTTCTACTTCTCTGCAAAACTAGCGATGGAGGGCTTTGAAGCGGTGAGATATATTTATGTAAGAAAGGAGGGGAGCTTGGCCAGGTGCAGTGGCCGTAGTGGTAGATAGTTTCATCCGAATAAACAATTACACAAAAGGACATCGACAAGTGTCACAGGACTCTGATACATTCACATGCCAAAGTGCAGAGGCGCATGCATGCTCTGCCCTCGTGCCCCTTTCTATGAAAAATTTCAAATAATGGCTTCCTCTCGTATAAAAGTTGAAAGTAGACTTTATTTTAAATAAAGGCTGGAAGCATCTTTATTTTTTAAAATAAGAGCCTGAAGTAAAGTGGCCATATTAATCTCAAAAAAATGCCTAATCTCACAAATTAGTCAATGGCATTTTCGCCATTTATTATTTTTTTCTTTTTTTTCCATTTTTTTTTTCTCTATTGCCGATCTGTTGCTAGTGAGGGTCTAGGCCCTTGCTAGCCGCCAGTGAGGGTTGCCTTGCCTAGGCCCTTGTCGGCCATGGGCGAGGCGACCCTCTCCCAGATCTGGCGAGGCCGACGAGGGTCACCAAGCCCTAGTCAACCAGTGATGGAGAAAAAAAAGAAAAAAGGAAACAAATAAAAAAGAAAATGATGAAAATGCCCTTGACCAACTGGTAAGGTCAGACCCTTTTTTTCAGGTTTTTATTTGAAACAAGATTCACTTTAAGCCCTTAATTGAGAAAATAAAAACACTTCAGACTCTTATTTAAAATAAGGTTCACTTTAGGCAATTATTTGAGAAAATAAGGGCATTTTAAACCCTTATTTGGAATTTTCCCTTGTTTCATGAAGTAATAGTACATTTTTTTTTTCCTTCCTAGGAGACAACAGGACAAGGCCATTTTCATATGTAGTTGCTCGAAATGGTCAGTTTGCTAACAAAGACGTAGTTTGGTGTTGCCGAGATTGCCTCGCCACTCTGAGAAAGTGCAGTTATGGCCAACATTCAGGATGGTGACATATCTTCAGATAATGTCATCCGGGTCCTCGATGCCCACGGCCCGGGAGCGAAGTTGAATATTCTCACATTACGTGGGACGTGCCGTTTAGAGAGATAAGGGTAGCCCCAAGATGAATTTGCAATTTTCATCATCTTATGCTCTGCAGCATGGAAAGCTCTGTCCATCATCTGATGCCGAGAGCCATGTTTACCTGCTCTTTTTCACACACGAAGTGTTGGGTTATCCCACATCAGTTGTGGAAGAGACTAATGATCAATTTATAAATACGAGGAAAAAAGCCTCACCCTTGAGCAAGCTTTTGAGAAAGAGAGGTTCAAGACCACCTAACACTAGTATCATAGTCCAATTTACCTATAATTTTAGACCCAACAGTCACACGAGAAATATGAGTTGCTTTCCCTTTGATTCAGAGGGAGAATGTGTGGGTTATCTCACGTCAGTTGGTATAAGGTGCCAATGATCAGTTTATAAAAATGAGGGAAAAGTCTCACCATTTGAATTAGTTATAAGGGAGAGAAGACCACAAAAAATGGTCAGTTTTCACGAGAGATAATGAGCTATTACTGCTCTGAGCCAAAACCCGATATATGAGGAGAAGATTGTCGGAAGTTGGTGGTCAGTTTATACGCGTGAGAGAAAAATCCCACATTTTGAATTAGCTTTTGAAATAAGAGAGGTTCAAGACCACCCAACAAAATGGACATATTTGTTCAAATTAACCTTTGTCGAAGACTATAGACCCCAGTTTCGACTCTTACCCAAGAAACTGACATGATCTGTAGTTGTTCCGAAGCTGTAGAGAAGTCCAATGTAAACGAGAAATAAGTCGAAATGGAAGCCAGAGAGAGCGAGAGAGAGTGGAAAACAGAAGCATGAAACACATTACACCTCGAATCAGGAAATTACACAGTAGAGATAGAAGAGAGGGCACACTGAATGGTCAAAGCACATCAAGTCCTAGAAAGCTGAGAAACTAACGAGCCCAGAATCTTCAAATGTATTTTATTTGGCTCACTCACTACAACACAGCACACACCAGCCTAAGCTACGGTCATCACGTTCTTATTCTGTCTCATGCACGTGCATCTGCCGTCAACAGAGCCTGGTGCAGAAGCAGCGGTGCCGGAAGCCACTGCAACGGCCCCCGGAGAAGCCCTCGTTGCGGCAGACCAGGGCACAGTTGTGGTCGCGGACGCAAACCCCTTGGAAGCCGTGGCTCTGGGACTCGCAAATCCTCCCCTCAGCCTCCTCTGCGCACACGCGCGCGCGCAGGGTCATATAAATGTCAAATGAGGAAGAAATGAATAGGGGGGTAGGGGCTTACGGGCGGCGAGGACGAGGAGCAGCATCAGGAAAAGCCCCATGCATCTCATCTTGCTCTTCTCCATCTCTTTCAACTTCTCTGCAATACTAGCGATGGAGGGCTTTGACGTGGGGTGGCGAGATATATATTTATGTAGGACAGGAGCCGTAGCGGTTGAATTTCATCCAAATCAACAATTAAACAAAATCGCAAGGACGACTAGTGTCAGAGGAGTCTGATACATCCACGTGCCAAGTGCAGAGGCGCATGCATGCTCTGCCCCTTGTCCCCATATTTCATAAAGCGACAGTACCGTATTTTCTCCCCAGGTGACTGCAGGACAAGGGCCATTTGATTCCCCCACAGCTACCGATGCACCGACGCTCTACTCTCCACGACGCTCTGCTATCCACGCACCACGTGCATCGTCAACCCCTTCCCGATTTCAATCTGGACCCTTCGTTACATTCTCCATGCACAGGACAAATTTGGCGTCGGGAAATGGGTATGCATTACTTTATTACTTCGAGGTAGGAAGGCACAGCCTACGGGACACGGTCTCGAATCAATTGAGAGGAAGGAGCGCCATGTAAGGAGAACTTTGATGGGCCTAAAGGACCCAAAACATCGAGAATGAGAAAGTTGATCTCAGCAAAGGCATCGGCTCTTGCCCTTTCACGGGCCTAAGAGGCCCATAACCTTTTGGGTCTTTTCGACATGTTTACCTAAACTGGGGATGGGTTGCTGAGTTAGCCATTTTCTGCATGATGTTGGCCTGAAAATTGCAGCAACGGGTGGATTGTACGAGTCAATGTTGCAAAGAAGAGGGATGATGAATTGTAAGGAACGTTGTACTTCGCCCCTTCAGCTTCGAAAACACAACCAAATTACTTCCATGTTCAGATAAATATCGACTGGCCGCCACGAGGTTTTGCTGTTTGATGATGTCCGAGTGCTCCGTAATCCAATTCTGCATTTCTTGAGGAATGGCATTCCATGTGTAAATTCAAATTCATCATCCTGATTGAACCGAACGAGAGGCGGGATTCGGATTTCATTCTCAAACTTGAGCAAGTTTTTTTTTTTTTTATGGGAAGAAAGGAAATCATTTCAGCCCGGGCAGACCCAATAGAAAAAGGGTCCTAGAGGAATTGAAAACAAAATTCATTATTAATTACACGCATCATTTAAAACTTATAATTTGATTGTTTAAATAATAACGATGAACCTAAGGAATCTAACTTCCAACCTTCGCGTACCTTACTTCCCTCGAACCAACTTGATATCCCGCAACAAAGTCTCCCAGGGGTCTCCTCGGACGAGCTCTCCGATGCTCAAGTCGGACCGGACCATCTTGAAGAAGAAGATGAAGATTATACTTGAGTCCGACTGGGTTATGAGTCATATTAGCGACGCACCTGAGTATTTATTGGACGGATTGCCGAGCTGGTCAACACTTGCATGACTAACTCCCTATTTACAAGCTGTAAATGAGTTAGCGGTCATTTTTACTTGTCGGGCGGAGTCCATCTTTGGAGTCCTCCCTACTTCATCTAATCTGTGAGGTCCTCCGAGGGGAATTGAGTGTTCCGAAGCTTCTTAAATGGCCATGTAGCATATAGCTAGAATTTATGTATATCAATTAAGGGTACGTTTGTTTTGCTGAAAACTTCATGTTAAAGGAAAATATCTTTCATGCAATTCATTTTTGAGGTAAATGCTTAGTTTTTCTTTGTTTGATTGTTTAGGGAAAGTGATTTCGTTCTTGTCAGAAAGGGAAGTCTTTTTCCACCCAATTTAAGCTGCTTGTTCTTGGTCCATGAAAAACGTTTTCCGTAGATCGATTAGCTTTCCGTCGTCCACACACCGAAAAGTCAGAAAACAAATTCCCAAAAAACAGTTTTCCTTCAAATAAATAGGCTCTAGGCATCCCGAGATTCTCAGTTGAATGATACTACGAATACGCTCATCACCACTCAAGAACTCTGTTCTGGAAATGTAAAATTTCCTATGCTGATTGCAACATAGGTAGTCTTCTTGTAACGTGTACATTTTCAACTTTGAAAGCCTTCTAAGAGAAGCGAAGTTAGTAATTTTTGGTTTCCTTAAAATACTATCTATCCTTGTCCCTTCGACCAATTTCTTTTCTTTCGATAGTCAAGAAAGTTGTAAGTGATCAATAGGGCACCGCATTATGCAACCATGTTTGACGAATGAGCACTCTCGTCTGCTCAAATTCTTGCTTTCAGAACATCAGTGAAGCACGAGCAGCACGACCCCCAACCATTCCCGGAGGAGCTGCTCAACATTTATGGGCCAGTTCCTGCACCATGGTTTGACCTCCTGATCGAACCCTTTTCTTCCCGCGGTAGCTATGAAACCTTCAAATGCATCCTTAACAGCAGTAGTGATTCCGTGAGCTCGAGGAGCGATTTTCGCATGCAACACCATACTCCATTACTCCTATCCTTCTAAAGGTAACAAAGAGAGTAACACGACTTCTTGTTCTTCTTCTTCTTCTTCTTGTTCCTCCTTTTCCCACTCCTTGCGTACCGAAAGGAGTTTCAACATTGGAAAGAAACAGCCTCGAACAAGCGTTTGCATTTGTCATTATATAGTCACCGAAATTGATAAAGGAGGTAAAGAAAAAGGATTCAAATTTAGAGTGCATGCCACCGGCCGGTCATTGCACGAGATGCATGCGTGATACGATCACAACATATGCCGACGATCATCCCCACATCGGCGGCCATCATAAGTTTTACTTTCAGCTCATGCAAGATCACTGTTTGTTAAACTAACAGTAGTTGTAGACACGTCAAATGAGAACGAGAGATTCATGCGCGTATAATTGTCAACGAATACATGCTTTCTTACACAGCTAGTCAGGTTTCTTTCTTTCTTTCTTTCTTCTCTTTAACGACATGCAACCATCTCGTTCGTTAAGTCCGCTGGGCAAGGCAGATGCAGGGACGCCGACAAAAGGTTGGAGTCAAAGTGAGAAAATTTAAACAATGTGGTGGGGGGGTGATCCAAAATCCTATCTAAGTCTCGCTCACACCCACACTTGTTCTGACGTATTTTAAGTATTTCTTGCTCATGTGTATGTATGTATATGCATCTCTGAAGACGATCCTACTATTGTCAATGTCACCCACAATATAATAAAATTCATATCGACTCATAAAGACAGTGCATCCCTTGAGATTGCAGTGACAGCAAGGACTATATTATATGAAACATCCACTTCCCCTCGAGTGCTCCTTCTCTAGCTTATGGAAAAGCTAGTGGGAGAGAGAGAGAGAGAGAGAGAGAGAGAGAGAGAGAGAGAGAGAGAGGGGGTTGACTACAGATTGGCAATGATGGGATCTACTCAAAAGACTTCCTTTCTAAACCGTTCTTATTAGTGATGACTCCCCTCGTTCTCTAGCTCTAAGCTGACCCTCTCCACGTGCAGGTTTCTTCATCACTTCACTTCAACTCTCTTCCTCACGCGTTTTTCTTTCTTTTTGTTTGTATATAAAACAGAGAACCAAAGGTTCTTCATATTCCCAATCTATCTTCTTCCTCTGCCGCTGGGTGAGATTCGAACCGATACCACTTCTTTTCTTTCAAGTCTTCTGAGCTGACCGTTTATCTGGGATGCCGCTTTTCGTGGTGGATTGATCACTGAATTGCATCTGTTGCGTTGCTCCTCCTCACGATACTTTTACACGTACATATTGAGTCGTTTCGCTTACAAGTCCATAACGGATTCGTTATTGGAGCAGCAAGCTTGCAATTAGGAGAGACAGAGAGAGGAGGGACGGAGCACAGGAGATGGAGAAGTATGAAGTGGTGAAGCATTTAGGAGCGGGCAACTTCGGAGTGGCGAGGCTTATGCGCCACAAGGACACTCAAGAGCTCGTTGCCATGAAGTACATCGAGCGTGGTCACAAGGTCCCGTTGTTACTGCTTTTGATCTCTCCATTCAATGCCTTATTCCACTACTCACCTCGTTTGATCCGTCACTTCACGTTGAGTCTAAATTTTGATTTGCCGCTAGTTATGAAAGACCTGAAAAGACTATGCCTATGCATTATTGCAGATAGATGAGAATGTCGCCAGAGAGATCATCAACCATAGATCGCTTCGCCACGCCAACATTATACGCTTTAAGGAGGCAAGCTGACTTGCCTTACCTATCCTAATTCCAAGTTCCTCTGCTTGGAGTTTCTGTGTTGCAGGACATCATGAATTGATGCTGCAGGTTGTGTTGACGCCGACTCATTTGGCGATAGTGATGGAGTATGCAGCTGGGGGAGAGCTCTTTGATCGCATCTGCAGTGCTGGTCGATTCAGTGAAGACGAGGTCCTTTTCTAGGACTCTTAACTCCAACTCCAACTCCATCCCCAGCCAGACCCATCTCTGGGTGAGCGTGTGTATGTGTGTGTGTGTCACCTGATGTTGTGTTTGATTTCATTATGCAGGCTAGATACTTCTTTCAGCAGCTCATCTCTGGAGTCAATTACTGTCATCACATGGTAAACGATCTCACATGCCCAAGTTCTTGTTAGAAACCCTGCAGTTTGAAATCTATCAATCTCTATTGGACACCTTCACGTGTGTTGCTGACGTTTTACTCTCGTAATTGTAATGCAGCAAATATGTCATAGGGATCTAAAGCTGGAAAATACGTTATTAGATGGAAGCCCTGCTCCGCGCTTGAAGATCTGTGACTTTGGTTACTCTAAGGTTCCTTGCAAAACTTTCGATCTCGTACCAACTCTATTCTTTCATTTAATTGCATCATGCACTGATTCTCACTCTGTAAAATGCTTTCGTTAGTCATCACTGTTGCATTCAAGACCCAAATCCACAGTAGGAACTCCTGCATACATCGCACCTGAAGTCCTTTCTCGCAGGGAGTACGATGGCAAGGTAATTCAATTTCTCTCGTGGAAGGAGTTCTGTTACTTTTTCACCCGGAACTCGTTATAAAGAAGTTATCCATCTCTCGTGGGTTGAATTTTAATCTCAGTACTGGTTCTGTATGTGCAGTTGGCAGATGTGTGGTCATGTGGAGTGACTTTATATGTCATGCTGGTGGGTGCATATCCTTTTGAGGACCAGCAGGACCCCAAAAATTTCAGGAAGACAATTCAAGTACACGTTCTTTCTTTTTCCCTTCAAATTCTGCCTATCCCATAACTTCTCTCTCCTAAATGTTCACGAACCTCCTCGTTTCATTCTTCTACAGCTAATCATGGCTGTGCAATACAAGATTCCCGATTACGTTCACGTATCTCAAGATTGCAGACACCTGCTGTCTCGTATATTTGTTGCAAATCCAACAAGGGTAAGTATCGATGGAAGTGGCGACTCTAGTTTTCTCCTGTTCAAGTTTCATTGAAGTGAATGCAATTGCAAGAGACATATATGTTTTGCAATCTACATGTCTGACCTATGATTTTAGGATCCTGATACTTGTTGCTATTCTTTTAACCTGGTATGCAAAGTTCTACAAACTCTTAAGCATCCTCTGCTGTTCATATCTAGCAATCCTCATAGAAAAGCAATTCACATTCCTATATTAAGCTATAATGCTTTCTGAGATGTCCAAGGGTCAAATGCTGGAGAAAAGGAACACATGTAAAGATATGAAATTGCCACATCTTCTTGCATCTCATTCTCACCTTATTGAATGACCTAAATATTTTGTAAAGGACTCCTGAAGATTAACCAGCCATCGTGGCTCCATTCTGAATGGACTGCCTGAGTTTTACTTCTCTCTTTTCTTTTTCAATTGCAGAGGACTACAATCAAAGAAATCAAGAATCATCCATGGTTCTTAAAGAACTTGCCAAGAGAACTAACGGAAACAGCTCAAGCAGCATATTACCAGAGAGACAGCCAGAGCTATTCTCTGCAAAGCGCGGAGGAAATAATGAAAATAGTGGGAGAGGCAAGAAACCCACCTCCAATAGTCAAGCCCACCAAAGATTTTGGCTGGGGTGCTGATGAAGATGAGGAAGCCAATGAAGACCTGGACGCAGAGGTTGATGAAGAAGAAGAAGAAGAAGAAGAAGAAGATGAATATGACAAAAGGGTTAAAGAGGTTCATGCTAGTGGGGAGTTTCGGATCAGTTGAGCAGCAGTCAGCGCTGACATGGGAACCCAAATGCATCTGCATATCGCAATCCTTACTTTTCAAACTCCCAATGAATAATTTTCCCGATATTTTGCAAATTGGCACTAAAAAGAGAAGAGAAAACTGTGTACCACTCTTCAATCTCCTCATTAATAACATTACTAGTCAAACTTCCTCCAAAGTAGCATCCTTTGCACGGATCATCTGTACTTTCCTACCTCCTCGCCCTTCAATTTATTAGTGGAGGTGGCACCAACTAATTTGAGTAATTCAACTACCAAAGATAATGATCCAAACATCCTTCATTATATCAAAGCTACATCCCAGAAGCTTTTGATAGAAGAGCTCTAAGCAAAACCTTTTTTCTATGGCTCTTTTTTGAGCATGCTAGTCAGAAGAAGTATAAGATAGTACCATAGTACAATTTGTACAAACAAGAAATATTGACCCACCCACGTTAATTGGAGTATTCATGACGGCCCACTGACTCATCTATTAATACACTTTACATGCCACATCTTTTCTATCCCCCTAAATAAAATTACGATGCAAGTACTGTCTCTTCTTACACTCTAGATGTCTTGCACAGATAGGTTAAGTGCTGACACAGTCTACATTACTTTACAACATGCGAAAAAGGAAATTACTTCACTTAAAGATCAGTGAATTGCACAAAAAATGTTATGACCATGTATTTACTCACATTTGAACCTCGCCAAGGACATGATATACATTAACTTCAACTGCAGGAGAATGGCACCAACTATCATGCATTGGTTTCCATTTTGGAGGTGAAATCATCACCAACATTGGAGAGAGAGAGAGAGAAGGTGGAGGAGGAGAGCAAGGGCATTTTTCTTAGTGAAACAACGGCAATACCCCCCACTGATGCAAAAATCCCTCTCCAGTAGTGACTTCTAAAACCAATAATACCAGCACTGCTAGCATAGCCGCTCTTCCATTCCAAGTCTCCGCACTTTTTGTCCAGCCCCATTCCCAAACCGTCACAGGAGGTGGAAGCTCTCTCCGTTGAGAATCATACACTGCCAACAGCTCTTCTACGCTACCCAGTGGCACCAAAGACTGCAGAGAACAAGTACAGCTGGATCAAACAGCATAATGAATTATCATCTTAGTTTGTAAACCTCGTGATCTTATTGACAGGAAATGTTAGCTACATTCAACCCATGGATCCCAAGGAAGAAAAGGCCTCCTATATGAGATACCAAGTAGGGTGACAAAATGCCTCATTCTGCATATGTAGATAACACCGCGAAAAGGGAGCAAGGTTGCCATGTTGGCTCTACGATTAATTACACTTTTAATTCTATAGTATGAATCCCAGAAAAGTATTGAAAGACTAGGAAGAGAAAAGTGGTACCTGTCGAGCTTCAAGATTTGACACTGCCATGGCACCAACATAAGGGAGACTCTCTATCACTGCATCTGCCAGGTCTGAAATGAACGTTTGTTCACATCCTAGAGCGGGGACACGACCCCATTTCTCGATGCCGGATTTAAGAGCCAACTCTTTATACTCTCCATCAATTTCTTCGAGAGTTTCAATGTGCTCACTCACAAAACTGTGGATCCAGCTCCAAATTCGTCAAAGGATGAACCGTTGACTTCAAAGTATCAAAGCATGCAATTTATGAGAGCATTGTCTACCTTATTGGGACAGCCAAAAGACTCTTCACACCCTTTTGTCCAAGATCAATAATTGTCTCATCTGTATATGGTTTCAGCCATTCCACCGGGCCAACTCTGCTCTGCAATGATAATCATACCAAGATCGAGTCATGATGCCGGAAATAGTGAAAATTAATAAATGCAACTCATCGTAGGTAAATGAAGTGTTTTAACAATTGTCCCAGTAAGAGCACTGTGGCCGGTCACAGATCTACAGGCCAACTCCCTGACCACCACCATCAATTAACGAAGTTATTAGGTTAATAGACAGCCCATTTTTGAATTCTATAACTTTGAGACCGTCTCCCAACATGAAAAGTGAGGTTAAATATAGCAATCTCACTACATTAAACCTAAAACTCATTCATGAAATACATTATTATAAACTTTAGCTTTTTTCTCTAGCAATACAAGTGAGCTTTATAGGTACAAGATGATCCATGTGTTGTGAAAGCCTTTTGTGGATGTTAAAAAATTCAGGTGATGAGGTAAGGTGAGATTAAGCATGAGAGTTTTATCAAGGACAGAAATATGAAGCTAAGAACTTTCATTTAAATTGGTCATGAACAAGGATATATAATATAATTTGGTGAAGGAAAAAGAACAAATGAAGTAGAAACTTTAAACGAGCAGAAATTCTCATCTCTTGGTTCATGATTTTGTCTTTCTGAAATAACAAGTTGTGAAGGCATAAACAACAAATATATGCTATATCAATACATCACTTTCCAGTTCTGAAAAATCAGTAAAATGTTATTATCACGATGCAAGCCAGACCCAGAAGTTAGTAAAATAAATTAGTAGGGTCAGACCGACCTGATAAGCAAGAGTGTAGGGATTAGCTATTCTCCGTTTTTCTAGCTCTTCCATTATCAAGTCCACACATTCCTCCATCTCTGCCTTATATGGATCACCAGCCTCCTCTACATATGCAAGTGGCACCCCATGTGCACTGAAAAATATCACAACCTATTGCATAGACACCCAATCAAAATTGGGGAAAAAGAAGAATGGTCAGGCAGCAAAAGTTATATTGAAAGCAAATTTAAAAAGAGAAAATCTTCTCGCCAATCTACAGCTCTGCTACTAATAGAGATACAATACTCTATCATGCAAATTATTAAATGGTTCCAAGTGTAGTAAGAAGGTTAATATAACAAGGATCACAAGGACCATTAGGACAGACAAGCATTGAGATAATCCAATTAATCCAAATCCTCTGGGGATTCTTTTTTCACTTAGGATGAAAGGCCAGTCGCTACCACCTTTATCCCAAATGATTATGATTAAAAAAGGCTAAGCGCCTAGAAACTATGCTGTGCTACAAGTCCCTGCCTAGACAGAATATAAGTATAAGACCTTCTGCTAAGAGTACATTGAGACTTAGAAATTATAAAATATAGTTTGACCTGCATCATTACGTATAGGCAATAGCAAAGACTAATTGACCGACTCAAACTAAAGTTAGTATGCACCAGGAAACTAATCTCCATTAAACATAAATTAAAGTGAAAACACATTTATACCTTCTCAGGATGGCCAAATGTTTGTAACTCCTTCTCTATTAGATCTGCCATAGCTTTTATATATCCTTCACGTTGATACCAAGATGGAATAACAGTGTGTTGCATGTTGACTAGGTATTCATCGTCCCTGATATCAATAAATTTCTTTTGTAAGTATATGGCAATGCTTGTCCACTTCACCTGAAAATGTCATGGCATCGTCACCTGAATATACTCTCTAAGAGTCGAAGACTTGAACCACTAGTAGATATTGAAAACTGTGGGTAAAGTGGAAGAACAACAAGCTTGGTAATTCCATCTTTCTTTATCTGAGGAAAGGATACATATAAAAGTAAATAATGAGTAGAAGGACTACATATTTTTTTTCACTGCAAATATGGAGAGAAGGAATGCATTTCCTCTCAAAACAAAAGGCTGTGATGAGAGATTAAATAAAGGTAACTGAAAAACAACAACCTTTGCTCAATTCTGAAAAGACTTCCCACAGTCAGAAAACAATTGGCAATCAATGTGCATCAACCAGCAGTTAAGAAGTAAAGTACCAACATCATGATTCTAGAAGTAGCAGAAGAATTTGTGACATTTTTCCAACCCCACATGGAAGTTAAGATATTCTGCAGCCAGTATGTCCTCAGCAGATTTAAACAGAAAAGTGATTTGCAGAGTTAATCTAATTCGTTGATAAGTTAACCTATCTACCTAAAGAATAGAAGCTTTAAAAGTCCACCAGGTGTTCATATACAGCCCAAGCTCTGATCCTGCACTATGAAGAGGCTAAAGAACTCGCTTAACCACATGGGATTGTTGCATCATACAACCACATCAGCTCAGGGAAAATGCACTAAGAGGATGACGCCGGTAGCACACAGGAAAGTTTACTAGGAAATCAATTCATACCCTCCACTGAAGTAAATTGAATGCGGAGACAACAAACACCTATCCACTGAAATATTTAATGTTACCTATCCCTCTGCAAAGAAGAACAAGACTCCCTTATAAATTACAGACAATATGACCAGCTACATCATGATAACACAGCGAAGTCAAGGACAAACTCCTCCAAAGATAAGTCAAGTGATGTAGCAGGTAATGCCCATCTGACATAGTTTATTATAAAGAAACAAAAGGATCGTCAAGGCTTAAAGAGAATGGAGATTGATAAACGAGTGCAGTGTGGAGGCACATGCTTGTTAGGCATGGATGGATGTCTGTTCCAAAAGGCTGCGCTAAGAAGGGCACAATTTTAACTTCTAAATTTGTGCCCAACATGACCATTCTACTTATACAAGCTTCAAGATAAAAGTTACCTGCTCAATGGCTTCTTCAGTGAATGGGTGCCAGTATCTCATGCCAACATACACCTTGGCTGGAACATTTTTTGCCCAAAGTGATTTCCTTAACTCTTCTGCCTGAACAACGGATGGCATTTCTTGAATGGTGAGAAACCCCAATATGAAGAAATGTAAACCCTTTTGCTTAAATTTACTGAACATTTAGATTCAACTTTCTTCCTCTTCCATTTTTATTAGAATCCATCTTTGCAACAACTAGAGCATCACCATTAACAGCATCAGAGTACTGAAAGCGAGCTTAAGTTGTTTCCCAGGCAACTGTAAGCCTAGGCGCGAAAACACCCCACACACTAAAAAAACACAGATTTCACAAGCTTGTAAGGATGTATGATAGATTAATCTCACAAAGTCAAAGTTTCAAATCATGCCTGGGCATCAGTTATCTTCCGAAGAGGAGAACCACCGCCTATGGATGCATAGCCTTCTTTGCTCTTGGGTGCCCGAAGAACAGATATAAATTGTGCCAACGGCTTTTGAAGAAAGCGAAACAACCTTGGCAACCGAATGATGTCCTGACAATAGCATGAAGTTAGATAAGTGGTATAAAGTCAACAAGTTACTTACAGGGAAAGAACATTGAAGCTATACCAATACCCAGTTCTAAACATTAAACACAATATGTGAAGTTACGGTGCGCATTCATGGCTAGCCCACATCTTCTCTTCATAAGCAGACAAGGACAGTCATATCCATCCATATTCTGTCTGATTTTACATGGCTGACTGAAATCTGACAAAGTTATTGACATAGTACAACAACAAAAAAGGAAAGCTTCTCTAAGAACATTACACCTACTAAACATCTTGAGTAACTCTTCCAGTAAAAAAGGGATAAAAAAAAATGAGAAACTGGGCTAAACAATCATAGACAAGATTGTCACTATCATCAAATATTCACTGATCAGCATGTGATTGAAGCAGCAATAAACACGAAAATGTCAATAAATGCTAAAATTGCGCCTGGAAGCTAGCTAAAAAAATGGTATGCCTGAAGAAATGCTGATCTTATGTCCATAGCTTATTCAAGAAATTGTTTTGTAAAACCACGTCAAGCTAAATGTTTAATGATTTAAAATTCGAATGTCCAAAATGTTCTTTTCGATTTTGCCTAAACTATGCTTTCAAAGCTTCTGTGGGATAGAACAAAACGTTAGAAAAAAGGTAGGAAACAACACTTTTTTTTTTTACTTTTGTTTCCTTGGAAATCAGCTGCTGGAATGTACAAAATACCATAAGGCCATCCACTAATAGGAAGCTTCAAGTTAAGTGAAGCAACAATATAATTCAAGATTATAGAGAAAATAAGGATGTAGATAAGCAAGAACCTTGCTCATGGACAAAGCATCTGTGTGTGCATGCGAGTGTGCGTATGCGTATGTCTATTCTCATTGGTAAAGGCTGGTCCTAAAGACACGGTTTCTGAAAAAGAATAAACCAAAGAAAGAAACTCCTCATTGCATAATACCCTATACTATGTATCTAAGAAAATAAATGCAAAGCAGTTGACTTTATGCCTATACGTGCACAGACTAACCAATGCACAAAAAAGGCCAAACAAACGGCATCACATATGACTATGTATTAGCTGCAATAATCCCGA
Source organism: Metrosideros polymorpha var. glaberrima (assembly GCA_001662345.2). NCBI lineage: Eukaryota > Viridiplantae > Streptophyta > Magnoliopsida > Myrtales > Myrtaceae > Metrosideros > Metrosideros polymorpha. The sequence continues at coordinate 26,284,384 of BCNH02000003.1, read as the reverse complement.
CACACTTCATGCTGAAATATATGCATGTCCCGGACATAATAATAAAAAAGGAATTAGTAAGTAACCAAACTCTTAAAAGAATCGAACAGAATTTATCTGGCCTAAATGTAAGAAATTAGAACTATATGAATGATTCTGGCACACACATGCAGAGAGAGAGAGAGAGAGAGAGAGTAACCGGATCAGCGAAAAGATTGAACAAGAAAGGTTGCACATCGTCAAGGGTTTCAGGACCTCCAAGGTTGAGCAGTAAAACTCCAATCTTTTCTTCGCCAATGATAGGGGTTGAGGATACACCTTGAGATTCTGAAGCCACCAAGGCTCGGGGAGGATATCTGAGCGGACGCTTTGCGTCGGACCACCCGGGAGCGAATTTACGGACTCTACAATGCTTTGGAAGACTAACAACCTTGTGGCAACCCCCAATTCGAACGCCGGAGCATCGGTTCGTCTTGTGAGAAAGGGAGTAACAAACAGTCCGCCGAAGCAATCTACTGAGAGGAACAGAATTACGTCAATACCCAAAAACAACTAGTGCCTAACCATGGGAGACAAACACGAGATAATGCCAACTGAAGGTGAGCACAGGGCAACACTTTCAAGCTACGGTTCCTGTCTACCTTATTTTTACACACACACACCCACAAAAGAAGCAATGGCGGGAATGCAGCAACGAGGGGAGGTGTACCCATGTGATGACGAGGAGACAAACAAGAAGTGGGAAGGGAGTGACTTACAGAGGGGAACTGGGAATGGGGTTGTGAGAGGAGGAGGAGGAGGAGGAGGAAGACGAAGATGGAGAGGGAGAGGAAGTGTTCATCACTTGGCAGTTCATCCCGATCGCCCCAGAGCAGACCCCCGGCCTCCCCCCCAAATGGATAATGGCGGCCGGAGGAAGAGACGGAGCGACCTGACGAGCCGCCTTGACGTCGCCACCACCACCGCAAGAGCAAAGCGAGAACCAGATAAAGTTGGGTGGGAGAGGAGACGGAGAAGAAGATGGAAGAGGGAGGATCAAACTCAGGTCGCCACAAAGAGCCAAGTCAGAGAGAAGAATTGGAGGTTGGGGAAGGCGACGTATGAGAACACTATTAACCCAGCAAGGCCCTCTCTCTCTCTCTCTCTCTCTCTCTCTACGTTTCTGTATTTTATCATTTTCTCAAATTTTTTTTTTTTTT
>BCNH02000003.1:26252142-26283189 GCA_001662345.2 Metrosideros polymorpha var. glaberrima | reverse complement strand
TATGAGAACACTATTAACCCAGCAAGGCCCTCTCTCTCTCTCTCTCTCTCTCTCTCTCTCTCTCTACGTTTCTGTATTTTATCATTTTCTCAATTTTTTTTTATTTCAGTTGAATATTTGTGCATTTCTACCTACTATTATGCATTTATAAATACATATTCAATTTTTTTTAGAATGGTTTGCTAAATTGAACGTCCATTTTCATTGCATGAATTAAAAACGTGAGTAGATACTAGTTTATTAGCAGTCTAATTGTCATGCAATTCCACCTTATAACTTGCCTTATTAATCAACTACTAAATTTTTCTCCCCTCCATTGCTTCAATCTTCGACTCCATCTTTTCACTTAATTTATAGTTATGTCAGTTAAGGGTGTGCATGGTCCGGGTGGACGGTTCCCACCCTAGAATCGGGAACTGCCCACTAAGGACCGGTTCTGAAAAATTAGAATCGGGAACCGCCCGTTAATTCCATGGACCACCCGAGAACCGGACCGCCGGTCCGGTCCGGTTCCCGGGTGGGTCCATGAAACCGGTCCCTTGTACATCACGTCTTTATCGACACCATGTTCTCAAGTAGGGATGTGTTATTTTTTGTAAACCTTGATTTGGTACTTAATATAAGTGTAATTAGTGTAAGGAAAACTTCAAACTCTCATCTTGCTACTGTGCATAGGCATATCTCTCTTTCTTTCTCTCTATTATTTGCTTTAAGTTCGTAAATTTTTTCTCTCAGATACTATTATTTGTATTATATATTATTTATTATACAGCGGTCCGATCTGGATGGGCAGGTGGGTGGTTTCGCACCTAGAACCGGGAATCGGACTGGTACCCAACGGTTCCAAAAAATTGGAACCGGGAACCAGACCGCTTCCCTTAAGAACCACCGGTTCTTGGGCGGTCCGGTCCAGTTTTTGGGCGAGCGGGCGGTTTCCGGTTCTTTTGCACACCCCTAATGTCAGTTACTTAACCAATTTCAATCCAAACCTCGATTGAGGGCCAAACTCCAAAGAAATAAATGAACTTATATCCAATAATAGAAAAGCAACTCAAATTTTCAAACTTTTGCTTGATGGGCGAAAATATTCATAAACTTGTACCCTCGAGACAAAAATAACCTCACTTTCCAAACGAGCCAAAAAAAGATAAACGTTTGTTTGATAGACAAAAGTATCTAGTACTGACTTTTTCATCCAAAGAAGTTTATTCGGTTTCTAATGTGGCTAACGGCGGTCCCATGATATGTCGGCTTAGTGAACATTCTTGTCGCTTTGCTTCGATTATAATTGGTTATTTGCTCAATTTGCTTCAAAATCGACGATTTGAAACCCCAATTTTGCCTTGAACTCCACAAATAAGCTCAAAATCGATGACTTGAAGACCTAATTTGCAAACTTTGTTAGACACTAATGCTTATGCAGCATGACCTGCTCTCTGCAACAATGCCTTGAACCAAACGACCTTTTAGGTTAGGTTGATTCTCTTCTAAGCCCAACATCAAGGCTTAACAGATAGGTTGGCTTGCTTAAACACGAGAGGCTCTAACAAAGGGCAGCCTATTTAATCAAGCTGTCTTCATTTTCATTGCATGTAAATGGACCACAAGTAATTAAAAGAAATTGACAGCACGGGATCACCGCAAGTCAATACATCAAGTAGCATAAAAGGTAATGCGATCGGCTTCTCGGACTGCGAACTTCGATGGCATTTGTCTATTCATCCGACGGCAATACCACGTTTGGGAGTCAGTCACCCTCAAGAGATGAAGCAGAACATATCATTCTCCTAAGGAGCGACCCTTACACTTTGAAGCAGTAGTTAGCCTTGCTTCCATGAACCCACCATTTGGGACAATGCTAAGAAGGAGGATCAGCCCTCGGTCCAAGCCGTGATGCCTCTTTCCTTCATCTCGGCGCTCCTCTCTCTCATATTCACCTCCGTTATCAACTGCCTTACCCTTTTCTCCACTTCCCCTTCTTTTCCTTTTTCATATGACCATATCAACTCGCTGATCGGCACCGCCAGCTTCATTTCCTCCACAAGGACCGCGGTGTTCATGCGCTGCTCTGCATACAATGGCCAAGCCACCATTGGAACCCCAAAACTCACTGCTTCTAGCGCCGAGTTCCACCCACAATGAGTCACGAATCCCCCCACTGATTCATGCTTAAGTATGGCAGCTTGTGGTGCCCAAGACTTTATTATTAGACCCTTGTTCCGAGTCCTTTCCAAGAACCATTGAGGCAGAAGGTGGTCTAAATCTGGCTCGGTTGCAATACTTGGTGGTGGATTTCTCACCACCCACAAGAACCGTTGCTCACTTCTCTCCAACCCAAGAGCAATCTCCCTCACTTGTGCACTGGCGAATGCACCCCGACTGCCAAAACACAAGAAGACAACACTTCTGCATGGCTGCAAGTCTAGTCAGGACAAACATTCATTGACAGGCAATGTTGATGCATCCGGCGAAGCAACACTGCCAATAGTGCGATCTTTTGCATCTGCTATCAGTGGATCAATACAATAGAGAGGTGGAGTCATGCCGTCTGGAACACAAGCACCATCTGCAACAGCCTTGACTGCAGCTGGCTCAAGCAAGTTAAAGGTGTTAACTATAAGCCCATGAAATTTGGGCAAAGATCGAGCAAGATCAAGGAAGTGACAATAGGTGGAAGCATTGCGATCAAGCAATGGTTCAGGTAGGAGGGAGGCTCTTATGGTAGGAAGGCCCGGTAAGTGCAAGAGGGTGTCCTTCAAGTCTTCAAAGCTCTTGCTTGTCCGATTGTGGATGGTAGGCAACTGCAAGAGGAAAGATAGAACAGAAGCACAAGATGTGAAGTAGTAATAAGTAGGAATGTTGAGAAAATGATGTGGGATGTGGAAGGCTGAAGTTATAAGTGCGCGAACTGCGCAGTTGGCAGAGATGTTCTGGAGGGCATCCCGAACACCTGTGATGTTGAGCCGCATAAATTCGCAACCGGCACCCACTTGGTTTTGGAGGGACTCTGGTAGATGGACAGGAGGGAGATGGAAGAAGGATATAGGAAGATTGATCTCATTACAGACTCGATCGATGTAGGAGGTGGTAGCACTGGCCGCTGCCTGCATCGCTGCGACCAAAACCGTGAGGGTGAATTGTGGGTGATAACGCAGAATCAGCTTCCCAAGCTCCACCAAGGACACCACGTGGTGTAAAGCAGGGGCTGCATAAAGTGCTATGGTTTCTTTCATCCTTTTGGCAGAGGGAAGGAGGGAGAGGAAGGGGGAGATGGTGGTGTCGCCTCAAGTGAGAGGAAAGGATCGAGTGAGCGAAAGCCATCCAGGCAGTCTACCAAACAATTGAGAAGTCCAGTGGAGAGTAATGGTCAACAAAAGCCAAACTCTGACCTTTCCACAGACCAAGAAAAGTCGTCTGCGATGCTAACCAAAAGACAAAAGGGAAAAAATGAATAAGTAAAAGAGAAAAGTATTTAATTTTGGAACTAATGCACAGAATCGCATGATAGTATGTCGAATAAAATAACTGCACTAAAAGCAGTTAACTTGACAGACATAGAGTTCAATAGAATGAACCATAGATATCCTTAAGTCTGGGACTGCGATGTAAGTGGGCTTACACATACACCTCTGTCCTCTTTCATCTTCACTTTAATGAAAAAAAAAAACAATTGGACCGTGACGAATCAAGCACGCTCTCATGTTTCTTCTGTTGATTATTTCCGTCATATTCATACCAAAATTCAAGATTGCCCATTTCTGTTCGTAGGAAAAGAAACTAAGAAGGAAAAGGAGGAAGAAAAATCAGAAATCTTCATTACTCTGGAAAATGAGGCAAACTTTACACAGTAGTTGAAACAGAATAGTCATATATTCGGTCGAATACCTCTGTCCAAACCTGAATGCTCTCTATTCAATCATGTCGTAGCTGTTCTCTTTCTTTCACAATACCCATTGCAGATTAGTAAAAAAAACACAATTACTAGAATACGGCTATAAGCAAGACTGCCGAAGCACAGCATGATACCATTTATTTTTTGCCGCTACAGTTACTGTTCCCACTGTGAGAGCTGCTGCCATCAATGTTTTGTAATGACAATAACCTCATGTGGCCAGCCGCAGCAGAGCCAGCCAACTTGTTTTCCTTGAAAAAATTTTCCCTCTCGACGTGTTTTGCAGGTGGAGGCGGAATTGTGACAGGCAAAAGCTGCCCATCGGACTCAGATGGCTCAGTGCATGCTGGCTGTTTGAGTGGGTGATTTACTTGTTGTCCTGGATTCGATTGTTCTAACAAGTCTAGAGTGTGGCTCCTCATAGAGCTCTCTTCATCTTCAGGTCTCACATAAGTTTTCCCCTTTCGTATCCTGCCATATGTCGTGTTACACTGGATGAATCAAAAATATTATCTAGGATACATAATGTTGACAATTTGTTAAGGTTATCTCCACATGACAGAACCGACTCCTCCAACCAAACCAGCGAAGATCCAGGAAGCTCAGTCTACCTACCACATTATATGTGCAGATATGAGTAATTTTTCGAGTAAAGTACAAGGCCAAAGAAATAAACAAACCTTCGGACAAGTTGTTGAGGCTCTTCTTCCTCATCTGCTTCACAATCTACATTACTTGCAGCCATCCCAGTTCTACCAGAAAGTAGCACATCATATCTGTCAAGTATATTCTGCAGTTGCTCATTCAATTCAATTGCCTGAGAAACTGTTTTCTCGTCCCTGAAGAAGATGGACACAAAAAGGGAGGAGATCACTTCACCAGACAATCTTTTAAAGTTTGTTAGAAAGTTCAAATGCTTTACCTTTATCTAATAATTTAAGAAATGATTTCACAATTCTAGTGGTACAAGCATTAAGGCCCGTGCTCTGCACAAGAGAAAGTGCTATTTCTATAATGAAAACTGTATTTAGGTTTAGTAGTTTAGAAATCAGTGTAATAGTCATTTAGAAAAAATTGAAACAAACAGAATCCCTATCATTGATTTTTATTTAGTCAACGATGCTGGCTATTTTTAAAATTGTTCTCCAATTGTCTACTTTGTCTTTAATTTTGATGTGAAATTCAAGTTTCTTATTAACTTTGGTCTCACGGCAATTCAAAATTATCAACACCCTTTAAAATGTCGTTCCTTATATTAGCAAAAAAAGTCTCTGTGTAACAATGGAAATTCAAATATGATTTATGTGCTCTTTTTTCTTTTTTCCTACAGAAATGCTTCAAAATGCATCAACTATAAGTTATCTTAAGGCAGATAAAGCGAAAAAGAGGCGTGCTGCCAAGGGAAGGTGTCCAATGCCATCTCCTCACTACTCTCCCCTTGCAACAACTTTCAAACTAATACCTTTTAATCTATTTTATCAATTCCAGATATTTATAGTAATATTCCAAAAACGAATGCTATTTTACCCACCAAGTATACTTTGTTTAACAGTATTTTCACATGTACATTATTTAAATTGAATCCACAATGGTCGTGATTTCTACCGAAGCAAATGGTTGAGCAAGAGAGAAGTGTGAAGGTTGAGTGACAGCCTGGCCTAGAGATTAATTAGCATTGAAGGAAATAGTTATTGCCTCTTGCCACCATTGGATGTTAACGAGATTGGTATTTCTCAACAACTATACATAAAGTCAGCTTCTCCATTACAGTGAGGAGATGTTCCAAACAGGTTCACGTGCTTACTATGCACTGCCTGTAAACTGGGCTGCGCCTTAGACTAAGGCCGCCTAGTATTTCCCCTTTACCATTCCTTGTGAGTGGCACCTAAACTGCGAGCAGATGCACCCAGTGTTTTCCCAGCTATTGGTGATCCACTCAATCAGTTATTCCATTGCAAAAGAGCTCATTTCTTTAGTGGGTAAAGTATCTTATGTATCTACTGCCCCACAAGTGATTAACACAAGATGAATAGAATAAATCAAGGTAGAGACTTTTCCATATTTCAATTCAAACAGAATTAGAATTTCTTGTACAACATATATGAGATTATTTTACTTTCAGGAAGAGAAAAAAGATTATTTACTTTCACCATTCAAGCTGTGTCACTATGTATGAGATTCTCTCTCTTCAGTGAGAGTGATTCAAGCTATCTCAGATAATTCCGACGAATATGTGGTTATAGTTGTTAACATTGGAACCGGAGGAATGCTGGCAAAACAAAGCTACACAAAGCGGGAAAAGACCTTAACTGCGACTATTAGCTACTAGAACAAGAGAAGCAAAACACAAATTGAGGCAGAAAGGAGACCTCACCGAGATGTGAGAACAAGATGCATCACTCTTTGTTTCTGGAAAGAGCACTGCTCAACAAGATCAAGGGTGAACTCATCCTTGGCCGCCTGTGAAAGCAACATAAGCAGTCAAGAGTACATAGGAGGTTCTGTTTATAGAGGATCGAGAGGAAGTTTTACTTGCTACCTTATTTTAAATACCAACACTTATTCACTAACCTTAGGTACTTTAGCAAAACCAATTGGCGACACTACTAAATATGCCTAAAACCACTAATATTCTTCCACAATAAAAATAGCAACAAGAACTTAAAAAAAGACAGTCTGAACTCCTTCCTCATGAGAATACTCAAACTTCCTTGACTAGTAGGGTTTGCAGAGTACTTATGGGGAAAGTGAGATGTGCCATTGATTGATCTTCACTGATTAAGCTTTGTTAAAGGTTGCAAGGATGATGCAAAATTACACCAAAGAACTTAGTCCAACTTACCATAGGGTGTTGAGTTTGTAGACCATCAGCATTATCAAGGACCTCTCTCAAAACCTCCAATGCATTCCTAGCTTTCTGAATGATACTGTATCAAAAAAAGAAGAAAAACTGTTAAGGATGTGTCGCCAGGACAAATACTATTAAAGTATGCTATGATGACTCTTTTTCACTGCCATGAAATCATATGCACATCCCCTCCTCCCATATGGTACACAACTCTTTACATAGCCACGAGCTGGCAGGTAAAAATGCCAATATTTCCAGAAATCTTTCAACAGATCATTATCACTCTCAGTTGATGATGGGTGGCTAACTTTTCACTACATTTTGTCACTCCATTTTCCAACACAATGTTATTGTATTAACGTGACTATTTCTAAATTGATATACTCAGAGAGCTTAATAATCTTTTATTATTACGAGTTAGGTGTCCTAAGGTTCTGCAATGACTAGTATATGGCGGCTCACTTACCTGGAGAGAGAGAGAGAGAGAGAGAGAGAGATTTTGAGGAGTCTATATTGCCAGAGGGGGATAAAAAGAGGATCTGATACTGAGGACGAACCAAGGGCAGCTTGTTGGCACTTGGCAGTAGAGGATTGTGAATGACATGGATAGTTTGGACTCAATGCTCCTAAACCACTAAACATTACCATGGAAAAAAGGCTGTCGAGGGTCCAAAGACTTCTTGAACGAGTTAATGGTTAATCTCATTTAACCTGCACTAGTTTTTTAACAGTCTGAGAGCAACAGGTATTTTAGTGTGCATAATTCACTAAGCATAAAATATCGTGAACCCAATGCCCATGGCAAGATCCAGTAATAAAAAGGATGCATAAGTAGGCTAACAAAAAAAAAAATCTCTTCCAGTGAATGGATACCTTGATTCAGGAATGCACTGTACTTCTGGTTGCTGAGAAAGTCCGTTCCCACTGGCAAACGCTACCTCCTGATCAGACACATTGTTCATATCTGCTTTTCTAGTAGGATTTGATGTTTTGTACACAATTCCACGTACAGTAGATTGATCTGATGGTACAGATGGGTGCTGCTGAGGAAACTTCTATACCATTGAGTTATTCCACAAAAAGAAGGCCAGAGATCTTTTGAAAAATACATACCTGAATTGGACGATTCTGATAACTCTAGAGTGTGCCTCTGCTTGGAGTTCTCTTTGTTTTCAGGCCTCCCCCAATTTTTTCCTCTCCGTATCCTGCCATATGTTTTGAACTCTAGATAAATTTTGCTCAATCATGAAGCCCGACAATAATATAACTCCAAACTATTCATAATGTTCATTCTATCTCCACACAACATGACCAACTAGAACTAAACCAGCCATGTGTTGAATAGTTTAGTTTGTGTATGCATCATTTGAAACAGATAGGAGTTACTTTTCAAGCCAGCCAGGGACATAGACAAACCTTCGGAAAAGCTGTTGAGCTTCTTCTTCCTCCTCTGGTTTACAATCAGTACGATGTGCAGTTGTTCCAGTTCTAGCGGAAAGAAGGGCATCATGTCTTTCAAGTACCTTCTGGAGTTGTTCATTCAATTCAATTGCTTGAGAAACTACCTTTTCATCCCTGACAAGATAGACATGAAAACAAAGGATCATCCAGGAGGTGTATGTCTTGCAGTTTTCAAAACCTCGAAGCAGTACATGGGCTTGGAGTAAATGCTTGTGGAAGATAAAAATCAGAAGATATCACACGACTTGGCCTTAAAGATCATTATCATTGGGCGGTACTGATATCCCCTTTTGCCACCCATATGCCACACCTAAGGACTACATCAAATAGATGACAATGTGACCAAGCTTGTCATCCATTTAAAACAACACGTAAAGTTTTAGCAGCAGGAGACTCAAGATTTCCTTAGAAGGCATATTTTAAACATGTTTACATTCTCATTATGCATCTTTCGCTAGAGACTGACGCGCTGCACATCAGACAAAGGCTACAGCGAACCCTTTTTCTGACAATCCCAATCAGTGGCGTCGAAACGGATAGAAAACTCATCTTGCTTTGCCAGATACCCCTCCTCTTATCAAATTACTTCCATTGCAAAACTCACTGTTCCTCAGTGAAGGTGGCACACACATAGATTAATCTATCAACTGAGCTATTGCCCTTGCATCTGGACAACTTTTGAGCCAATAGTACATTAGAAAAATGTAGGCAACACCACCAATAGAAAGTAGAAAGTAACTGTCGACACTTTCAGTGAATTAGCTACTTTGGTCACTAAAGCAAAAAAATTGATTTAGAGTAATAAGGCCTCACCTAGATGTTAGAACAAGATGCATTACTCGTTGTTTCTGGAAAGAGCATTGCTCCACAAGATCAAGGGTGAATTCATCCTTTGCACCCTAAAGGAAAAAGACAAGCAGTCAAAGTCAGAAATTGCTGTTCAACAGTTCTGCAGAAACAATTGGATATAGACTTTCCATGACTGAATCCTTTCAAGACATTTAACAGGAATTGGAAGCAGATGTACACATTTTTATTTTTTTCATAAGAATTCAGACTTCTCCATATTTACTTCTGAAGTGAGAACCCTCTAATGCTTTGATGCAGTACACATAATGTCAGACTGCAGGTTATTATCCTAACCATTGGAAGGACATTTTCTGTATGCTGGCATCTTGTCTTTTAAAGGGGGTAAAAGTATGATCCATTACCATGTCGGACATGGCATCACATTTACATCTCAACTTTCCAGAATTGTCATTCGCCATACATGCATGGCCATGCACCAGCTAGAGAAAACCACAAAGAATTCCAGTTACTTTTTATTTTAGTCTTCTCACCGCTTGTGACCAGACGAATAATTAGGCAAGAGCAACCAAATTGTGGAAATATAAGTTAGCTTGTACTTTACTAGTCAAGGAAAAATAAAAAATGCAGTGTTGAAAACTTTAAATGCTAGAGTACGAACTCATGCCTTGTAAAGATAGTCTAACTTCCTTATCTAGTAGGGTTTATTGGAGATTCTTAACAAAAAGTTTATACCCAATATACATGGTTTCATGAACTGATCACTGTGCTAAAGTAAGAGCATTTTCAATTTAACAAGGGGAAGGTCAACGAAAGATTTAGTTATGAGTCTGACTTACCAGAGGATGTAGAGTCTGTTGACCATCAACTGTATTCATGACCTCTTCCAAAACCTCCAATGCATTTCTAGCCTTTTGAATAATACTGTATAGAGAAGACAGACTATCAGATCACATGATCTTAGCAAGAGGACATTCCTCCTTCATCAACTATGTATATCTTTAGTACATATTCTCTGCTAAATGGTATGTATTTTACGAGTCATAACCATCTTTTGAAAGAACCAAGATATATCTTTCAGCAAGCGTGGTGTTAAAAAATCTTCCTACAAGTCATCACTATGCTCAGCTTACCAGTTTATCAGATTGATTTATCCATAGAGCTGAACAATCTTGATTTATCAGAACTAGGGGTTTGGAGGTTTTACAAGGACTAGACTACAAAGGAAGTAATAGTCAAACCGCGTGCATGCCCGCGAGCGCACAGAGAGAGAGAGAGAGAGAGAGAGTAGCCAGGTACATTCAGCAATCTACTTTCTGGAAGACAGATAGAGAGTCTAAGCCTGATGAGAGGGTCCAGTCACTGGTTATCCTGTTAATGAAGGTCCACAGGAGATTTAAAGCTCCTGACCAACCGATTCACTTAGGAAAAAAGCCTTTATAATAGGGTATAAAGATTTCATGAATAAGTCACTGATTTCATTTGACCTAAGCAGTATTGCCACTCTGACCACACCAAAGAGGTAAAAACTCATCTCTGTACAATTTGCCAGAATAGTTTTCTTGATTTTACTACCTATGAAAGAGATTCATTAATCAAAGAGATGCATAAGCAGGTTATAAAGAACCTTTCCTTTTTTCGAGAAAATGCATACCTTGATTCAGGAATGCACTGTACTTCTGGTTGATGTGGAAGTCTATTACCTCTGGTAGAGGCCTCTTCCCGACTAGGCATAATATTCTTCTCTGCTTGTAAAGGAGAGGCTGATGGTGCACTCCCATTTACTTGGATGACAGATGGATCAGAAGGAGCAGATTGATGCTGTTGAGGAAACTGTACTCCTAAGCTCTGAGTTTTCCACAAAAAGAAGGCAACAGATCTTGTGAAAAATATGGAAGTGCATTAGTTAAGCAGTTCAATATCTATTTGATAAAACCTTATAGCTAACACTACCAATATCTTATCACTTATCAACAGTAAAGCACAACAAACACACGTAATGGCAAGATCTCTTCAGAGAAATTAGTAGGAGTAGCCATGGCAAAATAATGCAAATAGCGAACATGAAAAAGGACAAAGGTGTACAATTAGAGAGAACTTCAGAAACTGAGTAAATGTGAACAGGAATAGGATGATAAAGGGGAAATTAAAGTAGTTTTAGTCAACGGAACCTATAAAAGAGAATCGAGGAAATATAACTGAAAGGGTGAGAACTTTGGCACAGGGTTGAGCCTGCTCTTATTCTGACTAGTTTTGATTGGCCAACTAATCCGAGAGCTTGAACATGTAGAGAGCAAAGACAGTTCATAACTAATCATTGTGAACTAATAAACATCATAACGCTATACAATTGATTAATTTTGACGACAAAGTTATGGGCTGTTATGTCCCATCTCTCCATTAAAAAACTAAATAAGCACCTTGAGCAAGATGACTTTGACACTAAAGCATCTTTAAACTGCCTGGTCTGGATGTTGTTGTCGCAACATTCATATATGAATAGATTGTGCAAAAGACTACTGGGATCTGAATTTGAGCCACAAAGGCAGACTTGTGAACATCACTTGAGACGTTCGAACAAAACAGGTCTGTTTTAAGGTAAGGGGTCAGTGCCCCAAAATGGTTCAGTTAATTTCATGTTTTAGATTATAGGCTCCATCTACTACTACTTAGACGCTTCAATATATTGCATCTAGTCTTTTAAAGGGGTTAAAAGTATGATACCATGTCAGAGATGAGACGGTTTTCTATACACCTAAATTGGCAGCGAAATCAAAACCAAATGTCAAGCAGTCTCATTACTACCGAGTTCCAAGTTGGTCCAGATATGTATTGCGTAAAACGAATTTGGAAGAAAAGAGTCTAGGAGGTGAACAATGTTCAAGATCATACTAACCATCAATTCCTGATATGCAGAAAAATATTGGGGGAAATTCCCCGAAGCGCCACCAAGGGAGGATTGTGTTGCATCCAGCAGATGAAATATCCTCTCTTGTGTGGAGAAATCAGTCTGCAGTGTAGCTTTTATGAAGTAAACAATAGCAGTGAAACTATACGACGAAGCGATGCGGTTTTACTTGAGCATTGAGATTCACACCTTCGTCTTTGCTATCTTTACAAGAAGGGGAAGAATTCCTGATTCAATCACTGGCTTATGAATATATTCATCAATGTTGTTCATCAGCATCTCCAACAACTGCATAATTAGAAATGCAGTGAATCACCAGCGTACGTCGAAAGAGATGCAGAGAGACTAGTGGCTACACATAACGAATCAAGCAAGAATCTTTGAAAACATCTGTCCTTACCACAATCGCATACAGTTGTGAAGTCGAGCTTTTACCTCCCAACCTTTTTTTAATTGCTTTAACGGCATCTTTCGCAGCCCTGCGTGGTATGATGAGCAAAGCCATGTCACCCAAACTAACAATAAACATCTGACATTCTTATCGACAACTAAAATACAAGGTAGCAGCCGACACCACATTGTACCATCGGTGAGAAAGGCCAAAGCACTCAGCAGATATACCTCTGATCACGCGCCACTAGTTCGCAGATCTGAATGTTCTTGGTCCAATCCATCTCGTCCAATTTATCGCTCGTTGCCGCGTAGACGAGATCAGCTGCCATTCTCGTCGACTTTTGGGGTACTAAAAGCGAGAGCTCGATGAGTATCTCCAACGTATTCGCGAGGCAGGGAATGCTCAGAGCAGATCAGATCCGAAGGAGTACAGAATGTTGCATAACTGCACGCATAACGACGATACCGTATAATGACACTATCCGAGTCAAAGGGAAAATCAGATGAAGTTAGCTTGAACAAGAGTAGTGAAGTAAACGAAAATGCAAAACCATGCGAGAAGCGATCAGCATTTAGAAGAAGAGGAGTGAATAGCGCGGAAGAGAAGTGTGGCCTTGGGATGTGCAACGAGAGCGCCAGACAGAATGAGGAACGAGAAAGATCTGAGACAAAAAGGAGAGCTCGTACAATGCCCCAGTCAAAGTGAACTTTTCAGCAAGTTTCGAGGCGCTCGCTCGGACGCGACATGGAATGGCGGTGGAGATGAAACGGCAGGACGAACGCCCACGGTCGAGAGTCGGCGGCGGAGACCGGGTGGTACCGACGACGGAGGAGTCAGATTCGAGCGCGACCGCGCTGCAGTGATTAGAAGAGGAAAGATTTAGATGGGTGGGAAGCAGAGGAGGGACCAGGCTAACAACGCAGCCACCTGTCCACTCTTTTATCATGGCTTTTCTTGACAATTTGATTAAAAGATTTAACTTCTCGGACACGGCAACCGCCGAGCACAGGAGGGAGCTCTTTTGTCTTGTCGGCTATGAAAGTTAGCGCCCACAGCCCACGTGGCTCCGCCCTCCTTTTCCGACAGAGCTCCATAATTTAATTTCTCTTTCGATTTCAGTCAAGCTCCTAATAATAAATACATGAAGCTAAAATCGTCCAAATCCCATACGTCACGCGTTCATTAGTGAACACAAACTCCGAGTCTCTGATTCTCTTATTCATCTCACCTTTTCTTTTTTTCTTTCTTTCTTTTTATTCATTCAATGATGTCTATCTAGTATTTCGACTGACCTTACCAGGAAAAAATAATTTCATCGTGATCCCGATCTCGGTTTATTGTGCCATACATGTTCTTGAAAATAGAAAAATAGAAAAACAGAATCTGATTCTCTTATTTATCTCACTTGCTTTTTCTTTTTTCTTTTTTTCAATTTTTTCATTATTGCCAATGATGTCTAGTACTATTTCGTCGATCTGACATGGAAAAAACGATTTGACCGCAATCTCGATCTCGCCTTCACAAGATATTTGGGAAATTAACCGAGCGGAGTGCGACGACAACTTCACATCGCCTTGAGAAACATAGCTATAACACAAAATTGGCCGTTAAGAAACACCTCAAATTTATTTCTGGAACTCCCATCTTTTGCGGCATCGAGGGGCTTTCTCAGACCTCAATTATCGCGAAGAGGAGAACCCTTCAACAGCCACCGCTAGAGCGACCAAAGCTACAGATACAAGGTACAGCTCTATCCGAGGAGCCCTCCCACAGACAGAAGATAAGCACTAGACATGTAAATTACAGTAACTACAATCAACAACTGCAGAAGAGACTGCTCATCTCTCATCAAAGCACATACTAGTCGACTTGTCTATGATCTAACATTGTCATCGACATCACAATCCACTCAGTCCCCAAGAACAGAAGGAACAGTGACTGAGGCGCGGGCTTCCCATCACTGTCCATGGCAAAACTTCGCTGCACCAAAGTAGCAGAGATATTGCACGACCAATCACTTGCAACACAAAACCCCTAACTCTATTTGTCAGATCAAAAGTATATAAAAGGCACAAAATTCTCATGTCTAATGTACTAATAAAGATCAAATAGCAACACTAGGTTCCGACAAATCTACTATCAACAGCCACTAGTTGCTTATGCAAGCACCCAAAGAGCCTTTCACTTTGCCTCCTCAGAACCCTTCATGTGTGATGATTCTCCATCGCCACCCTGATGCCCAGCTGCTGTGTTGCCCTGCCCACCAGCGCCAGTTGTCCCAGTGTCAGAAGCATCTTGCTTGCTTCCTCCACGTACGTCGCTTGGTCCTCCAGTGCTTGCACCTCCCAAAGTAGTCTCCGTGTTCAGGGGATGCAGGCCATTGCTGGGCCCCATCGGTCTCATGCCCATTTGACCCTGGATGGCCTGCTGATGTTGCTGGTGTAACTGCTGCTGCTGGTCTTGCAACTGATGGGGGCTACTAAATTGCAACGGCACCTTCGAAGGGAAAAGACCAGGCTGCTGAGCCATAGCAGCAGCAGCAGCCGCCTGAGGATGTTGCATGAAATATCCACCTTGTTGCATCACCGGATGGGGAGCCATCTGTAAATGTCATTTGGTAAGCATATAAGCATGGAAAAGATAATCGTTAATTGGAAAGCAAATTGACAAGATAAATAACTACCTGGGGAGGCATTGGCGGTGCCTGCGGCTGGGCATCAGCGATTGCAGCTAAATACATCAAATTCTTTTGCAACTGAGCTTGGTACCTAAATCATCAAGCTACATTGAGTCCACAGATGATGCCCAAGAATACAAACAAGGCTAGCATACAGGCACATGCATATACCCATCCAGCCAAAGTGCACTTACAGAATGAATCCTGATTGGCCAGCTGCACGTACAACTCGATGTACTTCCTAACAAACAAGCCGAGACTAAAGAAAAGCCCATGCATTCACGTGCATATGTTGATCCCGAGCCACCCACCCAACCACATGCATATGTGTGTGTGCATGACCTATATACCTTTCCCCTCTTTCCTTTATTTTTACCAACTCCCCCTTATATACACATGAGAGAGAGAGAGAGAGAGAGAGAAACTTACTGGGCACACTCAGCAAGTTTGCCAAGATTTTGATTGTCCAATATCGCTAGAATCAACTTTTTGTTTTCATCAAGAAACTACAATTATGCCCAAGACAAACATAAGATGATCTAGAAAGTTAGTAGATAGATCATGATAGATAAACAGAACTAAGAAATGCTAATATAGGAACTCAGATTCTGATCAAGTGGCCATGTATAATACTGTCTGCTAACTTAAATGAGGTCCACTGGCCATTATCTGGTATAAATCTGTACAGATGATCGCTGTAAAAGTCTATTTTAAAATCAACACATTATGACTTACCATAATATCAAAAGTATGATAATACTCTGTAGGAGTCTAGAGATATGGGCATATATCCATGACCATGAGTAAATTGAGTTCTTTGTATAGTTCATAGGTCTATACATCCAAACTCGAGAGTGGCTTACACTACTATTGGATGTCAATATCTTTGCCATCAATGTTAATTGATAAACCCATGTACAACACTTATGATGCGGGCAAAGTCCTACCTCGGGCAACTAAGAAGATATTCTAGGGCTTATAAGGGGTTGGGACAAGCCAACTTTTCGGGATGAGTTCTTCCACCTTTGTGACACATTAACTTAGTTGCACAGGCTTTTCCATCCATTTGCTATGATTCAGTTCAATCTTCATGCATACTTCGTGTCTCTGATCCATATCTAGAGACTATGATATGCCAATATCATTGTTCACATACAACGTGTAGATCGGCAGACATAGGATGTCACACTCATGCATCCATTTCTCTCTTTAGAAGAATAGTTAGTAGCACTAGACCGATTGCTCAATGTCCCGCCATCAGTTCCCTACGAAGAAAGGCGTCAATCTCACGACTCATAGTCCGGCGATAGATCATAGAATTCTAAGAGATGCGGTATCTAAAGAACCCAATGCAAATGCCTCGAGCGACGAAGCTAGGATTTAAATCGGCTTAGCCTCGCATGGAAAAGACGGAATCTGGCCATTAAGCGCGTCCGAGCTATTCATCTCGCATTTAATGGCCCGCGTCTTGAATTACAAGAAGACAGTTGTGAGAACCAAATCCACTAACCTCATAAGGGTTTCGTTTGCAAGTTTCGTTTCGGACCTAGGAGTTACTCTGAGGTTTTTCCCAAAGTGCTATTTGTTCAAGCTACATCCATTATCTCTCGACCTAAACTAACATGGATATTCAAAGATGTTCACTTCGCATAAGATTGTGGACACAAGTGAAGAACAGAGAGAGCGAGGAGGAGCAAACGGCAATTCGATTGGGGAATAGTGGAGCAAGAAGATACCTTTTGAATTTGCTCGGTGGTGATGTTGGTCGGTGGGAACGAAGGCATGACGGGAATCATCTGCGGAGGCTGCTGCATCTTCGCCGGCTCTACTCCCGAATGCGCATCAATCGATGGAGCCCTCCAAACCCTAGCGACCAAAACCCCACCAGAGAGGTCTCACCTCGGCGATCCCGAACTCGAACAAAGGCACGGATGTCGATGGGGGGAAAGGCGATTGAGAAGAGAGGAGGCGGCGGCTTCTGCTCCTGAAATTTTTCTCGGACTTTGTCTCTTTATTCACTCGCGTCGAATGTTAATGTTTGGACCGACTCACCGTTGACAGAACGAAGACTCTAACACAACCGGAGAAGAGAAGGCAAGACAAACAAGCCAGACGGTCCGTTTGAGCAGCTTCGACCCCCCCTTTTTTTTCCTCCCCTTTTTTCACATTACGAATTTACAAAAAAAAATGTCCGGGAAAATTTCAAATAATGATATGAAATTAGATGATTTTCTCCGAGAGGATTTAAAGTGGATTTTGTCTCAAATAAAAACCTAAAATGACCAATTTAATTTTAAATAAGGGTCCAATCATATTTGTCATTCTGCTTTAACCCAATTCATAGAAATCCCAAATTGAAGTTATGGTTCTTCGAGGTTCTTCTAAGGGCATTTTTCCTCCTAATATCACCAACTTAGTTTCTCCATTTCAATCATGCCCTCGTGCTTGGCTTGTTGATGTTGCCGCCAGAATAAGGACATGAGTCACACGTGCAAGTCTAGATAGAGAGTTCGGGACATTATTTGAGATTAAATTTGTCACATCCATATCCTTATTTGAGATCAAGTTTGTTCTGTATCCTTTTTGAGCAAACTGTCTTATTTCAAGCCTTTATTTAAGACAAGATTTATTTTGAGCTCTCTTTTTAAGAAAACGATTCAGTTTCAAGCCCTCATTTAAAAATTCTTATAATGTCATTTTGAAAATGTTTCGCAATCAATTAATCAATTAACACCATGACATAATCATGTAAGATCACATTCATGTCTCTTGTGGAATGAGGGAAAATTATCCAAAAAATCTGAAATCTATTGTGTTTTTGCCAATTCAGTCCTACACATTTTTCATGTTTTGTTAATTGAGTTTATCCAGCCAAAATTGGCTGGATTTCACTTACGTGGACGCCAGTCTTCCTACGTGGTGCAACCGATGCTAATGTAAAATTTTTAAATAAATTTTTTTAGAAATTAATTAACAAACTTAAAAGGTTTATAACTGAATTGACAAAAGTAAAATAGGCTTAATACTTTTTGGACAATTTTCCCTATGATATGGAATGGTTTACACGACAAGACAGAAAACAAATGAAACCATCTATTGGGCCTGCGAAGCCCAAAAGCTGGATGAGGGGCCGAAGGCCATATCTTATCGAGAAGGGGCCATGCATTAAACAAGCTTGGGTTCAAGTTGACCGAATCTGTATCGAAAGTACTAAAATTGTCAACGTCAACTTGACCAAAAGTTGCAGATCCATAATCATGGGTCGCGAGCTTTAATAGATTTAGGTTAGGTTAGATATTTATACAATGGGATGACATAAATAGTCCATAATCTTTGGCTCAATGCGCAATATGGTCCTTTAACTTTTAATTTGTTTAATCTAGTCTCTGAACTTTACCTCAATGTGCAATGTGGTCCATGAACTTTTAATTTGTTCAATGTGATTTATGAACTTTTATACATGTTCGATTTAATGCTTGAACTATATGAAAATGTTCAATTTTAATTGGTCCATTAATTCAAGTTCAATGACAACAATGTACATTTTCACATGGTCTAAGAACTAAATTGAACATGTACCAAAAGTCTAGGGATTACGTTAAATAACTAAAAGTTTAGGAACGACATTGCACGTTGGGGTAAGGTTTAGAGACCGCATTGAACAAATTTAAAGTTCAAGGACAACATTGCGTATTGAGCCAAAGATTATGGACTATTTTATGTCATTATCCCGTTGTATTAATATCTTATCCTAAATTTATTAAAGCTCGCAACCCATGACTATAGATCTACAACTTTTGGTCATGTCGACATTTAGAATTTAAGTACTTTCGATATAGTTCCCAAGCTTGTTTAATGCATGGCCCCATCTCCAGTCTGATCATCTAAGATTTGGTCTACATTGTATATTGAGTTAAAGTTCGCGGATCATTTATGTTATTTTCCCTAATATGTCTTGCTTGACATGAAGACAATGAGGGGAAGCAAAGGATGGACACCATGTGGCCTCCATGCACACCTAAAGAGTAATTTGCAAGCTTTGATCTATCCCAACAGTGAGGTTTTCTTCCAAAAATCCAATGATTAACCCAAGAGTCTAGTCTTGCATGTGTTCGGTTCCAGAACCGAATAGAATAGGCAGGAGAGAGAGGAAAGAGTTGCATGAAACCTGATTGGTTCAAGCGGGTGGTAGGTTATGATGGCTTTGGTGCAAACCGTGCACAATAATAACAGAATTTGGGAAATAGTTTGTGGCTGTCCTTCTTGTCAGCTGATGAAGGTGAAGAGGGCAAGTTAAAAGTGCCAGTTGGCGGTTTCCAGGGAGAATTCCACATGCCTATTTCTGTCTCAAATTCCCTCCCCAAAACCGAGCAAGTAAAGAAAAGAAGAAAGGAAGTTGCATGAAATGTCATTGGTGTAAGTGGGCGGCAAAGCAATGATGGTTTTCCAAGCCAACGAAATGATGAAGGAGAAGAAGAAGTGTTGCCGAGTTTAAGGAAGCATGGGGTCGGTGGCAGATGGTAAGGAAAGGTTAGAAATAATTAAAAGGGTCTTTTGCTCATTAACTCATCTTATGCTCATTAACTTATAGGGAATTTTTTTTTTGGGTGGTATTTAGCCCAACTGCGTTTAGCCCTTTTAAGGGCGAGGTCGAAATGGGATAGGGCGTGTAAGGCTACGCTAAAACAGCCTCCTCCTCAAAAGCCGAATCCTGCGTAGATGTGTGGATGGCATCGGCACCGTATCTACCATTCAATATGTCGGCCTCTGGGGCCGAACCTCGTGTAAAAAGCAAATAGCATCCGGAGCAAGAAGCTAATAAAAACTTCAAATTGTCCATCCACCTAATGGTTGGTAGGATTAGAAGGAGAACAGAAAGAAGAAGAGGCGAACGAACGAAAGAAAGAACGAGGAAAGAAAAAACCGAAACACAACGAAACTGCTCTTTCAATGGGATTGGACAAAAGTGACCATTTGCGGTGCGCCATCCGTGTCCCTCATTTAATGCCTCCTGGGAAGTCGCCCCGCAGGGGGAGCGCTTCCCGTGTGAACTCCCGTGAGATTTTTGTGAGATTCTTCGCTCACCTCACGCTCCGTTTTTTTTTTTTTCCACGAAAATTGGATAATTTGTAGTACATTTTTATAAATTTTATTGCTTTTTATCGCTTCGAATAATGAGTCCGTGGAAAGACACTTTCATTCTCGATAACAATTCATGTCTAATCATATTCGTTCAACGATGAAAATATATTTCGTTCGTTCACTTTTACAAGCAATCGATTTTAGAAAAATATTTTTCGAATTTTGTATTTTGTCACGAAACGAACGGGGCCTTAACCACCCTTCATTTCGCTGGCAATGATATATTTGAAGACTTCCCCTTTCTAATTAATTCGACAGGGCACCCATCCCATTACGATGCCTTCTAGTTTATGGTAATTTTTTTTTATCGCATGCATGCATACTAAAGTATATTGAAAATGCAAAATCTACACAAAACGAGGAGAGGGCTCTACAAATTTTTTTTGGCATATCAAGCGATGTGACATGCTTGTCGACTTGTGGTGTACGGTGTCGCGAATCATTCAACGATGCGTGTAGCGTGGGAACTAACTACAACATCTATTCGTCCGGGACGAATAATGTTAGAAGGCAAGAGTCGCGATCCATGTCAAATGTTGGAAAAACACAAGCTCGGGTTCAAAATGTCACGTAATTTTAGCATTGCGAGCTGTTTCCTTTTTCTTTTATTTCCAATAATTGATATATGTTCCTCATTTTGTGAATCCACGGAAGACGGTGGAAGTGGAAATGGGGGAGTGGAGGTAGGGTTGTGGTTGGGGCAATGGAGCATCACAGCAAAGATTCATAGATGGGGATGGCTTTTGTTAGGGGTTGGGGTTGGGGCTTGGGGGGAAGTTGGTAGTGCTAAGCAGCGATGCAGACGAGTCCACGTCCGCTGCTGCCCATTGAGCTTACCTGTCCTCCATTTGGTCCCTTCATATGTTTTCAGGAGCCTCTTTCGTAACAACCCTCCCCCCGTTTATATATAACTCCAAGTAAGTGTAGATGTAATCTCCAAGTTAGGTAACGTACAGCTCCGTATCTGCGCCCCCTTTCACGAGATTAACGCTGCTATCCGGAGGAGGAGCCGGAGGAGGAGGAGGAGCAGCAGCCCTGTGTTTGTTAACCTCATTTGACGATCTCATGGAGGTGGAGAGAGTGCAGGCGGTGGCCTCCGCCTTGATGACGGCAGAGACCATCCCCGTCGATTTCATCCGGCCCGAGCAGGAGCGCCCCGCCTTCACCACCTACCTCGGCCCGGCCCCCAACATCCCCACCATCGACCTCAGCCTGCCCGACCGCAAGTCGGTGGCGCGGGCCATTGCCAACGCCAGCAAGGAGTGGGGGATCTTCCAGGTGGTGAACCACGGCATCCCCGCGGAGCTCATCTCCCGCCTTCAGGGGGCCGGGAAGCACTTCTTTGACCTCCCCCCGGAGGAGAAGGAGGCCTACGCCAAGCCCCCTGGGTCCCAGTCCGTCGAGGGCTACGGCACCCGGGTCTCCAAGGATGTCAACGGCAAGCGGACGTGGAACGACCACCTCTTCCACAAGGTCTGGCCTCCTTCCACCATCAACTACCGCTTCTGGCCCACGAACCCCCTAAACTACAGGTGCGTTCGCTGTCACGACAGGAGTTGCATATTGCATGGCATAAGGATTAATGAACCTGTGCATGCAGGGAGGTAAATGAGGAGTATACCAAGTACATGAGGGAGGTGGTGGACGAGCTGTTCCGCTGCCTCTCTATGGGGCTTGGTCTGGAGGAGACCACCATGAAGGAGGCGGTCGGCGGGGACGAGCTTCAGTACAACCTCAAGATCAACTACTACCCGCCCTGCCCCCGCCCCGACCTCGCCCTTGGGGTGGCTGCCCACACCGACCTGTCCACGCTCACCATCCTTGTGCCCAACGACGTCCCGGGCCTTCAGGTCCTCAAAGATGGCCGCTGGATCGACGCCAAGTACATCCCCAACGCTCTCATCGTCCACATCGGCGACCAGATTGAGGTCTCTCTCTCTCTCTCCCTCCCTCCCTCCCTAGATTCCGCTCCGCGGTAACTAATAACTTCCTGGTAATGCGATTAATTAGCAGATCAAATTATGGAAATCGTCCGTCAACCGTGCGGTGATTGTAACTACAAACGCAACTGACACGTCCGTGTTTTGAACATGGAACTTCATAGATGATAATACCGAGTCAATGTTGGTGTAAGTGTACCTGGCGTTTTTGGATTGTGAACTTACTTTAACGATTAAGACCGTCGCATCCATGATAACTTTAGGTTACTTTTTCTTACGCCGATGTACGATGTTGATGCGACATGAGGCGATGCAAAATTCCGCGCTTTTCCTATTTCTATTTCTATGTATGGATCTGAAAACCTTTGTAGAGTGAATTTGGTTCAGTTTTGCAAGTAAAGTTCAATATTAATCCCTTCAATATTGGGCTTTCAACATTTATAAAGCTAAAATTTAGCCGAAATCTGTTTGCCAAATACCTCATCATTTTCTCAAAAAACTTCGAAGGCTGAAAGCTCATTGAGAATGTCGAATTAAACCCAACTTAAAGCTCTATGCACGATGCCAATGCATGTGTCCACACTTCAAGATTAATCATTGCGAGTGCACTTTGCATCCCTTTACTTGCATAGGGACTGGGAGTACACCCCATGCGACGCCTACGTATGTACCTAATCAAAATGATCTGAATCCGAAAGTGTATAACAAATTCAAGACAATTATCAATTGAACATATTGATTTTTCACCTCGGATTCAAGCCTCCTGCAGATTAAATGTTAGGTTTTTCTTTACTTATGCGGGTTTTCTTCTCATTCGGGTCATATATGTGGCTGTTTGTAGATCCTGAGCAATGGACTATGTAAGGCAGTACTGCACAGGAGTACGGTGAACAAGGAGAAGGCAAGAATGTCGTGGCCGGTGTTCTTGGAGCCGCCGGAAGAGTGGGTGGTCGGGCCTCTGCCTCAGCTGCTCAGCCCTGGGAGTCCCCCGAAATACAAGGCCAAGAAGTTCAAGGATTACATGTACTGCAAACTCAACAGGCTTCCCCAGTGACTCCCTCAGCGATCATCCCCCCCAACTTCTTTGCAAGGAGAAAGTACTTTCGTTTACTTTTGAACGCTGCGGTCCCCCATTTCTTCACTTAGAATTTATTTCCACCGTCCTCTATTGTTTTGGTTCTGTTTTAAGCGGCGTTGGTGTGACACTCGATCAATAATTATGTGTTTGCGCTATCTTCTACCGTGTCGCATTTGGAACGCCACATTTTGCCAAAGTAGTTTTCACAAGTGGCTACACTATTTCTATAGTCCCGCATACGCATGAATATCCAGACCTGATCCACTGGCCCTGGCTACTAGGGCACGTAACGCTATATGCTGAAAATTTGTTCGGACGCTTCGCGTTCAAAGGCGCATAGAATGGACTCAATCGAGTACCCAACAATCAAAATTTGATCACTCTCTTGGGGAGAGCGGAAGAATATGATGTATCATTTCAGGAGACGGCAAAAGAGGCAGAGGCTACATCCCCTCAAACTCAAAGACGTTGAGCAAGAGAAGGAGCTTCCGTAGTATTATCCGCCATATGCTAAAAAACTCAATCTCCTAGTCCGAATCAGCAAAACCTAAACCTCAAATTTGGAAAGAGCACCACGAGAAACTTTGAGAACCGATTTGAAAAGCCAACGAACCCGTCCAAGAGAAGTCAAACCGGTTAGTCAAAGGACTGAACCGGTTTTGTCAATACAGTTTGACGGCCGTTGTTGTGGGGCGATTTGCTGACGTGGCACGGTTTATCGAAGATTGCGCTCAGCACGTGATAGGTGTGAAGCACGTGACCCCGTGACTCGAGCTATCACGTTCGGACGCCTGTAGCGTCTTTTCTCCATGGAATTTCGATGTCGCCTTCCACGACAAGCAATCTATCGGTTGTCGACTGAGGTTTGTTGGTAAGATACGGCTTTAGAGACGCTAGAGCTCGATGACGACTTCTCCGGGTCTTGAAGGTGTGATAGACGACAGGGACAGTACCACAAAAGTCCTAAACATATTGCATTAATGCCAATTCAGTCATAAACATTTTAATTAGACCAACTTAGTCATAAACTTTTTGCATTTGTGTCAACTCATTCCATCCAGCTAATTTTGGTCGGAAAATCGCTGACGTGGATACTGGCCATCCTAGATGGCACGGCTGGCGTTGACGTGAACATTTTTTACAATTCAAAAAAGAAATTGAATTTTTTATTATTTATTTACTTTTTTCTTCCTTTCATATTGGCCGGCGAGCAAAGTAGTTATTTTAATCTGATAAGGTAAGTAGCTATGTTAGAAAATAATGGAAACCACGAAATCAATATTCTGAAACTGCATTATAAAATAGTTATGTTGGTCAAGAAACAATGATCGATATGTTTGAAAATGAGGCTGTCATGTTGAAGTGCCTTCGTGAATTTCCCCAATTTTCAACTGTCTCTCCCTCTCTCTCTCTCTCTCTCTCTCTCTATATATATATATATACATATATATATAGTTTGCTGGCTTAATTCTAAGATCTACTCAGGCAAATGTAGATTTCTGAGAGATGCCCATTGCTATAAGTAACTATTAAAGAAAACCCTAACATTTAATAATCCGGATTGGGTGGAATTCAGATCAGATCATACAGCGGTCATTTTAAAGAAGAGATGGCTGTAGCTGTAGGATTAATAGCCAATCTTCAAGCAAAATGGCAGAAAGAATCTCGTCTGACAAGAGGGCAGTTGCTAGTGTTTAAGGAATAATTATCTTAGTTTGAGAATGCTGTGGGTATAATATTTGAAGTTAGCACCTACCTTCTTAACCTCCCATAATCTTGGGTGCAAGGGGGATAAGCTAAAGGAGGTGCAGGGAGAGAAGGTGTTAAAAAAGAGGCAATGTAATCTTACTGGCTGGTGGAGTTAATCTTAGAAGACAACAACCATATGTACAGGATTTTGTCACATTTCTTGAAAGGAATTATGTTGGCATATCAGTTAATCGGCTTTTGAACAGCTGACAGGATGTTGGCAAATACCCGGCATTGCATTTACTTCTTGCTTCAAGTTTCAACCCAGTGGGCGAACTGCGTCTGATCTGTGCTCATTTCAATTAGAGTGACCAAATTCTTTGCCGACTTTGTTCGACAAATTTGGTTGATAGTGCTTAGTTAATGTACTCGTGAGCACTTTGCCCTATAATATTTCCAAATGACGCTTCTTTGTGATTGAATAGCAGACATGAGTGGGCTTTTTCTGTCCGCGTAAGTTATCAGTTGGTCAGCAATCAGCATCCTCACCTCTACCACCTTCTCCACCACAATTCACTCATATAAAGCAAAAGCACTCCTGTCAGCCCCACTGCAGACTGCGTGTGCACCACCGGCTGGATTGGCAACTTGGTCCTGAGCAAGCACTCCACCTCCCATCCCCGGTTCACCCGTGAATTGTTGCCTGTTTTCAGGAGAAATTGATGGCATGGAATAAATAAAGAAATCAGAAACCAAGAGATGACCATACCTGCGTCCCCAGAAGGGAGGAGAAGAGAGTAGAGAGAAGCCACTGCTGGTCATTCACTAGCAACGACACAAAAGTCGCATGCAACAAAATACTCAAACTCTGCTAATCGATGAACAAACCATATAAGAAACGGCAAAACAAAATCCCACGTTCTATGAAGTCCTTGACCTTATCTGCATGCATCTTAGCATTTTCCTTGATGAACCAAGCATGCATCGTCCAATTCAGTGATTGGAATATCATTGAAACTAAAGATGGAATAGTAAACATAATTAACACAAGCCCAAAAATGGAAGGCTTACTCATTTTTGGTAGATGAAAATACTTCTTTCCTCGCACAAGCCCAATCCTCTGTGTCACTTGTATTAGTTTTATACTGTTTCAATCACCAGCTCCACAGAGTCCATTAGCAACTTTTGCAGATCAGGAAATCTCCATTGAGATAATTTCTCTGTATGTATATTTTAATGAGGATGATCCAGGGATGGTATTCCCATATGCTCTGATTCAAAGAACCGGTATTTGACTGTTTTTATCCAGAACTGGTCCTACAGAGCAACCTTTGCTACCACTTTCTTCAACACCGATGGATGAAGCATAAGTGCCCGCTTCAGAAAATCAACATGGAGCCTTCACATCGTTATCACACGCATCTATTTGAAGATCCTCTCGATCAAGGTCGGACTGGCAAATGGGAAGAGAAAATGAAAAATTTGGAAACAACCATAAAGAGTTGTCGCTTTTATCTTTTTCAGAGAATTCTTCTAACCATGAATATTCCTCTGCCCTCAGGGCAAAGTAGTCCCCACAGCCCATGGCCATTGGATCATCTATGTCCAGTGAAAGCAGTAGCTTGCGAAATTCTAATGCAGATCAGTGACAGCCTCGCCTCGCCCTTCTCAATTGTTCATGTGTATGAAAAGTGTCCTAAATATAGGCCAGTTTGTCTCATGGTTGTATTTCAATTGGAAATTACCCTGCCATGGAGGAAACAAAGGATGCCGTGCGCATTACAGGGCACTTACCAATGGCATCTGTCACTCACTTATATATGCAAGCAAGGTCATTGCTTAGTGTGTGAAAAAGATAAACAAGCTGACGGATACAATATACAGTCAAGTCTTACTAAATTGTCAACTCCATAAGCCTACAGCATATGTTGGCAAGTACTCCAGCCATGTCTATGGAACCCCTGCGAGTCCATCTAAACATGACTGAAGGATAGAGTTAATAAGTTGATTTAGTTAAACATGAAAAGATCTCCGACATCAAGGAAAGATATCGAGCATCCTAAATATGTATATCCACTTTAGTGTGTAACATATAATTGCCTGTGGAGGATATACAGTGAGCTTGCTTCACCATGTACAGAATCCAAACATCAAAATGAACCGACTAATTGTAACCACACTAGATATCAGAAGATATTTTCTTCAGATTCAGGTATTTAATCATGAAGGAGTTCAGTACACAAGCATCAACGAACGCTTTAGAGTTACATCATCAGAATCCAAACAATAAATGTCTTAAATAGGAGCAGATGCAAAGGTGAGATCACAAATGGTTCCCACATGCATTGGTACCATACCTTCAAAACAGTTCAAACTGGAGCACCACCTCAGTAAACCTCCCAAACCAAGCTCTGGGAGACTGCTTCAAACTGTATAAAGATTTCTTCAAACGGCAGACATGACCAGACTCCCCTTGAGCAACAAACCAGGGTGGTTGCTCCATATACACATGTTTATGTAAATCACCATGAAGAAATACATTTTTAACATTAAGCTGAAAAAGAGGCCAACAAGCAGAAATAGCTAAAGAAAGTAAAAGGCGGACTTAAGTCATCTTAGCCACTGGAGAGAAAGTATCATCATAATCGACATCATAAACATGTGCATAACATTTAGCAAACCAATTTGGCCTTGAGGCGAGCAAGAGAACCATTAGGATTAACTTTGACAGTAAACACCCACTTACATCCAATAGCAGTCTTCCTTGCAGGTAGAAGAACAAGATCCCAAGTCTAGTTTTGGTTCAGTGCCAATAATTCCTCCTCCATAGCTGTCATCCAGCTTGGACTAGATAATGCTTCAGCAACAGTTTTAGGAGTAGGATGTGTATTAATAGTGACCAGACTAGCCCGAAACGAGGTAGGCAGACCAGAATAGGAGACAAACTGTGCAATAGGGTGTTGGGTACAACTACGAACTCCTTTGCGATGTGCAATAGGGATATCAAGGTTAGTATGTGACAGGCTTACCTTAGACTTAGAAGACGAGATAGGCAGAGGTACATCTGCAGGGGGCTCCACATGTTGACGAGGACGTCTACTATATACAAGCTGGACGGGTGGAACTGGTGGAGGCTCCGAAGTGGATTTCACAATAACATATGTAAAGGAATCATCATCCATTGTAGGAGGCTCCATTGGTTCATCTAGATATATAGTAGACTCAAAGAAGGAAACATTTGCAGTGGTAAAATACTTATGCAAAGAAGGACAGTAAGAACGGTAACCCTTCTGCGTACGAGAATACCTCACAAAAATGCATTTAAGAGATCGAGGGTCTAGTTTGGAAAGACCTAGACGATGGTCGTGGATATAACATTACAACCAAATATACGAGGTGGTAAATGAAATAAGGATTCAAAAGGAAAAAAGAGAGAGTGCGAAGTTGCACCCTTAAGAACAGAGGACGACATGTGATTGATAAGATCACATGTAGTCATAATACCATCATCCCTAAATGATTTGTCTACCTTCATTTCAAACATCAATGATCGAGCAACTTCTAACAAGTGACGATTCTTCCTTTCGGTGACACCATTTTGTTGTGGTGTATTCGAACAGTAAGATTGATGAAGGATGCTCCATTGGGTCATGAATTCAAAAAGAGAGTAGAAAAATGTTCTTTGGCATTATCACTTTGAAGAATACAAACAGGAACTGAAAATTGAGTACGTTTTTCGTTAACAAATGCACCAAACACAGAAAATAACTCAAAACGGCTTTTCATTAGATATAGCCAAGTGGCTCTTGAATAATAATCTACAAAAGTAACAAAGTACTTGAAATCCAACTTAGAAAAAAATAGGACACGAACGTCATACATCAGAATGAACTAACACAAAAGGCTGGGAAGCTTGTTTATTGACTCTTAGACGATAACTAATACGATGTAATTTCCCAAACTGACACGACTCACACTCAAGACTAGATAAAGAATGAAACTAAAGATCTAACTTCTTTAAACTTTCCAATGAAGGGTGACCCAAGCGACAATGAATTTGATGTGGGGGAAACCATAGAATAAGCAACATCGATAGCATCATCAAACAAGTATAGCCCCCCCTAACACATGTCCTTTACCAATCGTCTTCCTTGTCTTCAAGTCTTGAAAAACACAGGAATCATGATAGAAAGTTACAAAACAATTATATGTTTTAATAAGATGACTGACACACATAAGGTTAAATGGAAAGCTTGGGAGATGCATGATTAAAGATAACAATATGGAGGATGTTAAGGGAACTGTGCATATCCCTTTTACAGTGGATAGAGAACCATTAGCTAATGTAACTTTGGACAAAGACTCATGAAAGTGAAAAAAAAAAAAAAATACTTGAAACTCCAGTCATATGGTCAATAGCACTTGAGTCAATGACCGAGGGGCGAGAGACAAAAGAAAGACACACTGTTGTATTACTTGTTTGGACAAAAGTAGATGTGGAGGAGGACTTTGAGATCGGTTGGGAGATCTGGAACTGATTGTATCAAGCAAATTCCTCCTTCGTCATTTTGACTACCTTTCCTCCTTCAGAGGATTGCAAAGAGGTACTAGATTCTACTGTATTGGCTACATTAGTTGTAGCCTGTTGAGTGGGCCTTTCATAAAGCTTATAATAGAATCTCTGAATGTGTCTAGGTAAACCACAGTTATGACAAGTCCGAAAAAACCTAGTATTACCCCTTGTGTCACTAGAAGTATTACCAGAAGAGGGTGATTGGCCTTTACCAAAACCATGGCCACTACCACCACTTCGACTACCACGTCTATGATATCCTCCTCGATTTCCTCCATCACTCATACTTCCACTACCAGTTTGAGACTGAGAAACTAGAGTTGAATTACCTGCCATGGATGTGAAGTCCTGAGAAGACTCATGAGACATCCTAAGAACCTGAGCAAATGTATCTATGAGTGATGCAACAGTCTCTTCTCCAAGAATTTGACCTTACAGTTTCATATTCAGGACCAAGACCTCTTAGGTGTGCCATTACCACTAATTGTTATTTCTGAAGTTGCATTTGTTGGGCATTGATTGAAATGGGAAGTAGAACATTCAACTCTTTATACATTCTCTTAAAATCAGCAGAGTGCTCTATAATGGAACGCCCATTTCTCTCAAATTGGAAAAATTCCTACGATCGCTCATAAATCCGTGAAAGATTATTTCGACTAGAATACAATACATCCAGATACTCCCATAATTCTTTTACCATGTTAATGTGAGTAACCAAACCAACAATATTCCTTTCTATAGAATTCAGCATCTGACCAAGAATACGTGCATCAACAACATCCCAACTTTCATTACCACTGGGTTTAGGCCCAGTCAAGTGTATAAGCTGATTTTTACTTGTCAGAGTTAACTTGACAATACAAAAATTATCACAACCTTTTCCTTCAAACAACTCAATTCCAACAAAATAATAATCCAACACAATTAAATTACCCACATCAACTCACAGAAGCCCCAATGATTAACTCCAAAAATTCATCAAATCAGCACCATCAAGCTAAAAAATCAAAATAGCAAGCAACCAGTAGCCCTAAAATACCCACATTTTCACTGCTTCTACCAAAACGCAGTCACCAATCGTAGCAAAAACAAACTCAGATTAGCCAGACTCTACTCAATCAAGGAAAACCAACAGCAGTATCTCGACACGAGATGGCAACTGAACAAGTAATTCGAGCAACCATCAGTTCACTCTGATATCAGAAAATGAGAAAATCGCTGGAAAAACCTCGATCATCACTAACGTCACCACATTGGCATCAAACCTCGGCCACAAGAAAGCTCCCTCAATTAGCTCGACCCTAGGCAACCTCGGACGATGTTGGACGAAACTCCAGTGACCTGGATGACGCCGAGAATAGGCTTGCCGGTGTCAGACAAAAACCTAGGTGACCTGACAATGCTGGATGGAGCTCTGGCGATCTGGACAATGCCGAGAATAGGCTTGCCAGCCTAGGCAAAGTCTGATGGAGCCCTGGGCGACCTCGATGGAGCCAGATCTAGGCTCACCGGCCTAGCCCGACGCTGGGTGACCCCCCTTGCTTGACGAATTTGAGCTCGTCTGGTCTGGGCGACGTTGGTGACTGGTGGTCAACGACAAATGGTTGACGGCGGTGGCTGCTAATTTTAGGTTTTGGT
>BCNH02000003.1:26234883-26251974 GCA_001662345.2 Metrosideros polymorpha var. glaberrima | reverse complement strand
TTTCCTATTGGTTATGCATCAACTGCAGTAGACTGAAACTCCTGCGCATAGAGCACTCGTATTAGATAGATACAATGTTTGCAAATAGGATGATAAATACAAATAGAAAGTAGAATTAAATCACACTAGAAAAGCACACAACATAGATCTGACCAAATTTAAGCAGGAGTTAAGGATGAACCTCCACAAATAAAACACAAGCGCAATGAGGAAATAAGTGAATCAACATGTTACTCCACCAAGTTACACAGACAACACTAGACAGTTAAGATGATTCGTTTCCACATGTTAGAGTATTTAAATAATAAATCACACATTCATCTAACAGCTTAAGCTTTTAGAACAGTTTGTTGTGATCTCACAAAATCTCACATAGTATCAGAGCAGGAGGTCGTGAGTTCAAATCTTTCAGGCCCTTATTTGCCACCCCAATTAAATATTTCCACGCTTAGTACTAGAAAAAAAGGACCAGACTAGGCGTAAGGGGGAGTGATAGAGTATTTAACTAATAAATCACGTTTTCATCTAGCAGCTTAAGCTTTTAGAACAATTGTTTGTGGTCCCACAAAATCTCACACCACATATTCTCAACTATGAGCATTTTTCGCACAAGAAACAAGCCAGTAATAGAATAAAAAAGTGGGAGGTACATCAGAAACAAGATAGCTTTATCAAGAAATGCCTGGGAGATCCTTCCGACAAACTTGCAGAAACTAAGTTATAAGATTTGACGAGAAATTTTTTCTCAAGTAAGCATTCCAAACAAGCCTGTCATCCGCGACTTATCAGGCTTCACCTTGAAAAAACTACGGCTTTTCTCTGCCAATTTGACCAGAGACAACAGCCGCTTTCCTGCAATTTCCCTGCTCTCCAATAGAGGCAACTAATAAGACGTACATGAATAGGGTCCATTAATGCTTTCTAAGGTGATAATTTAGAGCCCCATGAAAGCATTGTCCCCAAGATAACATCCAACAAGTAAGAAACAATCACAACCAGCTCATAAAGAGGCAAATTCAATACATCTTAGCAGGCTCCCATCCAAGGTGTTACGTTGACAGTAATCAAGCTCTAAACAAAACCACATAATTGAGTAAATGATTAGGGCGAATCACATGATGGACTGTATGAAATTATTTTGCCCACCATCTTTAGCAGATCTCTGGTTCGCCCTTCATGGGAAGGGAGACCCCCTTCCCTTGGAAAAGTGGTGCATACCTCCATCCAAGTCCATCTGCCTTAATCGATCAGCTTCAAGTATGACAAGAAGAAAGCAGAACCAGCGTCAAAACTTTCTCACCGAGATGCTGCAAACTTTGAAGGTATGGTAGTTCGCTGTAGTTTGTGCAGGTTTATGGGAAAGAAAGAATAGAAGAAAGGTAATTCGAGCAGAATACGGCATTTGAAATCTGAAAAGTAGCATAAGTAGGTAATCGCCATACTCTCTTATTCATACAAAACCTTACAAGAGAAGTAAACAAAAAGCAAAATAATAATAAAGGCGGTGTAATATTCCCTTTTGCATGTTATGAAAGGGCAAACGGATTACGACTCACAATCACAAGGCTCAAATGATTGGAAATATGCAGGAAATCAAATCTGTAGAACTGACATCTTTAACTAAGAACCATATGTTCCCAGCTCATGTAAATGCCAATGAAATTGGCAATAGATCTGAAGACTGTAGCACTGCCATGCTCCTCCTTTATGTACAACTAGGGCAACAAGAACTTCCCATCAACTTACAGCTGGTGCGACTCAATCAGAAAAGGTCAGCACTCAGCACTAACAAATTAAAAACAAATGTGGGAATTACGCCACCCTCGACTTGACCCATATGAACATCTTTCTGAACAGATGTTCAGCTTTTGTTATTAGAATTGCGTTGAGCAAAATATGAAGAACCTAAAATGTCAACCTCATCAGCCTACTGTTGTAGAAGGTTTTGCTTTACCTAAAAGCACCTGTCTGTCCATTGCTAGTTTTGCTCATGATCCCCTTCTCAAAGTACTCAGCAATCACAGAAAATCCATGCTTTGTTGTATTCACCTGCTGGAAAAATTGATCCTGATCCTTGGCATTTTGCTCCAAACCTCTCTTTATTTCTAGCAGAGATCGGTACTCAGGTGCACACTTGGGGCATTCCTTTTCATTATCACCAAGACAATGTTGATGGAACGAATGCATACACATAAAGTGGACAGCAGGGAGATCAAGCGTAAATGTGCATGCTGTGCACTTGCTAAGCTGAAAAATTCTAGCACTCGTTCTAAGATCCTCAATTTCTTTTCTCCTAGTCTGCGTATCTTCCTGCAGAGGCATTTAACACAAATAAACAAATGTTAGTCCAGACAAAATATTACAAACTGGTTCTAGCATATTTTGATTTAAAAGTCACCAAATCTATCAAGCTGCAAAAGCTAACATGTATGTGGCATGAAACCGAAAGAATTGCCAAGTCCACTTCTGTAGTTTTGAGGGGCCAAGGAATCATGTAATCTCATTTCACGAAATTACATGGATCTCACCCATAAAAATTGAATAAGAAGGCTAATGATGCTAATCTACTGCGTTTCAATGTAAAGAGACAATACTGATCAAAGAGATTAACATCTCCATCAGTAGCGATGAAAGAGACAATACCGATCAAAGAGATTATTATCAACTGCACGATTGAATGTACTAAAAAGCTGTAAAAGATGCCAAGTCACAGAGCATGTCATGGTTGCCACCGCTAGCTGCTTTGCCCTTCTATCATTTATTGATAATAAAGGAATTCTGAAGTTTGACAATCTCAAATCTTCTCCAGCCCCATAGCCACCAGTCTCTATATCTTTCTGTTCCATCTAATCAACAGTTTGTTTTAAACGGTTGATAAAACCCACTATTAACTCACATCAAACTTCCATATCAGCAATGTGGCCAAGAATGAGCAAACTTACATTTTGTCCATGGAAAACATTTAGACAAGTTTCAATTTTCCAAAAATTAGCCAAATCTAATTGCTGACTGCAAGAACATAAGAAAAACTGTAACTGCAGAATTTCCAAATCTTAAAACAGTGATAATGCTTCCTTTTTTAAATATCCACACTAAGACGCAGTGTATTTACAATGTCAACTTTGCCATCATATATAATGGTATCCATCAATTTACATGTTGAAGTAAAATAAGTTCATCAATCCCTCTTTAGCAATACGCCAAGGAACTACATATCATTAAGAAAGTAAATAAAAAATTAGTTGAAAAATAAAAAATTTATACATGTGTAAGGGGAAAATAGCAACAGGGGACGTAACCTGATATTTCAACAGCCCGTCGATCTTCTTCAATGAGTTTAAATTCCTGCTCGAGCTTTTTGGCAATATAGTCCTTCATGACAGAGAGAGTGAGGCAAGGATTTTTAGAAAGCATCTGAAGAACAATTATCAGAGGTAACATGTCATCCCTCTCTATGTAAGTCAGGACTTCCTTTACTTCTTTGGAGCAATCTTCACCAAGCTCACCAAAATATTTCAGGAGGTCTGCCCAAAGAGTTGGATCCCCTCCCTTACCTGAATCCCCTTGCCTTTTACAGCATGCTATCAAACCCTCATGGTCATGGGCCTGAATGTAGCAAGCAATTACCTCCTTATAAAGTTTCATCTTCTCATAGATGTAGAGAAGCCCTTGAGTGAATCCATTCATTTCACATAGAATTATAGCAAGGTCAACATCATAAAGTGGATGTTCCATGTCAACTGGCCATGCAAACTTAAGCAAGCGAAGCCCCTTTTCACGTCTTTCCAAACATTCCTTGCTTGTATCTTTGTTATTCGATACCAGTTTCCCATTAGTCACAACTATTGAAATTCCAGCCGCTTCTGGTCTTGCTCTAGTATCGCACTCCCCATCCTTGTTAGCTTGTGATATTGACGGGAAGTTCACGTCATTGGACAGGCATAACTCCAGAAGGGTATTGTGTATCTCTACTTGTGCAAGTGAATCTTTAATCTTGTCAGTGTACTTCTCAAGGAATTCCGTAAGGGCTGGCGGATGGTCGATAAATATGTTAAGAAAACAAACAGGAGAAGGTAACATAGATAGATATACACCATTAGAGGCTCCTCTTCTTGTAGATTCTCCATCCTCAGCGCAAAGCCTCGTGAGTATCTCAATGGTTTCCACTGGTTTGTGCTCTATGAGAATTTTACCATACTCTTTGACTGTTACACCAGCTTGACTGGGCTCAAGACTCGAAATATATTGCAATGCTTCATCATACCTACCAAGGTCTTCAAGCAAAATCTGTAGATACCATTCGTGCCTCCCTGCCTTCTTAGCAACATACATTGCATGCTCATGGTAATTGGCAGCTCGACAGACTCTTATAGCAGTTTCCACATCAAATTTGTGCTCCCCAACACCATCTTCACTTTTGCTGAAAACATTCAACTTTTCAACATCTTTTTATTTGGTGTAACAATTCAACAGAAGTGTGGTGTTAGATGCAAGCCCTTTCTCATGCAACTTTTCCAAGTAATTTGTTAGGTTGTAGATTCTTTGAGCGTCTAGAAATTTCTGTATCACATATGAAGGTTCAAGGTGACCAATTGTGTTTATATACTGTGCCATAGCCTCATCATAGCCCTGCTTAGAATACAGATGATCCCCATATTTCCTTAACACTTCTGCAGTTGCAGCAGCATCAGCTTGTTGACTCTGCACAAGGTTAATGGCTACAGCATACAGGTTTTTCTTGAAAAGCATATCTAATTTGCTTTCCATATCCTTCTCTCCGATACAAAGTGCAGATTTATCGTTTAGTATAAAAACTATATTACCCCATTCACAAACCATCTGAGAAACCTCCTTAACCACTAGGCTGTGGGCTATCAAATGATTCTTTAGGTCATAAATGTTGAAAGTATTTCTTCCACTCCTTTGATCAGCTATAACACGCAGAAGATAGCCACGAAACCAGCCTAGGAACTTCTTCTCTCCTTCAAAAGCCCAACAAGGGCCACGTCCATCAACTTTGTAGAAGTAAACAGCCTCAGGTCGACCAATTATCAGCTCCTGAAAAAGCGAAATACTCAGCAATATACAGGTGTTGAAACGAAAGTCGGCAAAAAAATTACTGCTAGAAAATTCAAAAGAATATAAAGCACGAAGAAGATATACCAAGTGATCACTCATTGTAATGCTGGTGACATTGCCGCCAACATTATCCAGAGTTTGCCTGGCTGGAGGCTGGCTGTGCAAGTTGAACAAGCTCACTGATGCTGCAGTCACAGTGAATAGTTGAAGGACTGGACCATCAATTCAAAACCCCAGACCGGTAATATAAGACTGACTTCTATCTAAAGCATTGTCCACCTGAAGTTTGAAACGTGTGATCTGCTCCCTTGCGATATCCCCTTTAATACAGTATATGCAACCATTATCCAAGCCAATGGCTATAAGCAGTATTGGAGTAGCTTCCTCAAAGACCAAAAATGATGTAATCTGCTTCACATTCAAAGCTTCTCAAACTGAGAAGACCACAAAACTTCTCATTTGCCAAATTAGATGTTGATTGCGAATATAAGAAATAAAATGAATTACCTTCGCCTCAGGAAACTGATTTGTAAATATTCGAAGAATTCCAATACAATCAGGACTGGCTGTACAGGAGCCCTCTTCCTGCCTCCTATCGAGGTCAAAAACCTTGAGGCGCAAAGCCGATTGCTGTGGAGATAATTGCTCATCTTCTCCGATAGTCACTAGAAAGTTGCGTTGCTGTGGATAAACGTACAAAATATACACATCAAAAACTTGTTAGGTGAATTGCAAGTGCACAATATCTTCAAGTAATAAAGTGATGAGTGAGTATCATTTCCACGAGGATTGTCTCTAATTATCCAATTACTTACCGATGGTGATTAATCCAAAGATCTAGCTAACCAAATCGAAAAGGCAAGTAAAAAGTGAACTAAACCAATTAAAGGACTGAACTATAAAAGAGCCAAAACTTAAAGAATTCAAAAGATAATTAAAATGGCAAAATAAATCTAATCTAAAGCAAACTGAAAATTAACAAGGCAAATTATCAGTATTTTCACCAAGATCACTAAGCGTTAGAGCATCCAACTTGACTTAACCACTCATAATCAATTCTCTTAACTTGTTATGCAACAACTTAATTCCCAATTGTGTTGGTGAAATTTCCTTAAGTTAGATTACAAGCCAACCTCGGTCTAATAATCCCTAATTAGGTATGTTAACCCACACTAACCTTAGGTGAGTTTAAACTACCTAAAAGCATTAGGTTCGTGTGGAAATTCCCGGATTCAATCTAAGTAGTCCCAACCTAGATTTGCTACCACAACCACAAAAACAACCTAGTGTACCTTACCTAGATTTAATTTATGGTTCAATATCACTAGTGCTCATGCATGCAATCTCCACCCGGTATCATGCATACATCAAAAATCATTTAAAAGTTGGCTAGACTTCTAAAAGCATTAAGATCATGATAGAGAACGCCACAATCAAAACAATTATATTGCATGGGCAAGTCTTGAAAATCAATCAATCATGGTTAACATCCATTGTAGCTCTAACAAAAGAAATTTAAAACATAGTTAAAGCTAAACTAACAACGAAAATTAAATGAAACATAATGCTAAATTAAAACAAATTCACCAATTTGAGTCACAAAGAGATTCGGGTTTGTCTCCTTGACATGCGCCAACGTCACTAAAAAAATAGAAGAATAAAAGTTAACTCGGAAAACCTAAAATCTCACTCAGAGGTGTCGGCTCCAAGGCTCCTCTCCTTCAATATGCGGCACAAGTGGGGTTCATATAGCCTCAAAAAATCTGCCTTAGGTCAGCCCTCCATTAGGTCTTGAATAGGATTCCTCTCCAGATTAGGAATTTTTCTTCTTAAGATTCCTATTCTTGATTTTCTTTGAACCTAGACTCAATTATGGTCAAATCCTCCAACTTTCTGGTCTTGGCTGGCTTTTTCTTCAAGATAAAATATTCTGGAAGATGGTGAAATATTTTGGAAGATGCTGAGGCGCAGGGATTGATATGCAATTCCAGCACAGACACATAGGAAAATTACGCATATGGTCCTGGCATGTTTCGCAAATAGTGCGCATGGTCCCATAGCCTCCGAAAGTCATATTTCCTACAAAATTCAATAAAATTACATGAGTAGCAAATAAATTCACCCAAAATTCATCAAAATTTAGCAAATATCAAGCTTAAAATAGAAAAGATACCCTATCTAAAATAGAGTTATCAATAAGCATCTCCCTGAAGTTAAAATTCCGCAGCAGATCCGCATTCTCTTTTACAGTCCCCCGTTTTCTACAATCTCTGTATTCCAAAAGCTAACGTACAGCAACTAACTGAGACAAGAAATGAAACCTGATCATGCACATACTCATATCCTCATGTCTATATGAAATTTCAAGGACCAGTTGAGTTCAGGTACAAACAACATAGGCATGAATACCAGAAATAAATGTCTAAAAGATAAACGTGCTTACTGAGCGGACAACTTAAGACGAAAGAAATCAAACCCATCCTTAGAAACGGACCGCGCAATCGCATGAGGAGAATTTCAAGGAAGACCTCCAGATAAAAGCACCACAGAGAAACAGTTCGCTAGTGCGCCACCTTTATGCAAGTACATGACTCATCTGAATTACTAAACACAACTTCAGAGGTGACGCGAATTAAGCTCATCCTCAAATAACTCTGTCCACATATACTCTTCGCCAATGAAGAAAATCGAGAAGGTGAGAGAGTCCGAACCTTGAGCTGCTGTAGGAAGAGAACGGAGGAGGAATGAGCTTGGAATCCGTAATTGAACTTGAGGCCGCGATCGAGCAAGCTCACAGCACCGTCGTCGCAGCCGAACACGAGCTTCCCTCGGCCGCTGGAGCTGCAGGCGATCTCGCCGCGCACTTCCTCCGGAACCGCGCATTTCCCTCCCAGCTTCTCCTCGAAGAAGTCGAACTCCCTCCACTGATACATCGCACGTCCAATCTCATGCACCCAAAATCAATCAGAATCGAACCTAACCTGTACGAACTCACGATTCGGCGTCTGAAGATTCCTGCATTGGCGACGACGATCTCTCTCCACCGCGTTATCGAGTGAGAGCTTCTCGAGAAGATCGATGGCTCTGCGATGGATTCGGCCAGCTCGCAGCGAAACGAAAATACATTCCTCCGGTCGTTTCTCAGCATTTCTTTTCTCGGTTGCATTTGCATTTTGGAGGGTCTCCGACACGTCGTTTTCTACGTTTCCAATGGGGCCGCACAGAATAGGAACGCTGACTCTGTGGGTCGATTTATGAAGTTGCCCATTCTTTAGAGGCAACATTTTAAGGCGAAAAATTGCTATGAATGAAGCCCGTGCTAGGTTGAGTATGGATTGAATCTAAATTGGATCGTAAGAGATGTATTGCATAAAAATGGATCAACAAGAATTAGATGAATTGATTTGAGTTGGACCAATTTTCATCTAACGGAAACACAATCGTGCCCACTAGTTTGACGGGTCCATTGACATTTCCATAACTAAAGTTTTATGGTGAAGCTAGGCTATTTTATGAAGGGACAAAAAGGAAAATTACAAGAGGAGAGAAAAATGCACTAAAATTCCTAAAATTTATCACGATAATGCAAATAAGTCCTAAAACTTTCAAAATGTGCAAATGAGTCATAAAACTCGTCATCAAAATACAATTAAATCTTAAATTTTTTTAAAAAGTGCAATCAACGAAAAGACTTAATTTAATCGATATAATAAATTTTAAAATTTGATTGTACTTTTTTTGAAAATTTTAGAATTTAAATGTATTTTGGCGATAAGCTTTAAGAATTAATTGTATTTCTTGAAAGTTTTCGGAGGCACGCGTCTTTGTTATATATGAAGCGAGGAAAGAAGCACGAGTGGAGCGTTGGAGAGAATGACCACATCAGCATCGGTCTCGGAGCTGCGCGCCTCTCCATCGTTGCTCTCCTCCTTATCCGCAGCCAATCACCACCACCGGCGAAGAATCCATACGGCGGCGGCCACTCCTCAGCATTCTCTGTCCTCCTCCTCCCCTAAACTCGCTCCGCTTCACTCCGCTGCATCCAGGAGCAAGAGCAGCATCAGCCTCCCTCCACTCCGTTGTCGTGCCTCAAACACTATCACCGACGTCGATGATGTCGCCGCTCAAGTGCAAGCGGGCCAACATCGCCTCCTTAAGGTACGTCGATTCCTCTAGTGGAAGCCATTAACTCCTTTTTCATTTGTTTTGGCGTGTCCCTCCATGTCGGTGATGATGGTGCAGGTCCCAACCTCGAATATCAGGAACTTCTGTATAATCGCGCACATTGATCATGGGAAATCCACTTTGGCTGACAAGTTGCTCCAGGTGACGGGCACCGTGGAGAAGCGCGAGATGAAGGAGCAGTTCCTCGACAACATGGACCTCGAGAGAGAACGAGGCATCACCATCAAACTTCAGGTTCCCTTGTGCAACTCTCTTGTTTCTTCCTGTTCACGCTGCACAACGGTGTGCCATTTCCTGTGCCTGCAATTGATTGCCTTGTATATTCTTCGCGTCAGGCAGC
This sequence comes from Metrosideros polymorpha var. glaberrima, assembly GCA_001662345.2. Taxonomy (NCBI): domain Eukaryota; kingdom Viridiplantae; phylum Streptophyta; class Magnoliopsida; order Myrtales; family Myrtaceae; genus Metrosideros; species Metrosideros polymorpha. The sequence continues at coordinate 26,242,370 of BCNH02000003.1, read as the reverse complement.
TCGAATGCGTTACATGTTTCAAAATCAGCCGTATTGCTTGAACTTAATTGATACTCCCGGCCATGTCGACTTCTCTTATGAGGTATGCCCATCACCCCTGCCTCTTGATGTCGTCCGGAGCCTTGCATTAGCCAGTGATCTTTGTAGCTTTTCCATGCTTCCCTGCTTTATTGCTGTTACCTGTTTGGGAATATTTCTGTTTCGTGATTGTAGCATCTGGTCAGTATTGACTGGAGAATAGCAACAATCGGCCAGTGGGTAGAGTTTTTTGTTTCTAGGAGGCTTTTCTTGATTGCATGAACAGAGGCATCCAGCTATCATAAAGACCTGTTGTCTTATTGTTTAGAAGAACTTCTGTTTAGAATTAGGACAAGGTTTTCTTACCTACTTTCCAATGCCATCCCTGCAAATTCAAAGTGTCGAATCATGTTGGTAATTGGGGCCTCTGATAGTTGAATAGCACACTGATCTGGGACTCCTCCAAGAGAGCAAATTTATACAATGTTTTAGATGCTTGTTCTGTTTGTTCTAGTATTCTCGTTCTGTTTGATCCAGTATCGTTTATACCTTTTGAATCTAGGTCTCTCGTTCTCTTGCTGCATGTGAAGGTGCTCTCCTTGTCGTAGATGCTTCTCAGGTACTTTCTCCAGACCGGGCTTATCATTGAGCAAAGCTTTGTATATTGTCTATAGCTGGCGCCGTGTATCTTTTTCCTCTGGTGGGCATTTTATAATTCGATGCTCAATTGTTTGATATCGTAATCTCTTCCACTAATTGCAGACATAGACATTGGCAGCTTGTTATGAAATTTGACCATAAAATGGTGTGGAATGCCCCAACTTAGTAGTTTCAATAGGCTTAGAAAAGGATATCTAGGTAATTTAGCATTTTCATTTTTTTTTTTGCTGGTAATAAGGTGTTTACTGCTCTTTAGTCTTTAAGCACCCAACTAATTACACTGGGTGGTAGCAGTCCCCAGTCTATTCATACCAGCACAAGTTTGTGCTCCTTGGAGTAGGATCCAGATACATTAGGAGGAAGTTGCTCAATAGTATGCATAACATGAGACACATTTTTTCATTAGAAAGTACTGACTCTCCAGATTTACCTCCAATTGGCTTATTTAATAACATCCGCTGGCTGCAGGCTCTTTTCATGCTGTAAGTCAAATCTCTTTGAAGAACATTCAAAGTTTGACATGCCAAAACTATTAGCACCTTCAGCAAAACTTTTGGGTTTCAACCATTAAGGAGGTTGCCGGTGTTACTCCCAATAATTGCTCATCAAACTTATCCAGATTGCCATTTTCTTCCTATTTGGTCAGCATAAGCAGATAATTAGTGTCATACTGGTTCTGCTTAAAAGAAGCTCTTGGCTATTAGTCCAATTATAGTGTACCCTTCCTCTTTAGATGTCCAACTTATGAGAAGGAAAAAGGTGTAGCTTACTCAGATGAAAGCACCCACTCTTATCAAATAAATCCCCTGCTTGGGAAAATATTGTCTGAGCAAGGGTTGACAGTTGTTTTTAGAGAGACATGTTCCTCTTATCTACAGTCATCTGTTCTTCCCCCTTCCTTCCATCTTCACCAAAACTTGCTCAAGATGGAATTGATTTGCTACATTTGGAATGTGGAAGGCAAACAGTTGCAAGCTGTATTTAGAGCTTGAAGAATTTTGTGCAATCATTGCCGGTTGTTCTAAAAGTATAAGTTATTCGATAAAAGTGTGGTGTTGATATTTACAAGCTGGAATTAATAACTGGGGAAGCAAAATAAGGGATCTAGAGAGACTTAAACATAGGATGTCCTGCTAATACCATTGAAGAATTTCGTTGTACCACTGCCCATATTTGAAAGCTTAAGCAAATAGATGAAGGCCTAGCAATATTCAAGTAGTTGCTTTGCTGGGACTTTTTTGTTCGCTGAACTCACCCTCTGATTTTTCTTGTTTCCCTTTCTAGTGTGATGCTGCAAAGTGGAATTCATGTGGTCTGTTCATTTCTTCACATTGGTTTTTTGGATGGGCCTCATTTGACACTGGTTTTTCATTTGTGGATAGTGGAGAAAATGCAATGCAGTTAGGCATTCTGAATCCATAGAATCCAGTGGTGTCTGCTCATGAAATTTGCAACTTTATCTTTTTGACATGACCTAATAAAAGATTGTTCATCTAGCTTGTTTTGAAAGATGTCACACCAATTAGTAAATTGAGTACTACCTATTATCAACTTTCTACTTACTCTTGGTTAACCGAATTGAATATCAAAATGAACAAAGAAAAGAAAGTAAATAAGGCACTTGTTCTCCATAAAAAAATAAATAAATCAAGGTGGCTTAGTCTCCATTTCACAGGTTTTTTCTCACAACTAGTTTCTTGGCACCATTTTTGGTTTGTTTGAGAAAGGATACTAGCAGCCTTCTTCATTATAACTGCACCATTGGTACTGATTTGATGAATCATGCATGTCATGTTTGTAGGGTGTTGAAGCACAAACTTTGGCCAATGTATATCTAGCCTTGGAACACAACCTGGAAATTATTCCTGTAAGTAGTTTTTTATTCTATTTTATTTTATTATTATTATCAAGGACTTGCAGATACATCTGAGCATCATTTTACCCTTTTCTGGATGTCTTTATGTATTTTAACTTCTTTGTTTTATTCTTAATTCTTGGGCATTGTAGTAAAATTACTAACAAGTTGTATTATTAAGCTTGTTCGGTAAGAGTAATTAGTTTGACTTAAAAGATTGAATTCAGTAAATGGTGCACTTGATATTCTATGGCAGGGTAGGGTTAACTCATTGATGGAGAATCAATACCATTTGGAACTTTACCAATTATATTGCTAATATCCACCAAATACATCTTTGGTTCCATGCTCATAAGACATTAATCTTCAGTATTCAATTTTCAGGTATTACCAGCTTTTAATATTACTAACACTTAAAGTTTCAGTACTCAGAATTTCGGTTTTATTCTTCAGTTATCATATAGACCCTAAGCCTTATCTTGCTAAGTGGAGCCGGTAATATGGATCTTTTTAATTATTGCGACTATGCTGTGTCAAATCTTCTATAAGATCCAATTGCTCTAGGTTGGACTGAGAATGTGGGTTCAATTCGGTTCAAGGGTTCAAACTGAAATTTTCTTGTCTCTAATTTGATTGATGCATCTCGAGGTTGCTGTTTTACTAATCAATACTACCGTGGACACCTTTGGTCATGTAATCCTCAATTGAGGCAATATCAACTTTTTCTTGGATATAATCACTGTATATCTAATTTTCTCTTGGTTGCGAAATTCTAGTGAGTGATCCTAATCTGGGCTCCCCTTTTTCCAACATAAAAACACCCAGAACAAAGCTTTTTCTCACCAAGAGATGTCACCTACATAAATCTTCTTACCCTACTTAATTCCACACATTACTGAGAAGTAAGTATGACTATTTAAGAGTACATAAATAAGTATACAAGCGTGCACATAAATCCTGCTTCTGTTTTGTGTGGTAAGTAACAGAGTAAGGTTTTGAGACCAAATTTCCTTCTTTCTGACAACATTGGCTTAGAAAGTTTTTTTGTTTCTACAGGTGTTAAATAAAATAGACCTTCCAGGAGCAGAACCCGACCGCGTTGTCAAGGAGATTGAGGAGGTAGGTTCTAAATAGTTGTTTGCATTGCGCTATGGCATTTACAGTTCCTTGTTTTACTGGGCGGCACTTTTCTTGAGGCAGATTCATATATTTTACATTCATCTGTGAATTGAAATAAATTAATGAAAAGAAAGTGGAAAACACAATTTAGATGGTAGTTAGGAAATATAGATCTTTATTTTGCTGAATGGAGAACCCATCATCTATAATGGAGCGATTAGGATCACATGCATGAGATGATATGATGGAAGCAAAATTGATGCATAAATCATTCCTAATTGGGCACCACTTTTTGCAGAACCATCTAGTAATAGACAGTGGGGTGCATACTCTTGTCTCTTGGCCGTCAAACTTCCATCCAGTTCTTTCCTGGCTAATTTGGGTGTGACGCTTAAGGATATGATCTCAAACATACTTTTGTAGTTTTCTAGCACTAGTCTGACATAATCATGAAATTTCACTCTCAATGACTTATGAGATCAGATGAATAATGCCCAATCATGGATTATAAAGGTGATCCACAGAGTTTTCAATCATTTTATGTTGGTAGCTTTACTTGACAATACCGATGATGCATAATTACAAATGCTACTTGCTTGTGTTTCCACCAATGTTTCTGTTCAAGTGAAAATGCCGTTATCTTTTAGGAGCTTTGACCTTCCAAATCCCTTTCCAATAAACTGATGTTGCCATCTCAAAACAAATCACTTTGCAATAAACTGATGATGCTATATCAGCAAAGGGTTTCTTTTTCCTTCAAATTAGGAGAACCTTATTGAACGATAAGGCATAAACTCAGGATCCTGTGTTATGTTCTTGTTCAACACGCACTATTTGTTATGTTCTTGTTCATCACGTGCTATGTTGACAAGGCAATTAGTTCTGGTGTAATCTTCAAACAGAAAAACAATGTGTCCATCTCTTCATCCTTGGAAGCTTGTATGAAGTTAGGACCCTGCTACGGATAATTGTCCCATTATGAGGAGGCCAGCTTCTTTATTCTTTTAGTTATAACAAACGATTTTGGGAAGTCTTGGAATAAGTTTTATGTGCACAAGTGAAAATCAGTCCAGAATTTCACAATTTGGCCATTATTACTTTCATCTGCCCTTACTGGAGGACTTCCTTAGTATTGTGAAGTGGGAAGCATGATACCAAGTCAGTTTTGTCATTCTGATGTTAGGATTATTTCCCTACGTTGTCTTTATCAATGGAAAATCTCATCCTTTTGGCTACAAGAATTTAGTGAGGTTATTATGTGTAGAAGAAGAATTTCTATGTATTCTCAAGAGGAAAGGGCTACATGAGTATATATGGTGAACATTAGGGTTCACCAATACTAAAGAAGACCAAAGTACCCTTGTTAATAATAAACCCAAAAGCTAATGTTTAACACTCCCCCTCAAGTTGGGGCAAAAACATTAAAGAGCCCCAACTTGTTACACAAAGTAGTCATTCTACTACCCCTCAATGACTTAGTGAAAAGATCAGCAAGTTGGTCTTCGGTCCGTGTATATTGAAGTGTTAAATCTTTGTTCTGAATCTTCTCTCGCACAAAGTGACAATCTACTTCAATATGCTTTGTGCGCTCATGAAAAACTGGATTTGAAGCGATATGCATAGCAGACTGGTTATCACAACACAGAACCGAGGGAGAAGAAGATGGCATGCTAAGTTCGGATAACAACATCCTCAACCAAAGCAACTCACTAGTTACATGAGCCATGGCCCGATATTCCGCCTCTGCACTCGATCGAGACACAACCTGTTGCTTCTTACTCTTCCAACTCACAAGGTTGCCTCCCAAGAACACACAGTAGCCATAAGTGGATCTTCTATCAATAGGACACCCAGCCCAATCAGCATCAGAGTAGCCAGTGACATTAAGATGTCCATGATTCTTGAATAAAAGGCCTTTACCCGGTGCTCCCTTCAAGTACTTAACAACACGTAGCACTACCTCCCAATGTGTAGTGCAAGGAGCACTCATAAACTGACTAACCACGCTGACAGCAAAAGAAATATCTGGTCGGGTGACGGTTAAATAGTTAAGCTTACCCACTAACCTCCGATACCTACTTGGATCATGAAGTAAGTCTCCATATTCTGCATTAAGTTTGACATTAGGATCCATTGGAGTATCAACAGGTTTTGCTCCAAGGAAGCCAACTTCACTAAGAATATCAAGAACATATTTCCGCTGTGATAATGAGATCCCAGCACGTGAGTATGCGACCTTAATGCCCAAGAAATACTGTAGACAACCCATATCTTTTGTGCTGAACTCTGTCTGTAGAAACTGTTTCAGCTTTCGTATACCCACAGAATCACTACCAGTGATGATAATATCATCCACATACACAACCAATAGCACACACCCCGCAGGAGAAGTGGAGCTAAACACAGAATGGTCCACGGTACAACGCCGCAAACCAAACTGAATAATTGCATCACTGAAACGGCCGAACCAGGCACGAGGAGACTGTTTTAACCCATATAATGCCTTACGTAGGCGACAAACACCAGTAGGCTCCCCTTGAGCAACAAACCCCGGGGGTTGCTCCATAAAGACCTCCTCTGCCAAGTCGCCATGAAGAAAAGCGTTCCTGACGTCAAGTTGATGGAGAGTCCAATCATATCGGACAGCAAGAGAGATGAACACACGAACGGAAGGAATCTTAGCGACAGGGGAGAATGTATCATCATAATCAACTCCATAGGTCTGGGTGTAGCCTTTGGCAACTAGACGCGCTTTAAGACGTTCAACGGAGCCATCCGGTTGAAACTTCACTGTGAAAACCCAACGGCACCCCACCGCCTGTTTGTCAGCCGGTAACGGTGTAAGCTGCCATGTCCCATTATCCTGGAGCGCCTGCATTTCATCCTCCATAGCACGCCGCCAACCTGGATGGGCAAGAGCCTCTGCAACAGTACTTGGCACGGACATAAAAGATAAAGAAGCAACAAACGAGGAATATGTAGGAGAAAGACAATCATAGGATAAAAACTGAGAAATAGGGTGACGAGTAGTTGTATGACAAGACAAACCAGTATATGGAGCAGGTCGGGAATTGGGTTGACGGACGCAAGAACGTATACCTTTGCGCAATGCAATGGGAATATCAGTAGTAGGATCAGGTGCATAAGAAACCGACGGATCAGAGGTCGGGACATTGATTGGTGGAGAGTCATGCATATCCAATGTGGGTGCCGACTGTACTACCTCACGTTGAACAAAACGACGCCGTTGATAGGTCCGATCAGCAAACTGAAAACCAGGTGACGGATCTAGCACATCCGGCAGGTGAACAGGAGGTAGTGAAGCTATGGCCGGGGACATAGCATTTTCGGAAGGAGTCATCGACTGGGTTGTGGAGGAGTAATATGACTGATCCTCGAAAAAGGTGACATCTGCAGAGACATACAACCGCCGGCTAACCGGGCTATAACACTTGTACCCTTTTTGAGTTCGAGAGTAACCAAGAAACACACATTTGTCGGCCCGTGGATCAAGCTTATTATGACCAGGAGAAAGACGATGTACAAAACAAACACATCCAAACACACGTAGAGGTAAAGAAAAAAGTAAACTCGTAGGATGAAGAGTGGAAAAAGGGATGCCTCCACGAAGAATAGATGATGGGAGGCGATTTATAAGATAGCATGATGTAAGAATAGCATGGCCCCAGAACATTTTGGGAAGATGCATATGAAAAAGTAGACAACGAGCAACATCCAAGAGATGACGATTTTTACGTTCCGCCACCCCATTCTGTTGGGGGGTATAGGGACAAGAGGTTTGATGCAGAATCCCACGAGATATAAGAAATGATTG
>BCNH02000003.1:26215587-26234454 GCA_001662345.2 Metrosideros polymorpha var. glaberrima | reverse complement strand
AGGATGAAGAGTGGAAAAAGGGATGCCTCCACGAAGAACAGATGATGGGAGGCGATTTATAAGATAGCATGATGTAAGAATAGTATGGCCCTAGAACATTTTGGGAAGATGCATATGAAAAAGTAGACAACGAGCAACATCCAAGAGATGACGATTTTTACGTTCCGCCACCCCATTCTGTTGGGGGGTATAGGGACAAGAGGTTTGAAGCAGAATCCCATGAGATATAAGAAATGATTGAAAACCAGAGGAAATAGCCATATATTCTTTGGCATTATCGGAGCGCAGACATTTAATAGAAACATGATATTGATTGAGAATCTCAAAGTAAAACATACGAAAACAAGAGAAGACTTCAGTACGATCTTTGATTAAATATAACCACGTCATGCGGGAATAGTCATCCACAAATGTAACAAAATACTTGTAACCAGATAGATCTTTGACACGACATGGTCCCCAAACATCAGAATGGACCAACTCAAAAGGACTTGACACACGGCTTTGGACGCGAGAAGGAAAAGATACTCTATGATGTTTGCCAAATTGACAAGCATCACACTGGACAGGACTCACAGACGCTGAGACAGGAGAAAAATGACGAAGTATGTCAGGCGGCAGATGACCCATGCGACAATGTATTTGAAAGAAGTCAGAGGTGGTGTTCTTCTGAACAGCAGCAGCAATTAGGTCTTTGTTCAAGTAGTACAGCCCATTGGACTCATGCCCTCCACCAATCATCCGTCCGGTCCTCAAATCCTGAAAGACACAACGAGTAGAAGTAAATGTCACGGAACAATTCAAATTTCTAGTGAGGGAACTAATAGAAAGTAAATTGTATGGAAAAGATGGTAAGTGATAAACAGAGGAAAGAGAAAGAGAGGAGCCCAAGGTTACATTCCCTTGACCAGTGATATGGGACTGTGAACCATCGGCAAGAGTAACAGAACTAGGGGACACGGAGGTAACACGAGACAATAAATTAGAGTTACCGGTCATATGATTGGTGGCAGCTGAGTCTATGACCCAGGAAGTGGGAGCGGCCGAGAGTAAACAGGACGAACTACCTGAAGAAGTCTGTGCCAAAGTAGCAGTAGGAGCGGAGAAATCCACCACCTGATTGGGACGCACTAAAGACTCATACTCAGCGCGAGACAGCGTAATGGTGCTAGGTAGTTCCCGTGACTGATCACGAGCCTTCTGCACTGAGGACTCAACAACATCAGCATAAGCAGCTTGTGGACGAAGCTCGGGATGTAGGGTATAGCAATAAGCCTCAGTATGACCAGCTTTCTGACAGTGGTGGCAATAACGAGAATTTTCAGCACTCCTACCGCCATCATGGCCACGACTAGGAGAGAAACCAAATCTACCACGGCCACGAGGACTACGCCCCCGACCTCCACGACCACCAGCAAACTGAGAAACCATAGCACTTGCTATAGGTGTAGAAGTGAGTTTAGATGGCGAATCAGGCATGTATCGAAGAATCCGAGAGAAAACCTCATCAACTGATGGAAGAGTACTCTGAGAAGTAATTTGTTGTCGGAGAGAAGAATGAGTAGGGCCGAGCCCTCGGAGAAATAACATAACTCTCATATCCTCCTGACGCTTTGCCAATTCTCCAACATCATCAGTGACAGGCAAATAAGTGTCCAGTTTTTCGCAAAGAGTGGTAAACTTGGAATAGTAATCGGATATAGACATCTCTCCGGCACTTAGATCAAAAAGCTCTTCCCACGCATCGCAAACCCGAGTCATGTTATTTCTACCCGAAAACATAAGAGCACACTTGTCCCATATGGCTTTAGCTAATGCACATCGCATAAACTGAGGACTAATCTTGTAGTCCATGGTATTCCACAATAACGTCCGAATGGCAGCATCGCCACAACGCCAATCATCCACCTTTGTTTTATCCGAAGGTGGAAGAGAAGTCAGATAACTCAACTGCTTGGTAGCCAAAAGATATGTCTCGACCGCCATAGACCAAGAAGGATAGTTAGTCTCATCTAACTTGACGGAAGTCAACTTCAAATTAGTAAGACTAATATCCGTGCTCACACTAGAACTTTCAGCCATAACTCAACAATAAGTGGCAAACTCAGCAGAAAATTTTCACATTCATAAGGACTAAGCAGCTCTTTGCAGGCAAAACATGTGAGAAATCCAAGCAACAATTGGCACACAAGCCAATTCAGTCAAGACAGGACAAGCAGAAGCAAGTGTCCACTAGAGTAACTCTTCCATCACCAATTTGACTGATTCAGTGATAACATTCATCAATCTATCATCATCTACTCCACAATTTCGAATTTCTTGAATCTGAACACCCTTGGATCTTTTAGTTCTTTCCCATCAGTTGGAACTGGAGACCAAAGAAGAACACCAGGCGATGCTGGAGAATGCTAGTCGAGGCTCCAGCGACTTTGGACGATGCCGGCGAGCTGGGATTTGGACTTTCGGAGCTTCGGCAAGGACTTTCGAAGCTGGGCGAGCTCAGGCGAGCTCAGGCGACGCCAGACGGAGCTCCGGCGAGGACTTTCGAAGCTGGGCGAGCTAAGGCGACCTCGGAAAAGGAGTCGCCGAGCTCAGGCAACACCAGAAATAGGTTCCCCAGCCCTCACGACCTCAGATCTGGGATTTCGAAGCCCCGACGAGGACTTTCGGAGCTGGGCGACCTCGGAGATGCAGTCGCCGGGCTCAAGCAACGTCGGGGGGCGCCAGAAATAGGCTCGCCGGCCCTCGCGACCTCAGATCTGGACTCGCCGAGCTCCGGCGACTCTGGGCGAGCTCGGAACTGAGCTTTCTGGGCTTCGACGGCTCTGTGCGAGCTCGGAACTGAGCTCGCCGAGCTCCGGCGACCTTGGGGCTGGTGGTCGACGGTGGCCAGAGGTCTCGCCGGCGACGCTGAGAGGCTGAGGTGGTGGCTGGTTAGGGTTTAGGATATTAGGGCTCTGATACCATGTAGAAGAAGAATTTCTACGTATTCTCAAGAGGAAAGGGCTACATGAGTATATATGGTGAACATTAGGGTTCACCAATACTAAAGAAGACCAAAGTACCATTGTTAATAATAAACCCAAAAACTAATGTTTAACATTATGTTTATAACTACCTTCTCCATTTTATGATTCACATATAGGAACTTTCCTAAGTAGATCGTAATGTATGACTGTCACTGATGGTTTTCAAAATGAAAGTTGTGAATGTGACTGATCTGCGATATCCCAATTATCGTCTTGTTGTTGGACTTCCATTATCTTAATATCTGATGAAGGAAATCGAGTGTGAGAAATTGGTAGTACCTTTGTCAAATACCAGTAATGGCAACCATGACCAGTTTCACCTACTGTAGTTTGCCATTCTGCTTATGAGCTGTTCCTTTTGTTAAAATGGAAGACTAAAAACACATATCTTGAGCATTCTCAAGAGAGATAAGACATCATGCATTTTGGGCACAATAAATTCACCTCTGCCTGCTTTTGTCCTCCAGCAGTTTTTCTTAACTACAAAGATAAGCTCTCTTTATATCTAATCCTTGCGAAAAATGAACTTTGAAGGGTTTTCTTCAGTGAATGCTTTTGTTATGTTAAAACGTTTAGCCTCTCAAGTTCATCATTTACCAACGCAATGAAATGTTAATGATCCTTACCTAGTTCGCCCATTGCTTTCTTGGTTTTTTAGAAGCATAAGGTTGTAGTCTCATTTAGTTGGATGATACATATATTCATTAAGTAGTACTGGTGTTTCCTGTTTGTTGTTGGATCTTCTCAGTGCATGTGGTCTGTATGAGCATCACAAATGAAGAAACAGAAGCCCTAGTCAAAAGTGTGTGTTTCTTTCAGGTGGTCGGCTTAGATTGCAGCAATGCAATCCTGTGCTCTGCAAAGGTCAGTCCCACATAAGCTTGCACTACAAGAACATTTGGCACATTTTATAATTTCAAGCACAAGGTGCTAAAATCTTCTGTCCATTAAGGAGTGACACTTTACTTTCAAGTTGCTTTTGTTCTGTAGGAAGGGATTGGCATACGGGATATCCTTGACTCTATTGTTCAAAGGATTCCACCACCTAGCGACACTATTGAAAGGCCTTTAAGGGCTTTAATATTTGACAGGTTAATCTTTGCTTCACTTGAAAAGTATCAGCTTGCTAATTTTGATGATCATACCCTTATCATCATCTAAGCATTCATTCATAATTTTGCGTTGTTATTGCTAATCCATTGTTGTCCCATTCTAAAAGTTTTTGTAAAACTACTTCCATAATTTATATGAGCTGTCAATCTTGTCGAGTGCCATCATAGTTCCAATAGCTGTCATTCCATTGTTTATTATTTCTATTCCACATTAAGAAAAGTAAGTGTATACTGATTGAAGTTTGGAAGATTATGAGAGAGGGTTATATCTTGGCTTACAAACTACTTTAGAAAAAATATTGAGAACAAAAAAGATGCCTGACGAGTGGAAGAAAAACACATCGGCACCTAGGGTATTGGCATGTTTCTAAATAATCTAAAGGAAAAAATGCTAGGTATTTTGCACAATTTAAGAATTTGAATTTTGATGCTCCACGTACCACTGTTTTGTAAGTTTTCCTTTTGTTGTGTTGAGTCTTTGTTTACTTAATTGAGTAGGGAAATTGGTTGTTCAACAGTACCTTGTTACAAGAGTAAAAGTTATACCCATATTTTTTCCGCTGTAGAGGGATTAAGCAGACAAGGCATATAATCATATGGAAGAGTAATTAAGCACAAAGTGGAGAAACTGATTTTGTTTATAACAGGAAGATTGACTCTGGAGGTGATTTTGAGTGTTAATTTAGTCATCATGGAAGTTCAAATGTTGTGATTTAGAGTCTAGAATGTCCTAGAGAGTTTCTATGTTCTCATGGAATATTTAGCAAAAGGATGGAAAAGTTGATGGAGACCTTACCCTGTATCAACATGATGGTTGAAGTGGACAAGTGCATTTGGTGTTTGTGCAACCATTGAATGTTGCTAATGGTTAAGGATCAATCCTATACGAGACGATAATGAGGTCGGTGATGCTATATGGCACAAAATGATGGTCGGTCAAATATCGATGCTTGCAGAAAATGAGATGAGAATTTCTTTTGGATGTGCTAGAAAATATCTATGTGGAAGAGTAGGTGAGAACCCAATTGAGGATAAGATTGGAAGAGGGTGTTTAAAGTGGTTATAATACAAGCAGTGACAATCTTCTAATACTTTGGTGAGAAGATATAGTTGTAGGTTGGAGATGCAGGCTAATAGGGGCGAGGAAGATCTGGAAAGATGTGTCAAAACGATGCTAAAAGATTTGGAGCACTTCGATCTTACAGAGAACTTACTATGAGCGCAATGGAGTGTATGGATTCATATAGCCGATTCCATTTAGTGGTATAAGACTCAGTAGTGTTCGGAATACTGATCAATTTCCCCTTGTCGTGCTACTAAAGGATCTCTGAATGCCATCATCAATAGACTTTCCATTTCCTCGAAATGATTTTTTCTTATTTGATGGATTTCTGTTTATACTTTCCAAGCTTGCTTGTAATGTTTCAGTAATTTCCTCATATGCATCTAGTTAACTTTTTTATTGGAGACATTTAAGATTGCTAGGAATAAAATTCTTACGAAATTTGAAGCAAACAGGGAGAAATAAAACACTTCTTGAAAAGCTGATATTGATCTGTTGATGTGCATTTAAGGTGGTTCATGGATAATCATCCATATCTCCTGTTCTTTTGAAGTTCGAACTTCTTTCTTGTTTACTGGGTATAGCTATTTGTTTTAAAGTCAACCTATTCAAATTAATTTTTTTTGGAATCTCTCTCTCTCTCACACACGCATGCGCATGCATGAATGCACATGCATTGCACCCACACCCACACAAACGCGCATAGGAAATTGTGTATGCTCAAGTATATGCAAACATGCTTATGCCCTCACCCATTAGCATAAAGTTTTTCCAATGTTCCTCAGGCAGTCTTCACTGCTTGACAGCATGCTTTCTGAAGAGGGGGTGGTATATGTATTTCTCCACATGAGCTGCCACCTAAATTTTATGCCTCTATGCTGTGATGTGGTATCTAAGCAATTCATTGTGAGTAGAAGCCCTCAGACCAGCTTTAAGTAGAGAAGTGCTTAATTATCTTCATCTACTGATCTTAGAATTATCAATTCATTTAACATGTGGTTGTACTTGGCCACTGACATGTGTTTTAGCCATAGTTGCTGCTCTGCCAATGGTGAAAAGGTTTTGAATAGCAATAAATTCTAGGAACATATTCATTGACAATATCTCTTGCTTGTGAGATTTTTAAGCTTTTACAAACATATGATGCAGCTGATTGTTGCAGCTATTGCTGGATCAAAATGCTTTTTTTCCCCACTGCAGCACGTACATGGCTTATCAAGCTTTAATTGACTATACATCTATTTTCATCTTTCTTCTGCAGCTACTATGATCCATATCGAGGTGTTATTGTTTATTTTCGAGTCATTGATGGGACCATTAGGAAAGGTGACCGAATTTATTTTATGGCAAGTGAGAAGGTAAAGTGCTTTTGTCATTTTTATTGATCTCCCACGGCACCCAATAGCATACATCTGTGCTTGTATGTGAACATTCAGCTATTTCCAAGTGCAAAGCTTAGCGACGTAATTGGAGAAGTAAAAGACAGCAAAAGAACAATAATGAGGGCTAGAATTGAGATGAATTAAAGCTGACAGAGAAATGATATTTTAGGTTTATAAATATCAATTTTATTTATTGAATGAGGAGCAACTAGTGACAAAAGATTTAAAGATCTATTTAAACGAGGGTTACGGACCATAAGTCGATCTCAACCCTTGATCTAACATAAACAACTTCGGATCACAACCATTGGAACTCATTAATAGTCACACGACTAACATGTGACCCTTAACATAGTGGAAGGCTAAATAAAAAAGAAAACACTTAAAATACTAAAAGTAGAATGGTGCTCCTGCATCACTTGATGTCTTTATTGCTTGTTAAAATGCAACTTATGATTTGATTAAGATTTCTTGAAGGTCCTAGGGCTGTTTGTAATGAATATATGTCAATCGTTTACTTACAATTTTAACTTTACAGGATTATTTCGCTGATGAAGTTGGGGTTTTATCTCCAAATCAATTACAAGTTGAAAAGCTATTTGCTGGGGAGGTAATGAAGCAAAATTATGTATTTCCACTTGAGTCTTCTTCTTCTTGATCATAAAATATTAAAAAATATAATATTCTTCTTCTTTGCTTACTCTCAGCTTTTGGCTCTTGAAGTTCCACAATGCCTTCTGCTGTTGTCTATAAGAGCTAGAAGCTAGTACCTAGATGAGATGTCCGAAGTTTTGGCTTTTTGCTTATGGCGTTTAGTTCAAAAATCATAATCTGAGAAATATGATGAGATCGAATCATTTCAAATGTAAATATTCTCATATTCTTAAAGATTGGAGATGTCCAATGTTAAAGTTATTCATATTAAGTCATAGTCAATGAACAAAAATCAGATTCCAAATGCATCTATATATAATGAGTGTTGAAGTATTGTCCCACATCGTTTGACAATGGGCCCTGTGAAAGGGAAAAGTGGTCTTGTATTATTCAGATAAGAAGTATTTATATATAGATAATAAGCAAGAAACCAAATAGTAATAGACCTAGGAGTCCTAAAGACCAATATACCCTTTATACTTCTAACACTCCCCCTCAAGCTGGAGCATAGATATTAATCGTGCCTAGCTTGTTACAAATGTATTCTATCCTCCCACTACCCAACAGTTTAGTAAAAACGTCTGCAAGTTGTTCACCGGTTCTAATGTGACTAGGAAGAATCACTCCACTCTGCATCTTCTCTCGAATAAAATGACAGTTAACTTCAATATGTTTCGTTCTCTCATGAAACACGGGGTTGGAAGATATATGCACTGCATCTTTATTATCGCACCACAAAGGCATAGGAGCTGGAGCTTTGAAGCTTAACTCAGTCAATAATTGCTGAATCCACACTAATTCACATGTTGCTTGTGCCATGGCTCTATATTCTGATTCAGCACTGGAGCAGGCAACAACACTTTGTTTTTTACTCTTCCATGACACAAGATTTCCACCAGCCAAGGTACGATAGCCATTGGTTGATCTCCTATTATCTGGAGATCCTACCCAATCAGCATCAGAAAATCCTTCAACTCTGCTATGGCCATGGTTTTGGTAAACAATTCATTTTCCTGAAGTCTTCTTCAAGTACCTTAAAATCCGAATTACTGCATCCCAGTGAGACGTACGAGGAAAAGATAGAAACTGACTTACCACACTAACTGGAAAGGTAATGTCTTGTCGAGTCACTGTGGGGTAATTCAGTTTGCCTACCAATCTTCTATATCTCTCTGGATTATCAAAAAGCTCTCTTCCCTCAGCAACCATTTTAGCCCCTTGTTCCATGGGTGAACCAAGAGGCTTTGATCCCAGCATACCTGTCTCAGTGAGTAAATCCAGGACATATTTTCGTTGTGACAGAACAATACCTTTCCGCGACTATGCCACCTCAATTCCTAAGAAATACTTCAATTTTCCTGAGTCCTTAGTCTGAAACTGCTTCTGAAGATAGTTCTTTAGCTCAGCTATAGCAACCAAGTCATCTCCCGTAATGATGATATCATCCACATATACAATCAAGAATAGCTTACCTTTCCTCGACTGTCTATAAAAGAGAGTGATCATTGCCATATCTCGACAGTCCAAAAGAATATATAGCCTCAGAAAATCTTCCAAACCACGCCCTTGGAGACTGCTTCAAACCATATAAAGATTTGTTTAATTTGCAAACCAGCCCTCCAGACTCCCCTTGAGCAACAAACCCCGGAGGTTGCTCCACATAAGCTTTTTCATGAAGAGTACCATGCAAAAAAGCATTCTTGACATCAAGCTAAAACAATGGCCAATTATAGGTGGTAGCAAGAGAGATCACAATACGAACAGAAGTAAGCTTGGCAACTGGATAAAAAGTGTCCAGATAGTCAACCCCATACACCTCAGCATACCCTTTCGCAACAAGTCTTGCTTTTAAACGAGCTAGAGAACCATCGGGATGGACTTTCACAGCATATACCCATCTACAACCAATAGCAGTTTTGCCTGAAGGAAGAGGCACCAAATCCCAAGTTTGATTAACTTGTAGAGCCTTTAATTCTTCTTCCATAGCTGTCCTCCAGTCAGAACTTTGTAATGCCTTTGCTACAGACTTGGGGACATGATATTGTTCAACAGTAGATAAAAAGGATCGAAAGGAAGAAGACACAAAAAAGTATGAAATAAAATTTGCCATAGAATGTTGAGTACAAGCACGTGTACCTTTGCGATGAGCAATAGGAAGATCAAGATCAGGAAAAGGAGGATAAGCTAAGGGTAGATCTGGAGCAGAAGATGACGTAGTAGTGGCTAGAGGCAAGGGGGAGCAGTGGCAACTCGAGGACGCTGAGTATAGAACCTGGCCATGGCAGAGAAGTCGTCCACGCTCACTGCACCAGCAGAGAAGTGGCATGGCACCAGGCATACAAAACAAAATCGGAATTCCAGAACAAAGTGAAGCCTCTTGGCTGTATCGAAAACAGATTCTTTCACCAAAAACAAAACCAAAATCAAACATGCGAATCTGACCCAACTCGTAGCGACGATCGACCACGGGAAAAGAACACGAGACGAACCCAACTTAGCTGCGATTTGTTGCCATTGATTCAAATTTGACAAACGAAAATCCTTTCAGACGAAGAAGCTGCGACACTAGACAGACCCAACGTTGACTCTGACGACACCGGACAAAGCCCCAACGACGCTAGACAACATTGAACTGGTCTCGCCGGCCTGGGCGACGTCGGATCTAGCTTGCCGGCCCTTGGCGACGCCAAATCTGGGCTCGCCGGCCCTGGGCGACTCCGAACGAGGAGGTTCCCACGAGATTAGGGGTTAGTGGTTGACGGTAAGAGGTCGACTGGGGTGGTTGATGGCGGTGGTCAATGGTGAGTGGCTATTCTAGGGTTTAGGGTTTTAACCAAGCTCTGATACCATGTGAAAGGGAAAAGTGGTCTTGTATTATTCAGATAAGAAGTATTTATACATAGATAATAAGCAATAAACCAAATACTAAGAGACCTAGGAGTCCTAAAGACCAATATATCCTTTATACTTCTAACACTCCCCCAAATGCTCTTTATATTCATGTGGTTTCCCTTCACCTATTAGCTTAAGCTTTTGGATTGAACTTTCTAACATGGTATTAGAGCCAGTGTTGTCCCTTTTGCGAATGCGCATGGGCTTGTAATTCGGCTTGCATGTGAGAGGGGGTGACAATGGGTCCTAAATGCTCTTTATATTTATGTGGTTTCCCTTCACTTATGAGTTTAAGGTTTTGGGTTGAACTTTCTAACAATAAGAAAAGTCGGTAGAATGGAACTTTGTGGCTAAGCGATATTATCACAAAGATCCATCCCCTCCCACTTCTCTTTTCATCTGTTAGAAACTACTTCTCTTCACATTAATTAGACAAAAACGCTCATTTATTTACTCCCTTAATCTTGCTTAACTGTTCCTGAATTACAATTCAACATTTATTAGCATAAATTATTAATTTGATATCGTGCATTGACAAAAGTAACAAAAGGTGTAGTTGAAAAAGTTCAAGTTTTTATTTTCTTTGAATCCATAAAAAAAGTTATGCATTTACATTGTCACATAGAATTTTCATATTATGAAAAGTTAAATGATCATATCTGCAGTAATTTTCTCTGAAAATGCAAATATGAATAGAATCCTTAATTATTATTTGCAATATGATCGTCATTTCTTCACATAAAAGTGTCACAAAAATCTTTTCGTATAAAAATGGACAAAGTATCATATTAACAGTCAACAGATTGCTACTGATAAGGAAAATAAATTGAAATAATTCTAAATTTGCATATTTTTATTTGTTAAATGATCAAATAACAACTTTCAAATAAACAAGATATAATTTAAGACGAATTCCTTACTGAAATATTGATCAATAGTAATTATTTTTTATTTTTTGGTTGATAAACTTAAATTGCTTGTATCACAGAACTTTTTATATATTTCATGTTTATTGTATCGTAGTATCAAACCAAACTGTTCAAGAAGTCAATTTACCAATCACTGCAAGTCATAGGTCTTCAAGTTGTTACAACTAAAGTTAAAAGCCTTTGCTATAGCTAAAGGCCTCAGCCAAACCAAAGTTTGATCTAAGATGTTTTGCTAGTGACATGCATGGGATAGCTTGCCACCTTTTATTTTCTCTTGGGGAGTGGGGCTGGGGTGGGTGTTTAACGAATTGCCTGTGTTAGGTAATGAAAAGGACTATCATGATGGTTATATGCATGCATGTGCGAAAACTGCAAGTATAATATGCTGACTCTATTCGATAGTGAACTTCTTCATTGTTGACTCAAATTTTCCAAAACTCATTTTAGAGGCAATCGTCCACCCAAGGAGTAAGCACTTGTGTTCCTGTAACATGTTGATTAGAATTGTCATTCTATATTAGATAGATATGGCTGCCACTCATAGTCATGGCAAAATCCAATGACTGATGGATGCATTAAATTCCAACACAAGTAAACTCTTACCATCCTTCTGCTGTCTTATGTTGGAAATGATTTGATTGGCACACTGAACTAATCCATCACCAGAATCAGGGATGCCACTTAAATTGTATCAATGACAGTCATACCTGATGTTGATGTCAAAATAAAGCATATTAAGTTATACACTCGTCTTGGTCTCTACTACAAAGATTTTTTTTCTTTTTCTTTTCAAGTATTTTACTATCTTTCCAGGTTGGGTACCTCTCAGCTTCTATAAGGTCTGTAGCAGATGCCAGGGTAGGTGACACTATCACTCACTATGGCAGAAGGGCAGAGGACTCATTGCCTGGATACGAGGAAGCCACGCCAATGGTGTTTTGTGGCTTGTTTCCCATTGAAGCAGACCAGTATTGACCTTGATTATTTTTTACATTTTGAATATGAAAAGATCAATCTACCTGAAATTATTTATGTTTTTCAGTTTTTCCTCAATATTTTCCAAGGTTTCCAGAGTTACGTGATGCCTTGGAGAAACTGCAACTTAATGATGCTGCATTGAAGGTGTGTTACTTGAATGATGGAAATCATACTTAAAATTTCTTATTTTAGGCTTGAGAATGTGGTGGCTTTCTATTACTTTAGTGTTGGTGATATAGGGCTGCCATGGGCCTTATGCAATCATAGCTTCTCTGAAGGCTTCTGGTTGGCAATGTCTACATGCATATTTGCCAATTTACTTCAATGGTATTTTCAATTACAAATTGGTATTGAATGCCACTATTAAAGGCTAGTAGCTTTAATGTTGCTTCTCAGGTTGTCTGCAAGAGGGCCTGTGATTGTGTTCAATGAATCTGGCCCATTTTCATAGTTCTGAGTGACATACTCTTGAGTTAAATATCTATCTGAATATTATCTGTTTTTTACTGTTAGGTAGAAGTATCACCAAAACTAAAGATGTAATATAGTGGGTCTAAAATACAGAATGAGGATCTTTCTTCATGAGAAGACATGGCATATGGATATTACCTCCACTGAAAAGTTGGAGATATTATACCTCTGTATCTCAAAATGTAAATTCAGCAATGTGGATTTAATGAGAAAAAAGAAGAAGAAAAAAGAACAGAGGAGCAGTTGGGGCAGGAGTCAAGCTGAAATAATAGGAGAGGGTTAGAGGATGGCAGAACCATGACTTGATGACTAGATATGAATATGAAGAACGCAAATCCAGGATTTGAGCTTTTGAAATTATGGGTAAACTTAATTCAATTTGGAAAGGGAACCAGGTGTGGTCAAACCAAATTAATTTAGTCTCTCAAGACCAAAGCGGTTGTGTAGTATATCTAATGCTATTTTAAATATATTTTGAGTTTCACTTTCCAGTGTGGTTTGGTTGCTTCATCAAGATACTTTTGATCATTCCAGGAGTATGGATAAGTTGAAGCCATTTTTTTCACAAAAAGAAGCTTCTAGAAAATGCAAGTGCTCGCTAATAGATATGTATTTACTTTCATAGCTATAAGTGTCATTCGTCCAAAAAAGACAGGGTGGGCTACTTCCTGCAATACAAGAGACTATGAATTAATAAGTTTGGTGGGCTGGGCCTATCGATTGATTTTTTCTGAGAGGACATATCTATTTGATCAACTCATTTAGAATTTTGGTGGAAAAATTGAATCAAAGGTTGGAGAATTTAATCTAGTCTATTAGACCTGTAATTATTCTTTTCAAGTACAGAAAGAAATACTAGTTCTCCATTAATTGTTTCTTTGCTGTGGAACTGTTTGTACATCATCTAGGATGGACGTAGTACCTACTCATACTACTCATACTAACCCCTTGGTCTTCTTTTGCTTAGTTTGAGCCTGAGACATCAAGTGCCATGGGCTTTGGCTTTAGATGTGGTTTCCTGGGTCTCCTCCATATGGAAATTGTCCAGGTTTGTTCTCATTGAAACTGCTCTTTCTTGTTTTCTTTTTTAGTCGAATTTTGTTGACAGAATTGTCAAAAAAACTCTGCAAACTGAATCCAGAATGTTGATTTCGGTTAATTTTTTTATCATGCAGGAAAGACTTGAGAGGGAGTACAACCTGAGCCTGATTACAACTGCTCCTAGTGTTGTTTATAGGGTGAACTGTGTAAATGGTAATATTGTAAGTCTCTAATTGTAAGCTAATCTCTTAACTTTTTATTTTTATGCTTTTCCATGAGTTTATAATTATTATAATTATTTATATTGTTGTTGTTGTTGTTGCTACTACTACTACTACTACTACTATTATTTTTCCTTTTTGTGTTGTGTAAGAGGACGTGTATATTCCAGAATATTAGCAAAGAGGAATTGCAATCGCTAGAATTTGTTATATTGAAATTTTTTTCTTGTAGACTTTGCTGTGAGCACGGTAATACCAAAGCTTTTCTTACAATACACAAGTTTGACAAGAGCTGGGCTTTCTTCTTTGACATTCCTAATTGGTCAATCTTAAAGTCAGCCTTTCCTTCTTTATTGCTAAGCTGGAGGGAGTTTATAACAGCAAGTACTTAGTAAGAAAAAGCTACAAATGGCCCAAACCATTTTGCCAAACTTCACGCTGAAGTTTGCGCTTTTGATGAAAGCATGATAATGGACTCCTCTGAATAGTTGGTCATTTATTGGATTATCCAGGAGTATGTCCTGAATATCATTCATATGGAAGAAACTCGATGATCACATGGAAGGGTTCTGCAGAAACATTTGATTTCGAGTAAAATGACCAATGGTTGGAAAAGATCAAAACTTCTCCCAAAATATGCACTGTTCTTGCAGGAGAGGCGTCAATTCCTTCATGGATGAATGACCTAAAGTTGACTTATGTAGCTTGGCTGTTTTTATTTAGGAGGAATTGTTTGGCCTTGACTAGGCTCAGAGTTATGATTTTTAACATGACAACATCGTTGTCCCCGTGCGCCCGAAACTCTCAGTGGGGATTGGTTTTAAATAATTTAGTTAAAAATTCGCTCCTAGCACCTTCAATACTTTAGCTCCAGTCAGTGAGCCAATCTGTCATAAAATGTAGGTGTAGCTGTAAATTATGGTTCAAAATATTTTCTTGGACAATTGCCCAATCTGAATTCTTGGGCTTTTGTACTTATTTTGTTTTTGTATGGATTAAGCCATATATCAGCTGCAGCAAATGGTATGATTTGATATCCAGTTATTAATGTGTCTTAGTTGAGATAAATGACTACCATCATTAATGCGTTTTTGGTGAATATAAGGTTGAATGCTCAAATCCATCTCTACTCCCTGAACCTGGACAAAGGAGGTCAATTGAGGAGCCAGTTGTTAAGGTTAGTGTTCAACTTTTTGTTTTATTTTCTTTTACCTTTCTTTTCTCTTTTAATTTTTGTTGCTCCAGTTAACTTTGTGTTTTGAGTGAGTAAAGCGAAGAGTCACTGCTGGTTATATTTCATCTTTTAGCAATTATTGCAGATAGAGATGCTCACACCAAAAGATTATATTGGTCCACTTATGGAGCTTTCTCAAGACAGAAGAGGAGAGTTTAAAGAAATGAAATTTATTACGGAGAATAGAGCATCCCTCACCTATGAATTACCTTTAGCAGAGGTACCTTTGTTTTTAATCTACTTTCCTAGATTTTTGCATGTAGATTACATATTGCTGCACATTATATCTGTTTTGTTAGTCAGTTTCTTTAATATGACAGATGGTAGGCGACTTTTTCGATCAGTTAAAGTCCAGAAGCAAAGGTTATGCTAGCATGGAGTACACTTTTCTAGGGTAAGTTTAAGGTGTTGCTCTGCTGGTTCACTGGACAGTCCTTACATCTAACTTTAGTAGATAATTGTTAGAAAGTCCAAAACAAAAGTTTAAATCGATAGGTGGAGCGAGACTATGTATATATAAGGTCCATTGAAATCCCATAGACAAGCAACATGGGATACTTTAACACACCCTCTCACATGCAAGCCGGATTAGGAATAACCCATGGAATTGACGAACGCAGGGCCACATGCGCAAAATATAATGGGATGGAATTTGGCTCTGATACCATGTTAAAATGTTAATCCCAAAAGCTTAAGCTAATAGGTGGAAAGAGACTACATAATTATAAGGCCCATTGAAACTCCATAGAAGAGCGATGTGGGATACTTGAACAGAATTGGTAATTTTAGATTATTCACAATTTATGTCAAGACCAGTGATTATTGACATGAATAAGGGCTGGTTTCGAGACTGCTAAGTTAATGCCGTCTCTAGTGGTTCAAATAAGCTCAAACTGTTCATGAGCCGGCAAAAGAGAATAGGATTCTTGTAGAATGTAACAGGATAGCTACTTTCTCTTTCCTTCATTTTTCTTGCTGCTTCCATGGAAGTTGGAAAATAAGAATATCTCTATAAGAAAGAATAACCTCACTTTTGTTGTTTTTCCTTTTCATTGCACACTAAAAGACTTGTTAAGTACATTGAAATGACCCAACGCTTGTGTTTGCAAAATAAAGGGCTACTTTTGCTGCCTTCAATCTAAAGAAAGTTAAAATGACTGGTCTTACAGCCGTTTGGTGTAGGAGTTAAAGCAAAGGCAATGCCTAAAAGATGAAAGTTAACCATTTTTATCCCATCTTGCTATTAAATTCTAAGCCTTAACATATTGTGTCAGGCAAAATATCATAAGTCTGCAATTTGTCTGGAGACCTGTGGAATCTTTTCCGGTGCCAATTTTTTAGTGTGAGCATTTAACATTTTAACAAAATAGCACGGTTTGCTGCGGGTGCAGGAGGTGATACATACAGTTCAACATAACTTGTTTGATGTGTTAGGACGTACTATCACTTTCAAAAACTAATTAGCTTACTCAATTATCATTAACAACAAAGAAAAACCTAGCGTTTATGCTGTGTGAAGTCTGCTTAGGCTGCGTTAAATGTATCCTCTTGCACCATTATGCTTTGTTGAGTACCAATGATACAGTTTAATCTATATATATAAAATCTTTTAAGCCTCTCCTTACCATTTTTAACCTGCATATTCAGTTTAATCAGCTTCTAAAGGCCATCATTTGGTGTTGCAAATCAATTCAAACTTCTGTGGTCTTATACTCAACCAAGTATAATTTTACTCGAATAGATTCATTCCTGGTCCCATCGTTTCTTTTGTTAAAAAAAACCTCAAAAGTCATGGCCTCGACTAGTACGAGTTAAACAATAAGGTTTAAATCTATGTAATCTAATACTCTGAGATTTGTGTATCCACTCTGCTTCTATTTCCCAAATCTCAGTCTTGAGTGAGCCATTCTGTTATTATGTTCATACAGTATTCAGTTCATGGCATGGCAACCGATATGAGAGCATTAGTAGAGTCCATTTCATGGTTCATGTCCTTCTTGTTGTTTCTCATAATTGTGTGCGCTTTCAATTTTACTGGCAGGAACAAAGAGAGTGATTTGATAAAGCTTGACATCAGGATCAATGGTGATCAAGTGGAACCACTAGCAACTATTGTTCACAAAGATAAGGTAATTCGTGTTTTCTTCAGTTCTGGTGATACAGTTAGTGTATGATCCCTAGGCTTATGGATATTAAGGAGGTTATGGCAACAGAGCACAATGGTGTAAAAGAGTCCATGCACCTGACCCCACCTAACAGAAAATGACAAGTATATTTGACCTGTTGTGACAGCACTAAGAAAATTAATGATATGATGGATCTGATTACAAGGGTTATCTGTTGATACAAGAAATATAAGTATGTTAATACCATATGCTACAGTCAAGTATGTCCATGTGTTTTCTTAATTTCTTCTTTGTTCTTTGCTTAAATTGAATCTTTTTTAGTGAATGATTTGGGTGTAAGTTCCTTAAAATTTTTTGTTAATTGAGGTTGAACTTTCCTTTGATGGAAACACTGATCTTACTTTATTTCTTCTGATATGGTAAGGATTTAACATGGAAAAATAAAGAGAGTGGGAAAGAACTTGTGCATGACAATATTACTATACACCCATCTCATAACACAGTAGGTTTGCTGAGAAATGCGTAAAGCCAAAATATCTATCTGAGGTGCATCTGAGGCAAATCAGGTCTGCAGTATTTGGCATAACAAAAGAGGAGTTGGTACATAGTACATTAAGATTAAAATGTTTTAACTGTTCTTTACTTGTTTCGACTCTCTTCCTTCTCAGATGTAGTCTTACAGCAAATTTTGTGATTTATTGTTAATTTATCTTCTGTGTTTGTGCATTACACAATTGTAGAATTGATGTCATTCAATTAATGGAAGCTTCCCTTTCAGGCATATGCTGTCGGAAGAGCTTTGACACAAAAATTAAAGGAGCTTATACCAAGACAAATGTTCAAAGTCCCCATCCAAGTAAGACATGGATGTGTATTTGCTGGCAGCACTACTGTGAATAATTAGTTGTTCTAAAACATAGTAATCTAAATCGAGCATTGTTTTGCCCCTAATTTCTGTCACACTAATTGAACTGAAACTCCTCCAAAAAAAGAAATAAGTCTACCACTATGGCACGCTTAATCACTATGACTTAAGGGCATGATAAGAATTGTGATGAACATGCCTGTCTCATGGTTTCCACTTATTCTCATGAAAATTTATTCAACCTTAATAGTGGATACATGAACTTATCCATACAATTCAGAGTCATATGCCCATGGCATATGTTTCTGCATCCGCACTTGGGCTTCCTGCATTGATGTTTTTTTATCTACTGCTGACCACAGATAATGTTTTGAAGAGCATAGTCCAGATTTGGTTGTTTACTTATGCCATTTTCTCAATTTTTCTAATTTTAATTGTGCAATTGAGTCTTACTGCTATTAACACTGTTAGTATGAGGACATGGCATTGCTGATGTAGCAAATTGGCATGACAGGGCATGCTTACTTGGATCAAATAATTTCATATGGAAAAAAAATCCATTATATAAAGTGATTAAAAACGATTTCTCAGATACAGATAAAAAAGTATAGGTTTAACTGAGTATAATAAGAAAAGGAAGAGTGAGAGAAAGGGGGGGGGGAGGAGGGAGAGAGATCTCCCTGTGATTTGTGTACGGACGTAAGTCATTGCAACGACGAGGGATACAGACCCAAGTTGCCTTTTACAGTTGTTGACAGCCACTGGCAAGCGTGGCTACCCTTGTTGGTAGCTGAAATTGGTTGTGCCACCGGTTTCAGGAATGAGTGTGGTCACCACCCTCTGTGGTGGCTGGCAAAAGTAGAACCACAA
>BCNH02000003.1:26203461-26215561 GCA_001662345.2 Metrosideros polymorpha var. glaberrima | reverse complement strand
CCCGGGTCATTCTCTCTCTCTCTCTCTCTGGTTTCAGATTTTACATTCCTTTTATCTTTTATATTATTATTTCTCTTTCTGTCGTGCTGGCGATGTGTCACTTAGTTGTCGTCACACTAGCACGACATTCTCCAAATTGGCACATTGACAATATCAGCATCCTACAGTTTTACTAACAGGACTTATTTCCTGAAATTAAATAGCACAAAAAGAAAGTTGCCGGATGAAATTAAAAGAAAGGCATAACTTAAGGGACCAATTAAGGACTTAACCTAAGAAGAAGGGAAAATCCTAAATAATATCTAATTTTAGTATTTTCTCCGAATTTTCCTGATGGATAGGAAGTCAAGTCCAACTGTCTTGCACTTTTGCTAAATTATTTGACAGAAAAAAAATGACACGATATATTTTTGTCACAGGCATGCATAGGCTCAAAAGTCATTGCTAGTGAAACCTTATCAGCAATCCGGAAGGATGTTTTAGCCAAATGCTATGGTGAGATGAGACTACTGTTTTGGTTGGGCTTTGCAGCTTGTTCCCAAGCTTGTCACAATGAGAAAAGTTATGATGTATGCTACTTATATGAAGTAGAAAAATCAAATTTCTTTAGGTCTTTAAGGTAGATCATATCCCTCACCACACACGCTTAAGTTTTTGCTGAATTTCTCCTTTTATTTGGATTCTTCATACTCTATGTGCGAGCGCGAGCATGTCTCTGGGTACCTAATGTCTTTCGGATTTGTTTTATTTGTATGGGTTTTCTTGTCCATCTTATATTTAGGTGGTGACATCTCAAGGAAAAAGAAGTTGCTGAAGAAACAGGTACTTATTATTATCATTTAGAAGCGGTCATCTACTCATTATTTCCTTATTGACTTTGTTGCGAGTCTTGTGTCTCAGACTTGTAGTTGCTCTTTGTCACCCTTGTGAAGAAATCATAGTCAATTTCATTTTAAAACTTCCTGATATTTAAATTCTCCGGAAATCCTCCTGCAGAACCCTAATAAGCAACGTCTGTCCAAAATGATTTCAAATCACTCCGCTGTTATCTGTCTTAAGTCGCATGTCATCGTTGCATAATCTCTTCAGTAATTCTGGATCCAAACCCAAATGCACTTGAAGAAACTTGAGATCTTCAATTTTGTTCTGGAAGAGTTTCTGTTTTATGTTGAAGTATGCATATGTTTTTGCATCAACATGAAAATTGATGATAGTTATGGAAGATTTGTTAATCTGAGTAAGCTTTATCTTCTCTATTGTTAGGCTGAAGGGAAAAAAAGAATGAAGGCGATTGGCAAGGTCGATGTACCTCAAGAAGCCTTTATGGCAGTGTTGAAGCTTGAGAAGGAAGTGTTGTGAAATATATATTCTGCTGACTGTGGCCTTGTAAAATCGTTTCACAAAGGATGCGCGGATGCAAATGCCTTACTGAAAGTTATTGGGTAATCCCTGCTGCATTTGGTTTGCTTCTGGGTATAAGAGAAAGGAACTAAGCAATGTGAAAGAATTGTATATGGTTTTGGTGGCAGCTTGGATTGCCTGGTGTCTGTAGTCAGCTTGGTGCGATATCATAGTGGGAGCTCTTTTTCTATTTTATTTAAAGTTCCTTCTGCAGTCTAAATTAAATTTTCTCTTAACCTTGAAAAGTTAAACCTGGTAAAATTACTAATTATTAGGTAGAAGGACACTTAGAGTGTCAAAAATTGTGTACGGCGCTTACTTTAGTGCCAAAAGTTTCAAAACAATCACTTAAGTATCGACTTTTTAAAAAAATGATTACTTAAGTGCCAATTTTGGTATACTCTGTTGCAAATTCAACGTAGCCCTTTTTACTAATATGTGAAGCCGACATGGCTTGTCGGAGGTCTATTTAGTAGGTAAGGCATAAAATGGTGTTGTATAATGCATTTCCTCGAATAAGAACCCTAAATTGGTCAAATTGTTGATCGAACCCCCAATTTTGCTCAATAAGAACCTTAACAGGCCATTGAATTCAAAATCACTCCGTATTTCTGTTTCCCTCAAAATTAATAGCTTAAACTTGAAAATGGAGGGCAAGAGCTTTAGTTAGTAGCTCAAATTCATTTCAACAAAGCGAAGAAGAATGTGAGCTTTACTGTTATTGTGGGATAACGAGTCCAAGAAGAACAGCTTGGACTCGGTTGAATCTCGAGAGAAGATTCCATGGATGCGCTAGACATAGAGAAGGCTTGGAGTGCAAATATTTTAAATGGGTAGATGCGAAATTCTTCGTTCGAGTGACAGAGATGATGTTGGAGCTACTTAAAGGACGATATCAACATCTACCTACATTAATGGATGGGTTGGACGATTTGACTCAATACAAGCTGAAATGAAAGTTTTAGCATCTTTGGCCAACCATTTGAAAAAGGAAGTTTCAAGATTGCTAATTAAATGAAAGTGTTATCGAGTATTGATTGTGTTGTTTTGTTGTGTAGCCTATTTTATGATCAAATGCAAAGTGAGTGATGAGAAGCAGTTCCTTTGTCTACCATAGTTGAAGGTTAGTGGATATGCACTTGTATAGGGTAATTTGAAAGTATAGTTTTGTTATTGGTTTGCTGCAATTTTTTAATGGAACAAGAGATTTGCTGCAATTTATGGTTGGAAATGGAAGGTTGGAATTCAGTGGTTATGAGCACTTACAAGTTCGCTTGCTTAGTGTGTATCGTTAATCTTAGTTTGCTTAGTTTTTTTTTTTTTTGGTAATGGTTTGCTGGTAATGATTTGCTGGTTTGCTGCAATTGTTGGTCCAATGAAGGAATTGTAACAAGTTCATGAGTGATTCTTTTAATACCATAAGTTGTAAATAGCGATCACTTAAGTACCAGTCGTGGTTAAAAAGTGATTTCTTAAGTGCCACGTTCTTCTGGAAGTGATTACTTAAGTGCCAGTTGCAGTAAAATGTGATCACTTAAGTGTCAAATCTTTCTAAAAGTGATCACTTAAGTGTCAAGTTTATAGATTTCAGTTATACTGCACCTACAAGCACTAGCACATAGCTGGTGCTAGTGCATCTTGTGCATGCACTAGCACCAACCAAGTCTGCACCAGCCATTAGCCAAGTCTGCACCAAGACAAGTGTTGGTGCAAGCACAATACTGCACCAACACTTGTCCTGCACCCGCACTTACAAGTGCCGGTGCATCTTGTGCTTACACCAAGCACAACCAGCCACCAACACAACCAGCACAACAAGCACAACAACAACAAAATTATGAAAATGGCAAAAGTTTAGACAAAATAAACATCGGTCAATTGACATTGAACTTAGTCTTTACACAAGCTGAATAACCAACCATGTGCTTCCCATCAAAACAAAAATATTCAACTAACTGAACAAAGTTGAACTCTAGTCCACCAAACAAAAACATTCAACTAATTGAACAGCTGACAATATCAACCCCATCAGTCAATATTAGCCTTCCATCAGTCTATATGGACAACCTCCCAACAAAAAACAAAAACTATCATATCTAGCACCCTCTCATCAATTAATATCGTGCAGGGTTCTTTCTTTGGAGCACTCTTCTTTGGCGCAGCCGTTAACTCTTGAGTAGGGCCACCTTAAGAGAGAAGCAACTCCAAACTTTTCCCTGGCTACAACAACATAACCATATTGTCAACAACATGAAAAATCATAAATTAAATGCACAAGTCCTACAAAACTTACATTCAAAATAGTCATTCCAATACGTTCGTTAGTAAAAAGGCCATGACCATATTTCCTTATCATCTTCTCAAGAGCCCCTCTTGTTCACCGTGGAACGTTACTTTCAGTAACCTGTGTAGTTTGTCTTTTTCTCACCTAAGAAAGACATAACAAAGTTAAACTTCAGCCCATAAAAACACAAACACAAATTGTACAACTTATTGGATATTTTCTCCTCACCTGTTCAATGGTCGACTCACTGGTTGGCCTTGAATCTATCTCTACAATAGACCCTTCTATTGGCCCCTTGAGATGGCCTTGCACCTGGCTCTACAGCAGGCCCTTCTGCTGGCCCTACATCAGCCCTTGTGTAAGGCTGCTGTTGTTGTTGTTGTTGTTGCTTTCTCAATTCACAACCTTTCTTATTATGACATTTCTTATGGCAATAGGAGCACCTCATTTTCGCACCAGTCCTGGTCATCCTCTGACTTGAGACCTTCCCCTTATGCATTCTTCTTTTCCGCTTTGGCCTTCTTATTTGCTTCTTTAGCGGCAAAGGTTTAGGAGCTTCTTGATTTGTCGGCTCCTAGAATTTGCTACTTCTGATAGGCCGCATCACAAATTGGTACGAAGCAAGATATGTGCTTTTCTTGTATCAATCATCTAGGTAATCCTCTAGGTTTACTTGCGTCAACTGGATGGCAAAAATGGCATGTTCACAAGGAATTTCAGTTAGTTGCCAGCCTCGACATGAACATTTTTTCCTTTCTAAGTGAACAACATACTTATCAACATTGTTCATAATCTCATATTCATTATCTCCATACCAAATTGGATGACAAAACCTACTAGCAGTCATGTTGTCATCTAATTTCTTCGCAATTCTAGGACTACATTGTCTAGTCCATTTTGCAGCCTCATCTCTTTGTGTGTGTAGCCTAGTCATGACCATAACTCGTATATCTTTAAGCATGTTGATGATTGGTTTGCACATGGCCTCTACTATTCTGCCATTGAAAGCCTTACCGAGGTTGTTGTCAATGATATCACACTTGAATTCTTTGCTGAAGAAGGCTCTATACCAATGCTTAGGTTCAGTGTGGAATAGTGCTTCAAACCCTTCCTTTGTCAGCTGCATCAACCCTTGTTTGGCAATTTTAAATTCAGCCATGTTGGCATTTTGTGCTATCTACCAAAATTGCTTTTGCAGCTTTTTCCCTTTGTAGTTCTTTGCCCAGTTTGCGTATATGTGCCTCCCACACATTTTATTTTCAACACAGGGCATCAACTCAGCTAATACAGGAACAAGTCCTTGCAATAATTCAAACCAACAAATACTTGTAAGCAAAATTATGCGATTAATAATAAAAAGAAAACAATTGACAATGGCATTACCTTTTGTTGGTCGCTCATGAATGGCTAACCTCCCCTATCAGTTATCTTCAAGTCACTCATTAAATTTTTGAAGCAAACATAAAACCTCTCAAACTTAATCCTACAATCAGGTAGTGGCCTCTCCACAACCTTTACATACATTCTACTTGATAGATTTGGAAGCCTACATTTGCAAGCATAATCCCAAAATTGTACTTATTTTTCTTTGTACCGACCCATGAGCTCCTTCATCACCTTGTACTTGGCCCTTTTGCACTGATTTGTCGACACATTAATCCCTACCTGCTCCTTAACAACTACTTTAACTGAGGACTTTTAATGTTGGGCATTGCCTTGATTGTGTTGAAAAAGTTCTTCAACAACTATGCACTTGTTACTCTTCTATTGTCAAATACAATGGAGTAGGTATATTCCTCCTGAAAGGACCTAATCTGGAATGACCCGCTCTTCCTGCTTAGCGCATCATAGATCTTCCATGAACAATTAGGTTGCGAAAACTTAGCTCTCATAAATTCATTTGTATTTCTAATAAATTCACGACTCTCTCACAATAGCTTCTTTAAACTGTTTCGCATCATGAAATTTCATACCTATAGACAAAGCAGGACATGCAACAGTCAAATCATAGGAAGGATACTTACTTTTCTTTCTACGCTCATGTGCTTTATCTTCTTCAAGCTCATTCTCAGAACTAGCGCTCTCTTCATTGCTGCCACATTATTCATAATCATTTTCATTACTAGCAGCTGCAGCTCCTTTAGCCCTATTTACTGGTTGAGCTCCCTGCAATTCTCCAAATGCTACAAATTTATTTCTCACAAATTCTCTCTGTTTTCCCTTGATTGTGCAAGCTCATCATCATCACTAAGGATTTTTTTTTTCCCCAAAGCTTCATCATCATCACTGGATTAAGCAACTTCCCAATCAAATCCAATGAATTCTTCATCACCTATGTCCTCACTCTCCTCCCTGTCCAGCCTCTCTTGTTGTCCTTTGTCTAAAACAAATTGATCCTCAACGTGACTACTAGCTTGAATAGCTTCTACTTCTCCTATTTGAGTGCTCTCATCATATTCATCATCTTCATCACTGCTGTAATAGTCAACCCACTCTTTTGCTTCCTTGCCATGAAGATAATGGTAAATAATATCCTTAACACCATTATCATCCGTGAAGTATCTCAAACCATCTCTCAAGCCCTTCCCAAGAACACAATAATGTAATTTTTATGTTTTACATCCTAAATAATGCACTATGTCCTTCGCAAATTCAATGTATGATGGCCTCCTTACATTGACAAAGATAGTACCTTCATTTCCACCAGAATATTCCCACTCCTCGATGCCAATCACAAATTTCCCACCATAGCAAACAATGATGGCTACAAGATTCTCCCCCATACTAACGCTGCACCCAAGAAAAAAAAATTAGCTTTTGTGACCACAATGTAGAAAGGATAGCAATTCCATATGGAGGTCTCCACAATCGCAACTAATTGATTAAAAAGAATCAGCCATTGTTGTTTAGTGGAAAGAAAGCAATAATTTTTCCCACAACATCAACTTCACAGTTTCCAATTAAACAAATTGATGGGAAATGGAGGTCCCCACGACATCAACTTCTAGTATCGTCGTCCCCACATCTACTCCCTCCGAACCCTAATTTGCTAGCCAGTTGAGGTAGGGAGAGAAGATGAAAAACCTGAGTGAGGGTTATAGAGACAATGGCCGACAAGCGAGCAACAATGCGAGTGAGCGAGCGACGATGACGAGCGAGCATAAGTGTACAACGAGTGATTGTGACTGACTGAATGATGAGCACGAGCTACTTTCATCCACTTCCCTGTGACGTCGTTTTCTTCCTCTTCCTCCTTGCTTGCAATGTCGTTTCTTCCTCCCTTCCCACACTCGAAGCCACGTCGGATTTGCGATGTTGTTTTAGATGTCTACGTGGCCTTAGTTTTTTAAAAAATTTGCCACAGCAAATTAAATTTTTAATAAAAAAGCCACATAATCAATTTGGCCAGAATTTCTCCGATTTTAGCACTTAAGTGATCATTTTGAAATCTTTGGTACTAAAATGAGTGTCGTACATAACTTTTGACACTCCATATTTTCTTCTACCCTAATTATTAATAGGAATAGGAAAAACTTACTTTTCTAGCATGAAAATCTACTGATTAATTTGAAAAGCTTCCTGAAATATATACCACATGGGTAATATAACAATTCAGTATGCAGACAATGTGGGGTAATTGAATTTTCGGTTAGATCAATTTTTTGAATGCATTAAAATGGCATCTTCCACATACCTCAAGGAGAGCTCTATCCACAAAGTTATGGGCTAGCCTCAAGGTTAGTCTGTGTTGGACAAGGCTAATTCAATGGCGAGCACTAATTACAATAATTTTAAGTTGTTCGTTGCTTCCAACGTTGAAAAATATACGCTTGATGTCACTAACTGTTCACCCATGGTCGTTAGTTCGATGTAACAGAAAATATCATTTGACACATAATTACTAACTTCTGTAAGAGCTTACTCCTTTGGAAAACGCCTTGTAATGTATCAACAATTGTTTTGAGTATCTTTCGCAATTGCACATAACTTTTCGTTTGAACAAAGCAAGTCAAAATAAAAGGATACATAGATGTCTGATTGTAGCCAACATTGTTAAAGAAAAACTAATTTTTAATCTTGTGGTAACTTATAAGTTCACCACGTGATTAGCAACTTTCAAAGAAACTCGAACCGTATACAAAATTAAGAGAGGTAACTTAACCACCGTAGTAGGAGAAGTAACAACTATTCTAGAGTAAAAGTATTGATAACATTTTGTTAATTGCTAATTTTTCAATGGGTTCGGTAATTTTTCATATGAAGGGTAAGTATCAATATCAAGCTGTTTCACTTGAATAATTTTTCATAATGAAAATGTAAAGTTTGTGTCTGATAGTGACTAGTAATTTTCATTATGATTAATATGATTGACTTTGGAAAAGTAAATTCCAACTTAACAGAAAGTAATAACTTCTGAATATGATTCTTGACTTTACATATAGAGAAAACAACTTTTAATACCCCAAGTAATTAGAACAAGTTAGTTGTTCACCGTAGACGGTGATTTTTCATATTAGAAAACGAGTAGTGATCATAAATTTAATTAGTAACTTTGTCAAGGAAAAGAAAATTTCAAGATAACATGAAGTAGTAAGCTCTTCAAAAAGTAAGATGACAATACAGTTACAAAAGATTTTTCGCTTGGCAAAGTCATTATTGTTGCAACGTGTAGAATAGGGAGAAGAATAATTTGAGAACCCCTCCCTAGTGGCTATTCAGTTCTAGTTGAATTATATATAACCACGTCGCATTGTGATTTGGGAAACAAAGAAATAATAAGCTAGTGTCAGATTCGATGGAGTGGGAGTGTTATGGCTACAGTGAGTAGATCATTCACCTTGTTATCCAGTGTGTCACCACAGCTAAGTTGTCAGTGTCTCTCCATGGGGAACCTGTGGGTTTCTTCCCTAGCTCTCGACGATTCGTCAGGGAGATGCTTTGTCTCCATAGTTATTCGTCCTCGCTATGGACGTATTTACGAGTATGAAGCATAGAGTGACGGAGGATCCGCACTTTCGATTTCACTAGGGATGCCAGAAAGTGCGTCTCTCCCATTCGTGCTTCCCCGACGACATGTTGATATGCACCAAAAAGACTCTTTATTCTGTCAGGGGCTTTACTCATATGCTCTCCCGCTTTAGGTTGTTATTGGGACTGCGCAGGAACCCTATCAAGAGTAAGGTTTTCTTTGGAGCGGTGACAACCAGGTCCGTTACGAGATGTTATTGGTCACAGGGTGTTGGCATGTGAAGCCAAAATATTTATGAAGGGCCTTTTTGTCTTTTCACTTCTTTTGCTTTTAAGTTAAAACTACCTCTTATATATAAGTTATTTAGAAGTGCAGATGTTTGCTCAGATGTTAACACAGAGAGAGAAAAAATAGAGAGAAAAGAAAAAGAGAGGCTGTGACAGCTTGGTGAATATTCTCAATCTCTTTATGTCTTGATTTTGAGAGAAGATTGTGATTATATTTTTACTTTTTTTGAAATCTAGTAGATTCGCAGAGTGCCTCTGCGCGGAGACAGCCTAAGTTTGGATGAACTTCAATAACAAATTCTCTGGTGTGTTCTTCTGATTCTGTTCTTTTATTATTATATTATGCAAGTGTGGATTGTTTGCTTGGGTTAATCTTTAGGAATCGGTGTGCGATTCCTAACAATTGGTATCAGAGCCTAAGTTGGCTAATCGATGTTGACACCTAAATTTTGACCCCTTATTTTTAGAATCTTTTTTTAGAATTAATTAATTTTGCATTAAAAATTAGGGACCGACCCCAGCCCCTACCAAAAATATTAAAACATTTACATTTAGCTTGCATATAGGGTTAGAATTATTTTCATTAATTCTCAGCATATTAAATTTGCATACATTGGCATTCAAAATCGGATCGGATTGTGAAATCGGACAGAAATTGGACGCGTGGACAAGGCTAGATTAATTATAAAATTCGGCCAAGCATAGGGGATAGGTGACCGGAATTCTTAGAGCTTTTGAGGCCTAATTTGAGCTTAAATTAGCCCACTTTAATTTTCTATTTGGGAAAAAGTCATTTATTATAAAAAAAAATCCATAATTAATCAAGAAAAAGATCAAAATTAAGCCCAAAAGAGATAATAAACCCATGGAGAGGTCTAATTTCGACCAAGCCCATCTGGTGGGGGTAGCCAAGCCAATTAGGGGCCAAATTGAAAAGAATTTCACCGATTGGGGCCAATTTGCAAATATCCAAAAGTTTGGGGACTAATTCATAAATTTCCAAAATTTATGAAAACCCTCCAAACTCCTATAAATACCCCTTTATACTTTAGGAATGGAGGGGGCATAATTCAATCATCAAAATTTTGAGAAAACACATAGAGAGGCGTGAAAGAGAGAGGGAATCGGCCCCTCTCTCAACCGGCGGGCCACTTTGTCACCACTGTTCTGCCACCGTCGCTGCTCCTCTAGCTGTGAGCTACATATTGACACGAAGCCTGAGTGAAGTACTTCGTATTCATCCGAGTATCACGTCCGGAGGATCATCGGACATGAAGAATCGAGCCTAAGAAGACCCCCCGTTTGCTGGTCTGGTGAGACCAAACCCAGAAAAAACAGAGGTTAAAAACTTATTGGTGGGCTATCTTCGGAGCCCTTTTCCAACCGGTTTTCGGCGTCCCCTGAGGTCCACGAGTAGTCAAAATGAAGCTTGTGTGAAGATCTTCGCATCCGTCTAATTTGATTTCCCAAAAAAGCCACGGCAGAGACGAACTAAGCCAACGAAAACAGCCCATTGGAGCCCCTATTTTTGCTCCAAAACAAGGGCTGTTTGCGGATCGCCGCCGTTCACCGCTGCTCCGACCACTGGAGATCACTCCTCAACATCCATTGGTGTTCCAAGTGTGCCTCTATCGAAGCCTAGCTGCTTGTGATCAAAATCAAAGCTGTGGGAGCCCTTAATCCGAGACACCTGCCACACGCTTGATAAAATTCATGAGTGAGCCCAGCCACGCCGTCACTGTTTTCTCACCATCCACTGTCTCCCTAGTACTCCGGCGACCTCCCAGGTGTTCAACCGTAGCTGGGGGTCCCTCGTTAGCTGGCCCTAGCCCTTGATTCGCTATTTCCAAAGAAGGATAGTCAATTTCCGCAAGTCCAAATTAGGTAACTCTCTCATCTGAATATTCCTTTTTGATAATATGACCTAATTTTGAATTATATCATCTGAATGTGCATATTTTAGAAGATTTTCAGATTTAACTTGATTTTTAATTATTATGGAAATTTCTAAAATAAAAAATAATTCATAAAAGAATTTTCCCTTTATTCAACAACGTGCGAACGTGGGCTGATCTTAACCATAAGATCACGCCCCCTCGCATGGAAACTTGGACCGTCCAATCTACAACCATGTATATTTGATTCTGCAAATTTATTAGTCGTTTGAATTATTTTTGCTAAAATCATTCGGATATCTTTCCTAAATTAAAAATTTTGAAATTATTATTATTTAAATCAAAATAAGTAGAATTGTGGAATTTACTAGAGATTCCATCGTTAAAATCATCTTTAGAAAGATATGATTTTTTATAAATCGTATCTCATAGGTTGCATTCCATTTTAGAAAGATAACGTTTTCAAAAAAACAATATCTTATAGGATTTAGTTTCATTTAAATAATCTTGCATATAGATTAGGATTGCGTTCATTTAGATTTATTCCATTCTTAAACATTTAGAAATAGGATAAGATTTTCCAAAATATTTTAGGATTTAGTTTAGATTAATTCCTGAATATTTAAGATAATCATCATTTAGCGTAGTTTTAATTCCATTAAATTTTAATTCCGAAAATCATAAGAAAATACCAAAAAACATTCATCACACATGCATGTCAAGTTGGGTACGTCATTTAGTCTAGGTTTATTATAGGATAGTGTCTAGGTTCATGTAGTGCCATGTTAGGAACATACATTAATGCCATTTTAGGTTCATTTAGTATAAATGTTATTTAGTGAAGGTAAGTTTAGGACCATAATGTGTGACATTTAATTCATACGCCATTAGATTCAGGTCATTTAATTTAATGCCTTTCATATATTATAGTTGCATTGCATTTTAGTATAAAGTTGCATTTATTGCATTTCATTAAATAAGTGAAAACTCCAAAATTAATTGCATTAGTCTAACTCTTACGCTTTGAAAATAAACATTAGGTATTAGGCTGCAGCATCCAAGTATGTCATCTTCCCCTCTTAGCAATTTATTTATTGTTTTGATTTATTGAGTGCTTATTTTTTAATTGTTTGCGTACCCGCATGATCATTTTCACATGTTAGGACTTTAGTTTAAAAATAATCCAAGTTGCATGCCAAACATTTTTCATGAGATGAAAATGGTACCAAAAGAGCATTAGATAATTATCTAGCGTAATCAAGTC
>BCNH02000003.1:26184156-26199859 GCA_001662345.2 Metrosideros polymorpha var. glaberrima | reverse complement strand
TAAATAAAGTATCGGGAGAAATACTCTATTCCTTCGAACTAGAGATTATGAGTCCGGGGACTTGGTTACGTTAGATTACTCTAACGCCCTTTCGATACCGTTCTTTTATTTAAGAAAACATTTGAGCAGGTAGCTTTGAGTTAATTTTAAACAAAAGCTTTAACATGTGAGGTATTCATGCGAGTCCGCAAACATTATTTAACACAAAATAATCAAAGCGTTAAATAAATTGCAAGATAAGGGTAGCGTAAACATACTTAGACGCTACAGCCTAATCCCTAACGCTTATCTCCCGAGCGTAAGACATAGACTAATGCAATTATCTTTTGGGGTTTTCACTTGTTTAATGAGAATGCAATACAACTACACTAAAATACAAATAATATGAGGAATGACCATTACCCTCACATGGCATGCAAGACATAATCTAATGACATACAATCGAATAACATGCATTAAAGTTTTATCCTATATGATATGCAATAAGGATCCTAAACTTACATTTCTAAATGACGGGCAAAAAATGTCATGCAACTAAATCATATGTCATGCATTTAATAATCCTAAGTTACTAAATTAAATTAGTGCATGGTCTTAGATATTTATACTAATGATGCGTCTAAAAGAAATGGCGATTGAACCTAATCATGACACTAAATGAATTCGGATATAATATTACATGAATGCACCTAAACATGATACTAAATGAATCTGGACTAGATGACGTATCAAATATGACATGCACATGAATATTTTTTGGTATTTTCTTATGAATTTCGGATATGAAAATCAATGAAATTGATACTATCCTAAATGAAAGTTATCTTAAATATTTAGGAATCAATCTAGATTAAATCCTAAAATATTTTAGAAAATCTTATTCTAGTTCTAAATGGAAAATTATCTAAATGAATGCAATCCTATATAATGCATGATTTTTTTAAAATGCAAACTACCTGTGAGATAAGATTTTCTAATAAAATCTTATCTTACTAATGCAATCCTATCTAATGCATGATTTTTTTTTATTTTTGAGTTACGAAAATATTTAGAATATCTAAAAAAAATATGCACCGAATATCCATCACATCCAAATGGCAAGATTTTATCGACGGATCGTATCCGACGGATTGCGGATAGGTTCGACCGACATGATAAAATTGGCAAATCGTATCCGACGGATTGCGAATAGGTTTGGTCAACCTTCTGTACGCGGGAATCAAATATCAAGGATTAGATATCTGATTGCCAATTATGCATGTTGTCGAATTAGGAAATTTCCTAATTTAATCCTAATAGAATCTAGGAGATATGCACGTTAGATAACAATGATTCAAATTAGGAAACGATAAATATCGGAATCAAATCAGATAAGGAAATTACCTATATCGTGAATAACGTTTCCAAATTTAAACGCGACGGGATCGGGATCGAGATAAACCGGTGGTGGCTTGAGTACGGTAACTGGCAGGACTTATGGTGGCTAGGCTCGACAAGGATGCTTACGGCGGTTGATACAGTGTACAGCGAACTCGGCGGGTGGTCACGCTCGATAA
Source organism: Metrosideros polymorpha var. glaberrima (assembly GCA_001662345.2). Classification (NCBI taxonomy): domain Eukaryota; kingdom Viridiplantae; phylum Streptophyta; class Magnoliopsida; order Myrtales; family Myrtaceae; genus Metrosideros; species Metrosideros polymorpha. The sequence continues at coordinate 26,198,303 of BCNH02000003.1, read as the reverse complement.
GCGGCCGTGCAATGGATCGTGGCTGGACTCGCGAAGCAAGGCTTCTGAACAACTCAGCGGTGGCCCGGCAATGGTGATTCTCGAGTGGCTACTCAGATTGGTGTGCGGCAAGGGGTTGGATTTCCAACAGAAAACTGGACCTTCAAGAAACTTTTGGCCTTTTGTGCAGAAAGTGGACTCCCTCCTTTGTCTTGATTGTCAACGCCTGTAGTGGGGTGGGTGTGACCACAATGATTTGAGTGGAGGATTGGCAACCCTGGGATTTCTCTGCTTGTGTTAAGTAACGCCGCTTGGGAACACGCAGAGGTGGGCGACAACGAACAAGGAAGGTCACGGCCGTGAGGGATATTCAGCTGTCACTCTCTCTCCCTCACGTGTGTCTCAATGTGTGTTTTGAAACTCAACTGCTGACTTTTTTTTTCCGCCCTCTGTGTCGAGACTGAGAGAGTTATTATATAGGTGAGGATAGCTCAGGTTTTAGAGGAAAGAAGACAGATCACCTTTGCTTTTTGGATATTGCTTTTTGTTTTTGTTTTGTTTATCTTTTCCCCTTTTCAAACCCATGTTTTATCTTTTCTCTGTTTTGAACGACACTTGCCCAGCATCCATAACCGAATAATGTTGATCTCTATCCTTACTCGCTTCTTCGTGCACGAGCAAAATCCCCTGCAGATTGTGTGACCGATTTTCTGACTTGGCTTTTGTATTCAAACTTTAGCCATAAGGATTCATGTGCTCGGCCGATTTTTGCTCACCGCGGACTTAATCTAGTCCGTCCACTATCGGTTTGATAAATATGCAAATGAATGTTATGCATGCTAAAAATTATAAACTATATGAAAACTATAATAACAAAAAATGATTTAATGTTTTTTGGAGAGGTCGGGGTCAATCTCTAATTTTCATGCAATTTAATTATTGAAATTAATCCTAAATGGGGAGTTAAAACTTAGGTGTCAACAACCATTAGTATTACTCCGTGTTAATTGATGATGAGTATTGCAAAGGCACAAGTTCCAGTTACCAGTTGTTGAAGTAGATGGATGCAAAGTTGCTTGATGTATCGGATATATTTGTCTTCAAGTGAGAGATTGTTGGCGTGTGAATCCAAAATATTTATTAAGGGCTTTTTTGTCTTTTTTTTTTGCTTTTAGGTTAAAAGCTGCATCTTATATATAAGCTATTTAAAAGCGCAAATGTTAGCACAAGTAGCTGTAGGTGTTAACATAGATGTTAATGCCGAGAGAGAAAAAATAGAGAGAAAAGAAAAAAGAGAGGCCATGACGACTTAGTGAATGTTCTTAATCTCTTTGTACCCTGATCTTGAGAGAAGACCATGATTGTTTTCGTACTTTTTTTGAAATCTAGTGGATTTGCAAAGTGCCTCTGTGCGGAGAGGTAGCCCAAGTTTGGGTGAACTTCTATAACAAATTCTTTGACTTGTTCTTCTGATTCTGTTTTTTTATTATTATGTTCTGTCAGCATGGATTGTTTGTTTGGGTTATTTTTCTGATTTCGGTGTGCGATTTCTAACCCGGGGTTCCAATGTGGGCTGCCACTAGTGCGTCATCTGGCTGTTCCGCTGATATCGACGGAGCTCCTTCTTGCGGATTGTACTTTCTTGGTGGATTGCATTGTGTCTCCAATTAAACACTGGACTAGCAGATACTAGTCTTATGCGGAACGGTTCCAGCTCGTGAGTTCAGTTCTCTTTGCGGTACAGATCTCCTGGTCTTCCATCTTCCTCCTCCTGCAGAAGGAGTGTAAGAAGATAGAGATGCTCACATCTCGCTTGACAGCCATAAAGTGAACGTGGATTGGAGCGATGTATACCCCATGAAAGCTGAGGGTGTGTGGTGGGTTTGAAACAGATCACGGACTGGAATCGAGCCATGCAGCCGACGCATATCTGGCACTTGCTTACTGATCCGTCGGATGATGACTGTTTTTAGAATCTGCGGAGGCACTGTTTTTAGAATCTGCTCGCTCCAGATCTCATTGACGTGCCGCCTACGTTCAAGCTGACAGGAATTCCTGAGTCGTCTTTTCTCCGATGCTCCTTCTCCGTTGAGGTATGGAGACTCGTTCTTGCCCGGTATGTTCCTTCGAATTTTCCCACAGCATGGCATGGCATCATTCGTATTCTGAATGGTCCAGCGAGACATCCGCTGAGTCGGCGTAATAGTTTAAGCACGCATTGAGTGCTTGTGTATCCTTCCTTATATACGAATGGAGCGGAATGCACGAAGAACAGGCTCGAGACATCTCCTTCCGACAGTTATTTGTTAACTTTGCTGGGTCATGTATTTATTTGCACTGATGTTTGATTGACAGTTGAGCTGTTTCGGCCTTTTAGCTGTGTCATTTTCTGGGGAATGCCCCCGTGCCTCTGTACATATTTTTGTTTATTTATGTATGATTACTTACTTCCTAATAAAAATACCTTTTATTACCCAAAACAAAAGAGGGAGAGAGAGAGAACCATACCTTACATATAATTTTTTTTAGTATAGTGTAAACGGAGAAGTTACTGCATTATATTATGGATATGGAAAAACAAAAGATAAACCCTTATATAGAATGAATAATCAGTTCTATACTTTTATGAGCAATACAATGGATAATACTGATAGAAATCAATTTCTCTTTTTACTTTCTCCCACGATTGCGAAGTCGAAGGCAACATTTAGCTAAAAGTAATTATTGAATATTTAGTTTTCTACTTTTTTGGGTCATACTAAGATGTATAATAGAGATAATTGCTCTTTCGGCTATTGAAATTAATTAATGCGTGTAGAATTTGACGCTGAATTATTCTTTGATATAATGGTATAATATATAATAGTGTACTGCAATCCCTAAAAATGGCTTAGGACGTTATTAGAAATAATAAGGATGAGTTTATATTCAAACGAAAAAAGGGAAAATTTTAAATAAAGGCTTGAAGTGCCCTAATACCATGAAAGTGTCTATATTCAGAATAGAACTTAGTTTTTGCAAGTATTCAGTCCCATAGTATTTAGTTCCTAGTGCCTTATATAGGCCTAACCTTGTTGGGACCGACTTTTAGCATTTAGCTAAGTTCTTATCTATCGGGACCAACTTTTAGCATTCAACTAAATTCTAATTCTAAACATAAAGCCTTCTTGCCTCACTTATCAGAATAAGGTGCTATCTTACCATTCCAAGATCCTTAATACCATACGGATATTTGAAGAGAAGGAGGGAGAAGATTTAGCCTTGCAAGATTTTCACACAACACAAGTTTTGAAGTGGACATTGTTTCGAATAAGGGCATGAAGTGGCCATGTCTGTGATATCCCTAAATTTCGATTAATGTACTAAAATTGAATTCGATGAGTTTTAACCACGAATTCTAATCCGATAAACAGTAATGGACGTTACATTATCAAAATCTCAAAGTTTATCGGTGAACTCTAAATTTTCGGATGAGCGACGGTAAGCCAAAAATTGAGAACCAAAGAGACATTATGGACTTGGCATGAACCAATGCGCCTACTTCCTATGAAATTCAGCCACCAAGAGACCCTATAAAAGGAAATTGCCGTTTTGCCCTCGAATTTTAGCCCAAATAAAGAGCCAATTGGATATCAAGCCCATTAAGTCCTTAAAATTCAAGCCCAAGCCCTTGTGAATAGTCCCAAGCCCACATGAATAGTGCGAGCCCGTATGAATAGTGTCAAGGGTGGAAATTACCAAAATACCAATTCTAGAAAACCTTAACTTTGAGGGACAAAATTGATGGACAAGAGACAAGCTTGGCCAAGAAGTCTTTCTTCCTTCCCCCCCCCCCCCAAGTGGCCGCCCCTTTCTTCTTCTTCTTCTTCTCTCTCTCTCTCTCTCTCTCTCTCTCTTTCCTCAATTATTGCCTTAAGTTGTCTTGAATTTCAAAAGCAAGATTGGATAAAATTTGAAGTTGATTAATGAGTTGCAATAATGCAACCTTGGAAGACTTGGCTATTATCTCCTCTCTCTTCCTCTTGCCCACTCTCTCTTGCCCTCTCTCTCTCTCTCTCTCTCTCTCTCTCTCTCTCTCTCTCTCTCATGCCTTCTCCTCTCTCTCTTTTTCTTCTCATTTTCCCTCTTTCACCACCGCCATTCATCACCGTGTCTAGCTTGAGCCGTGTCCTTGCCGCTGTGTAGCCGTGCTGTGTCTTTGCCATCGAGCCGTCCATCACCATCATTCGCCGCACCATGCCAAGTCCAAGCCAAACCGTCTGTGTCGTCGTCACTGCTGTGCCGCACCCTTGCTGCACCGTGTTGTCGTTCATTGCCGTCGTAGTTAAACTAGTGAGTTAACTCCCTAATCCTTGGTTAGGTTGTTAATTACGTTTAGGGTTAAATTAAGTGAGGTTTAGAGTTAACTATGGTTGGATTAGTTGATAGGCTATCATGAAATGATAAGTTATGGTGATAGGTTATCAAGAAAAGTGATAAGCTATTATCAAAGGGAGGATAAGCTATTGGTAATTAGGTGATAAGCTATTGGCATTTGGATGATAAATTATTATCGAACAGGCGATAAGTTATCAATATTCGATTGAGAAGTTATTAATTAGTATACTTTGTGCTTGTGATATGTGATATTTCTATATATGCTTTGGTATGATTTGAGGTGAGGATTGCCTTAAAAAGGTAATTGTTTCATGAACTATTATTTTTCTAGTTGAAAAGAATGCATTTTTGGCATATAAATTATGATTCATGAGGTGTCGTGCTTAGATATCAAATTTTAGGTGTTGGAATAATCTAGGAGGATTGAAAAATGAAGCATGTGAAGTTTGACGGGATAAACATGTCTATGTGGTCACGTGTGGTTTATTTATTGCATTTTTACATGTGAAAATGGCAATAAATTTGACGTATGAGCACGAATCATGGCATGAGCACGTATCATAAGTGCATTGGCTAAAAGAAAGAAGAAATGAGATTTGTATGCATGTGTGCTCGTGTGATCGCAAAATGTACGGATCCTCAATGATGATTAGGGATGATGCCCAATTTTATCGATGATATTATCGGACGCCTGGCGGGGGTTCGGATGACAGATTGTGGTAGAGGCCGAACCGATTCTCCTTATGGAATGCCGTCTGCCTGCAGGGGAGGTCGAGGTGGGGCTGCACCTTGATCGACTAGGAGGAGACGTTGTTGTGCCCAATGGGGCGGGATGATACTCGGTTATGCTGGAAGACTGCCAACCTTCGGGTTGTGCTGTGGCCTAGAGAGGTCAAGAATCGCCAACCTTCGGGTTGTGCCTTGCCCGAGAGCAGGCGTAATCACTATGCATAAAATTGAAAAATGCTTGGATGCATTGCGCATGAGAAATGGTGATATGTGTTCTAATTGTGTTCCTTGTTTGATTGCATTATTTATAGAATGCTATAACTGATATCATGCAGGGTATGTGCCAAGGCGAGGTAAGAATGCCTGTGGTTTGTCTGTTGAATGAGTAGAGTTGCTTGAACTTGTTATAGATTAAATAGAGCGAGAATTGCTCACTATTGATCTGTTATCGACATTAAACTATATGTTTAGAGTATGCTCTAGGCGAATCGGCATCCTACATGAGGCTTAGATTGTTAACTTATTGAGATTTTATCTCACTCGTTGTTGTTAACCGCTTTTCAAACTTGTAATATGAATACAAGAATCGTGCGGTTCGGGGTTCCTACGGACCAGAGCCTTGTGATAACGCCATACCTGGTCCCTGGTGCAGACTACAGTTATGAGCTTTACGTTACAATGGTCTAGGTCGATGAAGGGTTGAGGCATATGATATCTCGCCATTTTAAGGTGTGGTTTGTTTGTCACGGTGACATCCTCTTTGGTCCTTTGAGAGGTTTTGATGGACCAGGCGGAGGTGGAGCTCTGGGCGAAGAAGTTTGGGATCCTATAGACGTAGAGGTTCCTGATGGCGTTGTTGAAGATCCGGAGTCCAACCTGGATCTAGAGAGCGATCCCGAGCCTTCTCCTGAGTACTACCTCTAGTTTGAACTTGGAAGACCCCGACCCCAGTATCTTTTTTACGGTCTTTGTAAGAAGTGCCCTGTAGCGAAGGCTTGTATATATAAACTTTATAGGATTAACAAGTACATAAATAAAGTGTGTGTTTTGCTAATGATGGTAGTTCTGTTGTTTTTCCTATTACCCTGTTGTCGTGATTGTTTGGGTGAATATTATCGTTTTTGCTTGCGTTAATCAAAAGATAAAAAGAAAGGGTCGACAATGTGTCGTGGAACGTCGCATTTTAATGACCTAAGAAAAGAGACAGGGATCGTTGCGCGCTCGAGGGCCGGGGCTTGACAATGTCAATCTCAAATGAGGGCATGAAGTGGCCATGGAAGTTTTGAATATGGGCCGGACCTCGCCGGCCGGCTAATATTCTAGCCGATCAAGGGCATTTTCATCCAAAGACAATTTTAATTTTAATTTTTAATTAATTTTTTTTCTCTTTGCTTTGGCTAGCAAGGGCCCGACAACCCTCCCCAGCCACCAAGCGGGGCCTGTAAGCCCTCGTTGGCTATTGGTGAGGGTCACCTCAAGCTGCAGGCGAGGCGACCCTCGCCTAGGCTAGTTCGACCCTTGCCTGTGGCTTTTTAGGGTGACCTCGCCTAGGGCGAGGGTCACTTGGCCCATGCAAGGCTGACACTCGCCAACCCTCACTAAGCATCGCCGATGGCCATCTATTGCCTAAGACTAGCCATCAGCAAAAAAAAAAGAAAGAAAAAAGTAAATGGCAAAAATGCTATTGACCAGCTAAAAGGTCAAGCCCTTATTTGAGACCGACATGGCTACCTCAAGCCCTTTTTTAAAACAAGATCCACTCGAGGCCTTTATTCTAATAAAATGAGGGCACTTTAGACCCTTATTCGGAATTTTCCAAAAGAAAAATTATGCCCAACTCTCAAGTTCGTTTCCTTATTAACAAATGCAAAGCCTTAACGTAACAAAATTTAACAACCTATTGGATAGATAGTATAGCATGTACATATTTGAACGACAACAACATAGGTTCTATCGTGTATAGTCTAATGAAATTTGCTTTTGCATATATTATGAATCATGACGAATTTACATATATTTTGAAATATTTTCTGCAATCACATAACTATTTTTCCTAGTTAATTTTTACTAGATAACATTTATAATACTACGATATATTTTTTACTTTCATATACCACAATTTTAAACTTTAATTTGTAGAAGAAAGGCTCCTCTCATTAAAGTTATATTTACTAAGTTATGTTTTACTTACAAACCTTTGAACTTATGTTTGGAAAAAGAAAGGCTCCTCTCATTTAACTAAATGCATTAAATGCCCACAAGTCTATTTTAAAATAACATAGTAGATTGAGTATAGTAAAATTGAGCAATTACATTAATTATATTGTTTGCACATGATTATAAAGTTTTCATTATTTAAAGCTGGTGTTGGAAGGGTTTGGATTTAAAAGGTGATACACATGCAACAAGAGATAGCCCACCACAATCAACCTCGGGGGTATAGAACATATGATGGAGTAGATGTTCACCTCCTGAGAAATCCTCCGTAGGATGCATTGCATACGAATATAATGCACCTTGCCACTCAATTAAATCCACCAACAAGATACAAAGTTAAAGTGAAACTCTAATTCAAGCGTTCAAATCTAAAATTAATTTGTCAAAGCATTCTCTTATCCTTAGGGAGATCTTTTAAGGTTTTATTTATGCACAACTAGAAAGAACACTACAAGCATAGAAAAATCTCAAGACTTTTAATGTGACATGCCAAAAATTCCAGCATTAATTTATAATGCATAGGAATTCGTAGACTATAAATGTCACGAGCAGAAATTTGAGTTGGGTGATTTACGTGGTAATTTCGAAGGTCGAATCGTATTTTACTTGTTCGTAGTTTTTCGTAATTTATTTCATTAGAATCATATAGTTGAATGTTTGTTCTTGGATTGATTTCTTAGAATGGTGACAAAGCACGTAACGCCACGTAGGTTATTAATGGAGGCCGATACGCTCTAAGTTTACATATCGGATGAGTATTGCGTTAGAAATTTAACGAATTGAATATTTCCATGCACTCGGTAAATTTTGCAGAACGTTTTAAAATATTTTTTGGATTCATCAATGTTTAGAACGGACACTAATTTCCTCATTTATGTACTAATTTACTATATATCTTAGCAATTTATCAAAATATCTAGCTTTGAACCATATGATTTAGCTATTTGTAAAGTTTTCATGTGGCCACATCTCCTCTAAGTTTTCCACCACATGTTTTTAACCCAAAGTAATCATTTCATTTAACTTGGGTTAATTGTTCTTATCTCTTTGTACTTCAAGAAGACTTCAAAGAATACATCCCCATTTTGGTTGTGAACTTTCATTCCCAGATTCTCCAAGTTCTCTATTTCACCCCCTCTTTCATTTTCACTTCTCAAACCTTCTAGTAAAAGAAAAGGATCCATTTTTGGGTTGTTGAAGCTTTAACTTCAATTTTTCAAGAGAGAAAAAGGTGATTTTGAGGACTTATTTCTCTTTTTCTAAACTATTTTTGTTGTTTGAAAAGATTCAAAATATTGATCCGTGTTCTTGATGATTTGCTTTGAAGGTAATTAAAGCTTTGTTTTGCTCAAATCATTTTGAGGTAAGTGAAAACTCTAAGTGTTTAGTTAGGATAATCTACTTATTACTCTTGACTAGGTTGTTTGGTGGTTGTTATTTTTAGTTTGATTTTTGATAATAAGTGTAAGAAAATTGTAGTGAGTGGGTTGTTGAAAAGCTATGATTGATTGACTTAAATCATTGATTTCTTATCTGTACGTGTGGTGTGTAAATGAATTTTTTATGATCGGTAGTTTTCTTGATGGAGGAGTGTGAAAAAAATAAGAGTTTTAACTTATTTTGTGTGTGTGTGTGTGAAATGGGTAAGTGACAAAAGCCAGAAGGAGTCGTTAATTATTACTTGAAGTCATCGATTGCCTTCTTTCTCTTTTTCTTCTTTTTCACTTTCTGCTTTGAAAAAAAAATGCTAAATATAAGTCCATCGATGGCAAAGGGAAGTCCATCGATGGCATTATTATGAAAAAAAAAATATTTTCAAAAAAGAGAGTAAGGGAGCCATCAGTTTTAAGGATAATGTTGCAGGGATGCGTTAATGGTTGCGTGAGGCCATCGATGGTTATGGAAAAGAGGCTCGTTGGTTATTTTTGCTCACATAAGTGATGCATGGTGTTACACTTTAGTGATAGTTGAGTAAAATGACATGGTGGAATGTTTGAATGTGAATGTTATGTTATTCGAATTGTCGACATTCATGTAGCCACTTTGAGAATGTATAATTTGCTTGCACGATGTTATGAGCATGTTATATAAATACAAAAAGAAATATGAAAATATTTCATCGTCCACACGATTGGTGGCGACAATGCCCCAAGAGTATTTGGGATGCCTTGGGAATTTCAGGATGCCCTGTGTGTCGGGATGCCTCGAGAGTATTCAGGAAGGTGAAAAAGTAATGAATATGATAATTGATCATATAAAGTATGACTATGATGCATGTCCCTTAATGTGCCAAGTGGTAATGATTGTGCATTGTAACATGTTAAGTCATCCGCATGTATTTAGTAAATAATCACATGTGATATTGCCATTGATTTGCTATCGATAAGAAGAGGTAATGCATTTTTCATGTACTATGGTGTTTTATGATGCTTTGACCTCATGTTGTATGACACCAGATTGAGTGGTGAGCGAATTTTCTAATTTAGAATTAGAAATTTCATTTACTAGATCTTAGCTCATTCCTTCATTTTTTAGACCTGTAGGATGGATCCCGCACCACCACCACTTTTCGGAGCTCTCAGACATTTTGATACCACTTTTGAGGGTATAATTGTATCTGATTCGGATGTAGTGTATACTAGATGCAGCTTTATCATATGGATCGACATAGGTCTTTCGGAGTGGGTTGCCCATCGATATGTCGCTTGCTTTAAGTACATCAATCAGGAGTCGGTGGGATCACCGAGAGGCTTTGACAGTCCCTCAAGTTTCGACGGCGACGACTCATCGACGGGTGAAGTGATCGATTTGTAGCTTGATAGCATGGCTATGTGTAGGCAAGGCATTTTGGAGTAGGTATATGGAGTAGAAGCGATGAAACCCACCCTTCTTCCCAGAGTTAATGCGTTGTCTTTTGTTTCTCATGCACTTGTATTAATACTTGGAAGAAGGATAATGACTGAATGATGCATATGTAAATTATTTGACTTGCCTATTATGTTGTATGTGTATTGAAAAGAATTTTTTCTTATAGTGCTTCTGGATGCAAATCATAATTATTAATAATAAACGGTAAGAACATGTGTAACGCGTGATGTTTTGGGGCATCACATTTAACCTTTTATTTCACAAGATAAAATCAGTATTCCCTAGAAAAAAAATATATAATTTAAAACATTGACTCGTGACTCTAGATAACTTAGAGACCAAATACAACCCATTCGACTCAACAACCGCATAGAAAGATTCAAAATCCTTATCTCGGTTTCCTAACCACCTCTTAGTATTTTCTACTTAACTTTCTTAGAGGACTTCAAATGACGTGAAACTCGATTAATTTGAAACTAGACATATAGGGCTTTCCAAGAATTTGACCATACTGAATCACAAAATCATTTTGAAATAACTGAAGTGTTAGGTGATTATATTATTTGACCAAATTTGCCAAGAAGGATGATCTTATTTTGTAAGCATATTTGCATTAAGTGGTGGATGATTAGGCTCTATACTCTTGAAATGATCCTTCATAAAAAATTGACTCTCTTCCCAACTTAAAAGACTCCAATGCGATTGGTAAGTTTCAGTAAGTACGATGAGTAATTGTTATACTGAAACCAGTAGCTTACCATACTTTAAAGGAGAGTTGCTAACCATTTGTGACTAGTGCTTTGTAGGATGATTAGTAAAGACTCGTTTGATAAAATCGAACATAATTACAATACAACAAAAGTACACCAGAAGTGTCAAAAATTGTGTATAGGGATCACTTTAGTGCCAAAAGTTTTTTTTTTCGGCTCACTTAAATGCCAAATTTTTTTTTAAAAGATCACTTTAGTGCCAAATTTACCGGAGTAGGCTAGAAATCCTATGTCGCATTATTTTAATGAATATTTTTATCCTACATGGCTCGCCAGTACATCTAGTTAGCTTCCAAAGCCATAAACGATGTCGTTTCACCTCTTTCCCCCCAAATCAGAATCCTAATTCATTTAATTAAATCCCAACTAGCTTCAAAAGCAGAAACGACGTCATTACCACATTTCCCCCAAAAGAAGAACCCTAATTCATTCAATTGGTTTAGAAGCCCTAACTTGAAACCCAACCGGTGAGTGAACAAAAAATCCACACCCTATTTCAGCTTGCCCCCAAAATTAAAAGGTCAAACTTGCAAATGAAGGGCAGGAGCTTCAGTAGTGGCTCAAATTCATTCCAACGAAGTGAAGAAGAAGCCGAATGTTACTATTATTGTGGGTTTTCAAGTCCAAGAAGAACATCTTGGACTTGGTTGAATCTCAGGAGAAGATTCCATGGATGCGGCCAGTATAGAGAAGGCTCAAAGTGCAAATATTTCAAATGGATTGATGAGAAATTTTCCGATTGAGCAACATAGATGATATTGGAGCTACTTGAAGGATGACATCAACCTCCACCTACGTTAATGGACGAGTTGGAGGATGTTGATTTAATGCAAGCTAAAATGAAGGGTTTAGCTTCTCTAACCAACCATTTGAAGAAGGAAGTTTCAAGAAAGAAATTTGAAAGAAAGTGTTATCAAGCGTTCATTGTATTGTTATTGTCTTGTGTAGCCTATATTATGATCAAATGTAAAGTGAGTGATGAGAAGAAGTTTCTCGGTCTACCATAGTTGAATGCTTCATATCTTGTGGGCACTTGTAATGTATGTTGTTGGTTTGCTTGTTGCAGATTTTATATGGAACAAGAGGTTTGCCGTAATCTATAGTTGGAAATGAAATGTTGGAATTCAGTTGTGAGCACTTACAAGTTGTTTTGCTTAGTTGTGTATTGGCAATCTTGGTTTGCTTAGTTTTTGCATGGGAAGTTTGGTTTGGTGGTAATGGTTTGCTACAAACGTCAGTCAAATAAAGGACTGGTAACAAATTCATGAACAACTATTTCAATGCCATAAGTCGTAAATAATAATCGTTGAGTGCCAATTTTTTTTAAAAAGTGATCAGTTAAGTGCTAAAAGTTATAAAAATTGATCACTTAAGTTCTATAAGTTGTAAAAAGGTGATCACTCGTGCTTCACAACTATTTTAAAAATTGATATTTTGGTGTCAATTTTTCTGAAAATGTAAAATGTGATCACTCGTGCTACAAGATGCACTAGCACCTGCAGCTTGTTGATGCACCAGCACCTGCAACTTGTTCGTGCATGTATACCAGCACCAGCAGGTTGTTGTTGGTGCAAGTGTACTAGCAACAACAGCTTGCTACTACTACAAGTGTACCAGCTACTGGTGTTAGTATTGTACCAGCACTAGAATCGCACTAGCAATCTAGTGAAATTGTTGTGGTGGTGCAAGTACTCTACCTGCACCACCACTAGCACACTAGCAAAACAACCCATGCACCTAGGTGAGCAAAACAGCCCCTGCACCAGCACACACTAGCCCAACTAACCCAACTAGAACAACCAAAACAACATCACACCAACATAGTAGTAAAACAACCATAACCCAAAAGCATAATCCAAAAGCATAGTATGAAAATGACAAAAGCATTAAACTGAATTGAAATGACATTGAACTGAGTCATTACATTTTGGTGAAGCTGAATAACCAACTCAAACATCCACATCTAGGTTATGCACTTCCCACCAAAGTAATGCACAAAACATATCCAACAAGCACTACTCCCCCTCCCTCTAGTTCCCATGAGTCACCATGCAAAACCTCCCAGCAAAAAAAATAATTAAAAACTAAGTACTAGAAACCTCTCATAAATCAATTTCCACAACCCCCTAGTTCCTTTTCTTCCTTTTGCAGGTCTTTTGTCTTGATGCATAATCCTTGCATTCTTTCTAACTGGACATGCAGGTTTAGGTTCTTCATCTTCACTTGTCATTTGATGGGAGCTCTCTGTAGAGTCATTGGCCATGCCGACACTGCACCCAAGGATAGAAAAAATATTAGCTTTTGGGACCACATGCACGACAGCATTGACTCAACAAAATTCGCACTCCACATGCACAACAACTTCACGGGAACTTTACATGGAGGTCCCCACATAGACGACAACATTGACTTAGCAATTTTTTTTAATGGACAAATGCCCCACATGCATGACAACAATGGAGGTCCCACATGGACCACAACCCATATGGACGACAACAATGACAATACAGAGTGAAAAACACAAAGCGAGAAACGTAGACTCCCCTTTCGAGCCCTAATTTCACGCGACTCACACTAACCCCCCAATTCCTAGCCCTAATTTCACTTTGCGAGCTTTAATTTCGTTCAACTCAAACTAGGCAGGGAGACAAATGTTACTGACTGTGAATGACAGACAGTGGCGGCCACCAAGTGAGCAATGGAGAGAGATGAAGAGTGACGGCGAACAGAGAGAGACGGAGAGTGACTTCAATCGACCGTGATGGAGAGACAAAGAGATAGTCAACCAAGTTTCTGTTTTTCATTTCCTTCGAACGATGTCGTTTTTGCCCTCATGAAAAAAATGACACCGTTTAACAAATGCTCATCCAAAATGACCGAGCAATGTCATTCAACAAATCGACATGTATTGGTTTTCTAGGGGGTGAATGGTAACCATTATAGAGTAGAATTTCTGCTCCAGAAGCACCTTTGGAGCAGAAATGCGTTTGTTAAAAAATTTCAGTTTTCTATTTCTGGAGCATTTTTTCACATCTGGAGCAGAAATGCTTTTACTAAAACAGGTTCTTTTTTTTACATTAGAGGCAATTTTCTCCTCTAGAATGAGTTTTGAGCCACAAAAAAGAAGTAAAATTTTTTTACTTCTCTACTTTTGAAACATTTTTTTTGCCAATTAAGTCCTAAACCTTTTACATTTGTATCAATTTA
>BCNH02000003.1:26166693-26180422 GCA_001662345.2 Metrosideros polymorpha var. glaberrima | reverse complement strand
GGGGGTGTAACTGACGAGGCTGAGAATATAAGGGGAATATGGAGGACGTGGGTGTCCAATCCATGGCTAATGTCAATGATACTATTACGAGAAAGAAGGAATTGGAGAAGGAAAAGATATTGATATTCGGAGCGAGTGGATACCTGGGCAAGTTCATGGTCAAGGCCTCCCTTTCCATGGGCCACCCTACTCTTGCTTATGTCCGCTCCATCAATCCCGATCCCTCCAAGCAACAGTTGCTCCATGAATTCGAATCGATGAACGTTACAGTTGTCCAAGTACCTATGACTAAAATCATTTTCTCATTCATTCGTTCCTTTTGTGTGTGTGTGAGCCCCTAAAGTGTGTATATAATATAGCCTACTTTGTTTTCTGGGGTGTAGGGTGAATTGGAAGAGCATGAGAAGCTTGTGTCGGTGCTCCGGCAGGTTGATGTCGTCATCTCCACTCTCCCTGTCCCTCAACATCTCCAACAATTCAAGATCATTGATGCCATTAAAGAAGCCCCCAACATCCAGGTGAAATTAATTTAGCAAGTCATATCCTAATTAAATCGAATTCATATTGAATGATACATATGTTGCATGCAAGTGCGCATGCTTAGTCCTCGTACATACGTATAACTTTGTGTTGTATAACGTTAGAGGTTTGTTCCATCGGAGTATGGAAACGAAGTGGATAGGGTGAAAGGGGTGCTACTTGTCGACCGCCTACGACGAGCGGCTCCCTTGGATCACCGTAGCTAGATCTACGAACACAATAGAGAATAAAGAGATTGTGCACCTGGTTTGGAATCCATTATTCTTGATGCAGAATATCAACGATCCAAGTTCAAGTCCTTCTCTTTTATTGTCCTATGAATACCCTGGTTCAATGAGACGGCCCTCACTAGAGAGTTTCTCTCTCTGAATCTTTATGTGAGTTTTCTGAGTGCGTTAGGGTTAGAGGAGAGACTTTAGCGCTATTTATAGAGTTTACAGCTGGGTCCTCTCATTACAGGCTGGGCTCAACTCGGCCAACACATGTCAAGCCCATATTAGACTAATTAAGAAATCTTATATCTCACCTTATTAGACCAACCTGTAAGACGGTAATTAAACCGTACGACAGTAATTACAATTGTCAATTAATGTCACCCATATTAGGGAAAACTCTTACACTACCGCCATTCGAAGCATCGCTAGAGAACAAGAGGGAGATCAGGAGAGCGACCAAGGCCCCGGGGATTCCCTTCACCTACATCTCTGCCAACTCTTTTGACGCGTATCTTGTCGATTACTTGCTCCATCCCCATGAGCAGCGCGACCATGTAATCGTTCGTGGAATTGGCAAGGCCAAAGGTACGGATATATGTAGGTATCTACTTTACATATATAGTAGATATATGGGAAAAAAGTGTCCGAAAAGTGCTATACCTTTGGTCATAAATCCTTTAATGGCGCCAATTTAATTCTAAACATTTTGACCTAGAGCCGATTCAGTCCTTCCGGCTAATTTTGGCCAGATATTGCTGACATGGATGCCGAGTGGCCTACGTTGCACGGCCGGCAGTGATGTAAACATTTTTTTAATAATTTTCAATTTTTTTATTTTTTTTCTTTGTTTTGCACCTCTGCTCCTCTATCCTCCGGTGGCCGGCACAGCCATGGCTGCCCTCGCTAGACAAGAATAGGTACTTTATTTGGTAAATGCGCAAGATTACCGAGTGCATAGAAAAACACTTACTGTAGTGACTTGATCATTTAAACTTACTATTCATATACAAAGTCATAGGAAAAAATATTATTTTCTTTGTCATGACTTCATACTGCGACACTGACCGTTTCCTACCCCGCATGTACACGGTTGGTGACACCATGACTAGCAATACGACTCTCCCAGAGTCCCAAATACACTACAGAACATCCTTCTTATTGTTAATTAATAATATGCATAATTTGGGTAAAAAGGACAAGGTTATCCTATACGGATTTGAATCCTAAATTATTAGATTTTTCTCCGAATATTGCCTTCACGCTATACATCCAAACCAGTTTGGGTAACTGAGACCTCTTTGCTGGCTGTGTAAGGACAAAATTAAAATGTGGATTTTTTGGTGTGCATCTTTTAATCCCACGCAAATCTGGATTTTTTGGGCGAAGGATGTTGATTGAAGGCCATCTTTGTCCCTCTTAAAAAAGAGACAGTGCCTTCCCTGCCTTTCATTTTCTCAAGGAAATCAGTTAAATTGTTTAGCTGGTTTCCTTCGAAAAATTTGGATGGAAAAATATCCCTTAATGGGATGACATTGAGATTTCTTATATGATAAAAATAAAATAAGAAAAGTGATTAACATGAAGAAAACCAATAAAATACCGACAACAATAGAAAATTTATGATTCGTAACTATTCAAATGATCTCCAATTGAGTGAACATGATCAAGAGCTCAAATTGAGCAACCATGGCCTTTAGCTTCGTGGCTTGAAAAGATCTATAGGACACGATCGCTGCGAGCTTCGCGACTTGAGCTCATGGCCGTTGCGAGCTCAATTTAAGCGGCCATGGCTACAAGCTTGAGCGGCTAGGGAGTCTACAAACTTGAGCTTTAACATTTCTGGTTGTTGGAAGCTAGAGCCTGGGCCCGTGCTGTGGTAGCTGCGATGGAACCCCTCTCTTAATCTCTTAATTTTTTTTTTTCGTTTATGTTGTTTTATGTAGCGCCTATTTGATATCATATAATATCTTTGAGCGAATTATAACACGATATGTATATCGCGGCATTCGTGTCAACAATTTTGCTATACCAAAATCTTAAAAGAAAAAGTATAACTAGACATTTTCTAAAAAGTTGAAGGACGCTATTTGAGAGAATAAAAAAAAAAATAGAGGGAGATTTTAATTTTTGGACAAATGACATTGTTCCTTAATTAAAATGAAAAGACCAAAACCTTCCCTTCCAAAATTATCAAATCCAGTTGCCCATAATAGACAAGATCAAATGGATGGCTCAAGTTGCATCGTTACGTATCAAATGTAACGGTGCTGTCATGCAAGCACTATCCATATATACACACTAAAGCAAGGGTTAAGCGAAAAAAGAAAAAGAAAAAAGAAGGGCTCACATATTTATCTAAAAGAAGTTGTGGACGTCTCAGTTAATGTTAATAGGCACGCAAGTAAAGGAAATTGAGTATATTTTGTGGGTCCAGGTCAGAGGTGTTTGATTTGTTGACTAATAAAAAAAGAAAAGAATAAGGGCACACGCATGGTGCGTGTCCTTCGGTCGAGCAGCCACATGAAAGATTGTGAGAAAATACTTATGAATTTACTTTGAGCTTAGTTTAGATGTGAGAAATACACGAGGTAAATCTCTGGTGTCCATTTATTTCTCTGGTTCTCTTGCATTGATTTAATCGTGAGATCTGTCTTTTATCTGAGGGAGCTTAAGTTTGAACCGGTCAACATATCCAATTGAATTCACCTTCACTTTAAAGCTTAAAACAATAAGTTGTGGGCCAACTAAGACATAGCAACTGTTTCGTACCACACTAATTATCCAATGTGGGACTACTCTAACACATCTTATCCGTGCACCTCAACGGTTTTCATGCTGAAAATTTCCCCATTAATTGATTACTAAAACAAATAAAGTCAATTGTAAAACTGTGTTTTACATTTGGGTTAATATAACGGAAAAGCCTAAATTGGTACATCCGTGACAAATTTACCCTCGGTTAAATTAGGTTAATGCTGCAAAAAACCCCAAACTGATATATCTGTAACAAACTAAAAATAAAAACATCAATTTAGTACACCCGTCAATTCAGCAATTTGACAGTAAAATTTAATAAAAACTAACAAAGAGTAAATTTATCACAAGTGTAACAATTTGAGATTTTTTGTGAGGTGTACCAGTTTGGAGTTTTTCTTAGTATCAACTCTTTGCATATATGCATCAAACATGATTAATCGGATTGGTTTTTTTGTTTTTTCAGTATTGTGATATAGACAAATGGTGCGATTGATGATGCGCTGGTCTGATGCGGTAGTTGGGATGATACTCAAAACTGTTTGTGATCGACCTGACTCACCACATGTAGTTTTCGCATATAAAAAGGCCCCGCAATCTTGCAGATGGACTCGGGGAGAGAGAGAGAGAGAGAGGAACGTACGAGGCTAAGAATATAAGGGGAATATGGAGGACGTGGGTGTCCAATCCATGGCTAATGTCAATGATACTATTACGAGCAAGAAGGAATTGGAGAAGGAAAAGATATTGATATTCGGAGCGTGTGGATACCTGGGCAAGTTCATGGTCAAGGCCTCCCTTTCCATGGGCCACCCTACTCTTGCTTATGTCCGCTCCATCAATCCCGATCCCTCCAAGCAACAGTTGCTCCATGAATTCGAATCGATGAACGTTACAGTTGTCCAAGTACCTATGACTAAAATCATTTTCTCATTCATTCGTTCCTTTTGTGTGTGTGTGAGACCCTAAAGTGTGTATATAATATAGCCTACTTTGTTTTCTGGGGTGTAGGGTGAATTGGAAGAGCATGAGAAGCTTGTTTCGGTGCTCCGGCAGGTTGATGTCGTCATCTCCACTCTCCCTGTCCCTCAACATCTCCAACAATTCAAGATCATTGATGCCATTAAAGAAGCCCCCAACATCCAGGTGAAATTAATTTAGCTAGTCATATCCTAATTAAATCGAATTCATATTGAATGATACATATGTTGCATGCAAGTGCGCATGCTTAGTCCTCGTACATACGTATAACTTTGTGTTGCATAACGTTAAGAGGTTTGTTCCGTCGGAGTATGGAAATGAAGTGGACAGGGTGAAAGGGGCACTGCCGCCATTCGAAGCATCATTGGAGAACAAGAGGAAGATCAGGAGAGCGACCGAGGCCGCGGGGATTCCCTTCACCTACGTCTCTGCCAACTCTTTTGCCGCTTACTTTGTTGATTACTTGCTCCATCCCCATGAGCAGCGCGACCATGTAATCATTCATGGAACTGGCGAGGCCAAAGGTACGGATATATGTAGGTATCTACTTTACATATATAGTAGATATATGGGAAAAAAGTGTCCGAAAGAGAGTTTGTGTTGATCTTCTTTGTAATGTTTATATCCCATTCCTACTAAAATCTATATCGGTCTCATGTACGTACAGCCGTCCTAAATTACGAAGAAGATGTGGCGTTCTACACGGTAAAGGCAGCGACAGATCCAAGAGTGGCGAACCGCGTGATCATATACCGACCTCCAGGGAACATTGTATCCCAGCTAGACTTGATTTCCATGTGGGAGAAAAAGACTGGACGGACTCTTAAAAAGATGCACATTCCGGAGGAGGATATGGTCAAGCTCACTGAAAGTAAGATTTGAGTTTTTCCCTTAATTTGCTTCTCTATTGAGATCTCTCTGCATAATGTTAAAGATGCCATAATAGCTATTGGGCCTATTGCACGTCTCATTGAACAAACGCAAGATGCTTAGTCGCCGCACTTTGAGGGAGAATATTTATTTTCCGAGTGTGGGAAAGAGAGTTATGCATGTCTCAATCTAGTAGGAGGTCAAGAGAATAAAGAGCCATATGTGCATCTTCATTAATCATGCGCCTCACGGTGTTGTCATTCCCTTAAGCTAACAAAATTTTAACCTCGTCCGAAGGTTTTAATTTGAGCGATCACGTATGCATCGTCATTCGCCTACACTCATAGAGACTTAATAATGGGGTAATGACTAATGACGTCTCGCCAAGATCAAATATAAGCCGAGTCTATATGAATTCTGATGGTGCTACAGAATAGGATCTCTCATATATGATCCATAGGCGATCATTATAGTTAGCAAGTAATCATCTCTTAATTTTGTGGTTTTATTTACTAATCATCAGGTCTGCCGCATCCGGACAACATACCGGTGGCGATACTCCACAACATATTCATAAAAGGAGAGCAGACAAGGTTTGCGCTGACGGAAAATGATGTGGAGGCCTTCACGTTGTATCCTGACCATCCCTACACTTCGGTTGATTCTCTCCTCGACCTCTGCTTGCTCAATCCTCCCAAACCCAAGTTGGCCTCTTTTGCCTGATTCTCATCATGTGCGTGTGTGATTTATAGCTGTTCTCTTATAGTTAGACCAAGTATGCGTTTGCCCACCCCTACTATCACCCGTTTGTACTATCATAATAATGAGGATTTTCTGTAGAAGTCCTTTGTGAGTGTCTTGATGCGGGCTTATTTTGGGTTCATCGTCGATGGTCACTCGGGTCAAGCACACGTCAACATAGTGCAGGGGTATTTTGGACTTTTCATTTATACTTCTTTTTTGGGACAATTCTCAGCCTATGCCGTCTCAAGCATTTAGAATGTCTACTCTTCTTAGAATAAATTATGCTTGTAAAGTTCTATAGGGGTTCAACAGCTCAAACTCTCGTATTCTATAGTTTCTTTTATATACAGTGCTTATACCGTTGATTAATATAACTGACTAAATATATTAACTCACAATCCATCATTTGCCAAGAATTATTCGGCATCTATTTTCATGTTCATCGCACGGTGACTTGCATTTTGATGCGTGATAGAGATTATTTTGGAGTTTGGATCGTTTTTCTTTTTGGCTTAGTGTTGTTTAATATACGCTAATTTACTTGAAAGCCCTCGAAATGGAGAGCCAAACTATATGTGCACATGCCAATCGATTCAAAGTTGATAGAGAGCAGAATGCATCCCATACTTATATCTTGACATACAGTCGAAAGAATATTCATAGAAACATATGTACCTTTCTTTCAAGTTCAAACATATATTTCTATATAGAGCTTGTGAGCTGTTGTAGGGAGGCCTTGTACGTTTATGCTCCTGACTTTCATTTCTACCTTTCACTACAGCTTCGCGTGCCAATTTTGCAAGCGCCGCACTAGCAATTTATTGAAAAATCGACCGGATTCCCATAAAAGTGCATTGATTACACACACACAAAACAAAAAATTTGAATCATTAATGCATCAGATGATTGAAATCATAGTGGAAAGATTGCCCATATTCCGCTAAAATTTAGTTGCTATTACCTGTCCTATATCTTTGTGCATCCAGAATTTAGAATGGCTTAAACTATTACACGGCACCAAAATCATGCTTAATTAGACATCAGAAGACGAAGTGCAAGAGAAATCGTGCAAAAGGGGCGACTGGACACATTTTGAAACCTGAAAACAAACATGTAGTGTAAGAAAAGGTGTATCTTTTGAAGGTCTTAGTGAGACATTATTACAAGAATCTTGCACATGTTCTAAATTGAATTTGAACCATAAAAAACTATGAATCTCATGGGGAGTCTTGTCAAATTTGACTGTTCAAGCTCAATTTAATTGGTGTATATATTATGTTAATGTAATAAATTCTCCTCAAGCTCCCTTATTTCCCCCAATCGAAAGCTTGGATTGCGAGAAAAAAATGATGTTCAATTTCGAGATAATCAACTTGCAACACAGGTGTTGGAATCATGAGCCTCTCCTCGATTCGCCTGCGAGCATTGTTCCTTCTCCAAGTTCAAGTTTAGTGCATCGAACCATGACCCGACTTCAGAACTTCTCTCAAAGGCAAGTCGGAGCTGGGGGGAAGTTAGTACCAAGTTTAAAGTGGATCAAATGCTCTTCTTTATACAAACTGAATGCTCTTTATAGTAACACTATCTCTTGTGCATGTCAGTGAATTACTAAAGCTGCTCCACGTCATAACGAATATAAATTGCAGAGTCAAATAATAAGTTTCATTGAATTGTTGTACAATATATATACACACAAGTATGCGTTTACAGTTTCAAAAAAATAAAAAAAGATAATAAAAACAAATAAACTAAATCTATGCGGTTGAGTTTAGTGGGTTGTTAGCTCAATCTTAAGAATCAGAACTTGAGTTTTAAATTGGGAATTCTATCTATGTATTATGCCCCCGCAAGATGGAGGATCTACTGGATACACCAATCTTGGACTGAAAATTGATGAGCTTTGACACGGTCTGCCAATTGATTTTTTTGTGAAGACATGAAAAACTCATAAAAGGACCTTACCAACCCGATCTCGCTGAAAATCAGTGGATGTATGTTTCATATGGGAGTGAAAGACCAAATTTGCACTGAGATAAGTATCTCCGATGCTGTCGCCATAGATTGCCAGTGGTGTGGGGGACGAAATAGCAAGTTCACTGGGAATGGACTGGACCCAAGCAAGTTCAGCAGCGGCAATGGCAATGGCCTGATACTCAGCCTCAGTGGAAGAGCGAGTCACCAATCATTGTTTGCCGGACCACTAGGAGATAAGAATGTAAGAGTTTTTCTAATTGTGGGTTATATTAATTAATATTATAATCTAATTGGTCTAATAAAGTTAGATATAAATATTATTAATTAGTCTAATATGGGACTGGTTAGTGTGGGCCGAGTTGAGCCCGGCCCGTAATGAGAGGGTTTGGCTCTAAAATTCTATAAAAGTGCTTAAGTCTCTCCTCTAACCCTAACGCACACATAATTCCTCATGTTAAGTAAACCGTGAGAGAGGCAGTCTCATTGAGCCAGTGATCAAGGAAGCAATAGAGGAGAAAGACTTAGGTGAGATTATCGACATTCCGCATCAAGAATGATGAATTCCAAATCAGGTGTGTAAATCCTTTTTCTCATAATGTATGTGTTCTAGATTCTTGATATGGAGATCTTGAGTGTCATTTTTTCGACTGTTAACATGTGGTATCAGAGCCTCCATAGGCGAGAACTCGAACCTTCGAATTTGCCTTAATTTTGGAATTTTTCTCACGAAAATTTTTATTTTTATCACATATTCAGAATCTAAACATCGAGACGAGAAGAACCGTGGGCGGTGCGTCAACATTGGATGTCGCACACCCCCCCACTCGCCGCTGAAGCTCCCGGCCAATGTCGAGCATGCGCGGCCACGCGCAAGGGCGACTCACGCATGCTCCACACGCGCGATGACGTTAGCAACCCCGGAAGGGTGACCCGACCCGACCCGTGACCGTGACCCGATCCGACCCGTTGACTGTTGACCGTTGACCGGATCCGATCCGACTCGTTGAATTGACCCACCGACCATTCGGTTGGACCGGCCGAACCGGGTTTACGGTCGGACTGGAGAGCTGACCAAACCGGGTTGGTCGGACCGGAATCAGGTCGGATTGGACCCGTAAGGCGTGCGACGCACGTGGGCGCGTGAGGACCACGCGTCGCGCCTTGAGGAGGCGCGTGAGGACGCGTGGAAGCTCCGATTGGAGCGTGGTCAGCGGCGTTGGACTCGTGATGAAATTCTCTACAATATGGTATGTGTATTTTTCATGTTTGAGGTTTTTATGAATGAGAAAATACATAAATAATGCTATGTATGGTGTATTTTCATGGTATTTTTGCGTATTTTCCTGTATTTCTCTATGGTTTTAGAAGTGCAGGTACAAAATCACATACAAAATATGTAGAGTGTAATTCATTGATGCATGTATATGGTTTAACATGTATCGATGTATTGAACAATATAATTAGCATGGCATGTGATTTTAGTGATTAATAGCCCCTATTTTCAAAACTAAAATTGCATGTATATGGTAAATGTGAGATATAAAGTTTATATCCTTGGTATGAGCAAGTTTTAAGAATTCAATTGAGTCGTGACTGCCAAAGTGGCGCACTTGATTGGATTTGAGAAATATCGATTTCATATTGTGGTGGGATGTCTCCTATTTTCATGCGTGATCATACTTTCAAAGGAGGTGATTATGTATTGGTTCATAGAAGGTTTCATGTGCAGCATGCGTGAGGGGTGACTGATCCTAGTGATTCATACATCCAAACGTGATGAATTCACGAAGATTGGAATATATTCTCATAGCTGCTGTCATGTTGGGAGTATACAACTGCATGTCATGTTTTCTGCCCAAAGGTGATTGTATGATGATGTATGTAACTTTCAAGATGAATACTCGCATTATGTTAATTGTACACATTGTTTGTTTGTTTTAGTCACCTTATTTGTGAATGGCAAATCCATTATGATTGAGGCTCTTATTGGTTCAACCTATAAGAAGTGAATAGATTATTTTCTGTTTGAAATTGAGCTGGTAGATATTCATATTGCTCTACTAAGGATAAGATGGTAGATTTTATTATCAATAATATAGATTCCGAGAAAGCACATTATGCAGCTTCGGAAAAGAGCAATTGGATTTGTTTTTCATCTATCAAGCAATCCATATAGGTCCACTTGAAAAGTGATTTGTCAGCTGACTGCACTGCTAAACATATTAAGGTAGGCTTGGAAATTTTAAATTATGTCTTGTTTATGCTGAGTTGGTTACATCTGCAAGGACTCTTCAACATAAGGTATGTTGTATTTGGTAATGTTAAGGTTTACGTCCTAAGGATGGTAAGACATTTTTCCCTATATGCTTCTAATTCCAATAACAAAAGTCGGTATAATATCCAAAATCATACTCATAAAGGAACTCATTAAATCACTGGTCATTCTAACAATTTTGGGTCCTAAGAAAGCATCATTTAATAGGATGGTGAATGTTGCTTCTTTTGTAAGAGGAAAAGTCACATAAAGAAAGACTGCGATAGATTTAAAACTTGGTTATACAAGCATGAGTATACAGGTAATGATTCTTTGGCATTGGTTTATGAATCCAATCTATCGGAGCCACATCCAGTTCTTAGTGGTTAGATAACGGTGCAACTAATAATGTTGCGTTTACCATAAAGGGATTCATAAATCATAGAACGTCAAATTAGGATGAATCAAAGCTCATCATAGGAAATAACAATAAAGCTGACGTTGAGTTCGTGGGAGATGTCATTTTAATTCTATATCTTGGTTTTAATTTGATGTTAAGCAACACATTTTTTGTACAATCCTTTAGATGGAACTTAGTTTCCGTATCATGTTCGAACATGTGTGGCTATTTTTATTTTAAAATAAGAAACAATAATGTTTCTAAATTTTTAATTCAAAATAAGTTGGATGCTGAAATATGTCCAATGGATTGTGCAGATTGTGTTCAATTCCCAATGATATATACGTCGCTTATACAGTTGAAAATGTTGTTTCCAAAAGATTTTTACCTTAGGAACGGTCTTATGTATTGTGGTATAAATGTTCTTAGTCACATCTCTAGTGAAAGAGTGGAAAGGCTAATAAAGGATGACATCCTACGTACTCTTAAAAGTAACCTAGAGACACACATTGACTGTTGTAGAGGTAAAATGACTAAGATAAAGAAGAAATCTGCAGTCCGAAGTCTTGACCCGTTGAAGGTCATTCACACCAATATAAGTGGACCTTATAAGGCAATAATGTGATAAAATAATTTTTTCTGCTCGTTATAACGATTTTTTATTGACAACTATTTTATCACATTTATTGATGACTATTCCCGTTATGGTTACCTGTACTTGATTAAGGAAAAGTCTTAATTTCTTGACATGTTCAAGATTTTTTCAGATTGACGTCGAGATACAGTTGGGAAAAAAATTTATAAAGATTGTCAGATTTGACTATAGTGGTAATTATTATGGCAGTTATGGCAATGCTGGATAGCTTAATGGCTGTTTGCCAAATACTTGAAGGATTTTGGCATAGTAGTTTAATTTACTATGGTTGAAATTCCTAAACAAAATAGTGTGGCCGAAAGGCGCAATCGCATCTTTATGGATATAATGAGGAGTATGATTTACTTGATTTTCTGTGGGGGTCAAGCTTTGAAAATTGCGTTTTATATTCTAAATCGCGTTTCTACCAAAGCTATTCCACTGTTTTTATTTTTTATTTTTTATGTTATGGACTGGACGTAAACCTAGCATGTATTACATAAAGTTTTGGAAATGTCCTGCAGAATTGAGGTTATATAATCCAACATCAAATAAATTGGACTACGAACCACTCGATATTACTTCATATCTTACAGAGATCATTTGAAGGGGTATTGGTTTTATAACCCCAATAGAGGCATAATAATTGTGGAAACATAGATATTAAAATTTCTGGAATTTGATGTATCCGAAAAGGGTAGATGCTCATAGACTATTGAAGATAATAGTATGGTGGGGACCACTATATTGTTTTCTTTGCTTATGTAGACGATTGTGGAGTCTCTCACGTCTCAAACTAAACCTGTTGAAGATCAGGAGCCTATTGTTGAGGCAGTTCCTGATGAAATTCCTCAAGTTTCTTAGGTGCAAGATGAGGTTACAGTAGCTCCGCTAAGGAGTTCTATTAAATAGAAACAATCAGTTATACCACCAGACTATATAGTCTATCTAGGAAAGCATTGCTATGATATCGGTTACGTATAGTTGATCCAATAACTTATACGGATGTTGTTTATTATTTTCAATTAGATTTGTGGTTGGATGTGATGAAAAACGAGATATAATATATGAAATATAATGGTATTTGGGAGCTTGTTAAATTGTTTGAAGGACACAAGCTCATCAGCTGCAATTGGGTGTATAAGACTAAAAGGGTCTCTAAAAGAAAAGGATTAAGAATTTTAAAGCTAGCTTGGTAGCCAAGAATTTCACTCAGAGAAAAGGAATAGACTAAAAATCAATTTTTTTTTCAGTCTATTTAAAAAAAATTGAGTGATCATGGTTTTAATATCTTATTTTGATATATAATTACGCCAGATGTTTTTAAAATTTTTCTTTTTAAATGGAGACTTTTATAAGGATGTCTATTTGATATAACCCAAAGGTTTTGCAGCTAATGATTCAGGTAAGCTTGTGCATAGACTTAAAAGTCTACTTATGGCCTTAAGCAAGCTTCTAGATAATAGTACTTGAAGTTTCATAGTATTGCCTCCTTATTTGGTTTTGTTGAGAACGAAGTAAATCAGTATATATACTCCAAGGTTAGTCGGAGAAAATTTATTCATTTATTTATTTTTTGCAATTTTTGTTGAAAATTTTTGAAATTAAGGACCTTAGTGAGACGTATTTTGTCTTTGGTATCGAGATCCATAAGGATCGTTCTCGCCATTTATTGGGTTTGTCTCAGAGAACATACGTTGATTGTATTTTGGCAAGATTCAGTATGCAGTATTGTAATTTCATTAAGAGTGATTGACTGAATTTGTCACAATGTCCTCATTTAGAAATTGAGAAAACTCAAATAAAGGATGTACCTTATACTAGTGCACTTGCAACTATAATGTATCCAAAAGTTTGCACTAAGACTAGACATTGCTTTTGTAATGAGACCTTTAGGCAGATATCAATTAAATTCAGGACATGATTACTGGGTTGCTATCAAGAAAGTCTTAAGGTACTTAAAGAAGACAAAAGATTTTATACTGATTTACAAATATGTTCAAGACCTTAACTAGTAGGGTATTCGGATTCAGACTTTATTAGCTGTCAAAATGACATGAGGTCAACAACAATATATATATCTTTATGTTAGCAGGCAGTGCAGTTTAAAGAAAAGTGAGAAACAGAAATCAATATCATCTTTTACCATACAAGTGGAGTTTATAGCATGCTTTAGCTTCTACTCAAGTTATTTGGCTCCACAATCATATTAGGGAGTTGCCTGTATTTGATTTTGTGAAAATACCCATACGGTTGTATTGTGACAATAACTCTGTGGTGTTGTTTATTAACAACAACAGGAGTCTCAAGGGATTTAAGCATATGGCGGTCAAGTAATGGTGACGTTAAAGTAGAGCATATTT
>BCNH02000003.1:26133097-26159993 GCA_001662345.2 Metrosideros polymorpha var. glaberrima | reverse complement strand
TCCACCCTTCCTTGTTTTCTGATATATGCAAGTGGATTAATCATAAACCAGTACAAAATTAATATGGCAACATAGAATTTTCCCTACTCGTCATGATGAAGTCTCAAAAAAGTGAAAGGGGTAGGACAGAATGTAAGATGTTTTATTTCTCCCCCTTCTTGTATCAATGGATAAATATGCTACAAATTGCATGAGTCAGAAATTGTTCGAATTGGTCTTTTAAGCATTCCAGCCATTTTCTACATGGTGATCCGGTGCTGCGTTGTGGCTTTTCTGTAAGTTATTTGTATGTGATTTGATGGTCTAATATTCTAAAGGTCTGCTTGACTGTACAGTTGAATGTTTACTCATTTAAAATTCTGTGATGCGACTGATCAGGGAGCTTTGTATGCAGGTGTTGTGTATACGAAGACAAATAGATATTCCTTCTAACTAAGATAAAAAGATGATAGTAATTTATAGAATTCAGAGTCATTAACTAAGGCGATATATGTGAAGGACGAAAAATGTCGGTCTTTCCACTATTATCTATGTTAAGTCGCATGTCATCATTCCATAATCTCTTCAGTAATTCTGGGTCCAAACCCAAATGCACTTGAAGAAACTTGAGATCTTCAATTTTGTTCTGGCAGAGTTTCTGTTTTTTAGTTGAAGTATGCATATGTTTTTGCATCAACGTGAAAATTGATGATAGGTATGGAAGATTTGTTAATCTGAGTAAGCTTTATCTTCTCTATCATTAGGCTGAAGGGAAAAAAAGAATGAAAGCGATTGGCAAGGTCGATGTACCTCAAGAAGCCTTTATGGCGGTGTTGTAGCTTGAGAAGGAAGTGTTGTGACATATATATATATATTCTGCTGATTGTGGCCTTGCAAAATCGTTTCACAAAGGATGCGCGGATGCTGATGCCTTACTGAAAGTTTTGGGTAATCCCTCGTTTTGTTTCTGGGTATAAGAGAAAAGAACTAAGCAATGTAAAATAATTGTATATGGTTTTGTAGCTGCTTGCATTGCCTGGTGTCTGTAGTCAGCTTGGTGCGATATCAAAGTGAGAGCTCTTTTTCTATTTTATTTAAAGTTCCTTCTGCCGTCTAAATTAAAATTATTCTTTAACCTTGAAAAGTTAAACTTGGTAAAATTACTAATTATTAATGGGTATAGGAAAAACTTACTTTTCTAGTATGAAAATCTACTGATTAATTTGAAAAGCTTCCTGAAATATATTCCACATGGTTAATATAACAATTCAATATGCAGACGATGTGGGGTAATTGAATTTTCGGTTAGATCAATTTTTTGAATGCATTAAAATGGCATCTTCCACATACCTCAAGGAGAGCTCTGTCCACAAAGTTATGGGCTAGCCTCAAGGTTACTCTATGTTGGACAAGGCTAATTCAATGACGATCACTAATCACAATAATTTTATGTTGTTCTTTGCATCCAACGTTGAAAAATATACGCTTGATGTCACTAACTGTTCACATTATTACTAACTTCTGTAAGAGCTTACTATTTTGGAAAACGCCTTGTAATGTATCAACAATTGTTTTGAGTATGTTCGCAATTGCACATAACTTTTCGTTTGAACAAAGCAAGTCAAAATAAAAGGATACATAGATGTCTGATTGTAGCCAATATTGTTAAAGAAAAAATAATTTTTAATCTTGTGGTAACTTATAAGTTCACCACGTGATTAGCAACTTTCAAAGAAACTCGAACTATATAAAAGAGAGGTAACTTAACCACC
Source organism: Metrosideros polymorpha var. glaberrima (assembly GCA_001662345.2). Lineage (NCBI taxonomy): Eukaryota > Viridiplantae > Streptophyta > Magnoliopsida > Myrtales > Myrtaceae > Metrosideros > Metrosideros polymorpha. Next base: position 26,158,242 of record BCNH02000003.1, on the reverse strand, counting down.
GTAGTAGGAGAAGTAACAAATATTCTAGAGTAAAAGTATTGTCAACATTTTTTTTTCAATGTGTTCGGTAATTTTTCATATGAAGGGTAAGTATCAATATCAAGCTGTTTCACTTGAATAATTTTTCATAATGAAAATGTAAAGTTTGTGTCTGATAGTGACCAGTAATTTTCATTATGATTAATATGATTGAATAAGGAAAAGTAAATTCCAACTTAACAGAAAGTAATAACTTCTGAATATGATTCTTAACTTTACATATAGAGAAAACAACTTTTAATACCCCAAGTAATTAGAACAAGCTAGTTGTTCACTGCAGACGGTAATTTTTCATATTAGAAAACGAGTAGTGATCATAAATTTAATTAGTAACTTTGTCAAGGAAAAGAAAATTTCAAGATAACATGAAGTATTAAGCTCTTCAAAAAGTAAGACGACAATACAGTTACAAAAGATTTTTCGCTTGGCAAAGTCATTATTGTTGCTACGTGTAGAATAGGGAGAAGAATAATTTGAGAACCCCTCCGTAGTGGCTATTCAGTTCTAGTTGAATTATATATAACCACGTCGCATTGTGATTTGGGAAACAAAGAAATAATAAGCTAGTGTCAGATTCGATGGAGTGGGAGTGTTATGGCTACAGTGAGTAGATCATTCACCTTGTTATCCAGTGTGTCACCACAGCTAAGTTGTCAGCGTCTCTCCATGGGGAACCTGTGGGTTTCTTCCCTAGCTCTCGAGGATTCGTCAGGGAGATGCTTTGTCTCCATAGTTATTCGTCCTAGCTATGGAGGTATTCTCGAGTATGAAGCATAGAGTGACGGAGGATCCGCACTTCCGATTTCACTAGGGCTGCCAGAAAGTGCGTCTCTCCCATTTGTGCTTCCCCGACGACATGATGATATTCACCAAAAAGACTCTTTATTCTGTCAGGGGCTTTACTCATATGCTCTCCCGCTGTGGGTTGTTATTCGGACTGCACAGGAACCCTATCAAGAGTAAGGTTTTCTTTGGAGCGGTGACAACCAGGTCCGTGACGAGATATTATTGATCACGAGGTCTTGACGTGTGAAGCCAAAATATTTATTAAGGGCTTTTTTTGTTGTTGTCTTTTCTCTTCTTTTTGCTTTTAGGTTAAAAGCTACCTCTTATATATAAACTATTTAGAAGCACAGATATTAACGCAGAGAGAGAGAAAAGTAGAGAAAAAATAAAAAGAGAGGTCGTGACGGCTTGGTGAGTGTTCTCAATTTCTTTGTGCCCTGATCTTGAGAGAATGTCGTGATTGTATTTCTACTTTATTAGAAATCTAGTAGATTCACAGAGTGCCTCTAGGCGTAGACATAGCCCAAGTTTGGGTGAACTTTGATAACAAATTCTCTGGTGTGTTCTTCTGATTTTGTTATTTTATTATTATATTCTGTTAGTGTGGATTGTTTGCTTGGGTTATTTTTTAGGAATCGGTGTGTGATTCCTAACAACTGGTATTAGAGCATAGGTTGGCTAATCCAGAATATTGAGGGTTTCTGATAATGTTTGACTAAAAGCAAACGATATGGAAGAAGATAAAATCAAAATCAATAGGTTCGACAAGCAGGATTTCGAATGGTGGAAACTCCAAATCGAGGGCTATCTTTATCAGAAAGATCTCTTTGCACCACTTGAGGGTTGGAAACTCGAAATCGCGGAAGTGGATCCAACAGCAGAATCGGAATGGAAGATTCTTGATCAAAAGGCATTAGGTGCGATTCGTCTAGAGATGATGAAAAAGATAGGATACCACATCGCGAAAGCAAATACTACAAAAGAAGCCATGGATATTCTGATGAATATATATGAGAAGCCTTCTACATCAAAACAGATATTTTTGCGAAAGAAGCTGGTTAATATGAAGTATTCTGACAGAGGTTCCGTGGTAAAGCATATTAATAATTTCATGCAAGTCACAGGTCAGTTAGAATCCAAAAGCATAAATCTAGATATGAAGTTCCAAGCTTTATTGTTTTTATGTTCCCTTCCTGAAAGCTATAACATTGCAATGCAGGGAATTTTGAGCACCATGAAGGATAATTTGACTTTGGATGATGTGAGCAACATCATGGATGAAGAAATGCAAAGGAAAATCTCAGGTAGAGATAATTTTCCAGCATCTACATCTTCGATGGCACTAGCAATGGAAAACCATGAGAGAAGTAAAAGCAGAGCAAAATTCAGTGGGAGTGGCAGGTCTCAATCAAGGGGAAAGATAGATGTTGCAAAAGATGAGTGTCGATTTTGTTATTAGACCGAACATCGGAGGTTTCAGTGTGAAGCCTACAAAAAGAAGCAGCAGGATGAGAATTAAGGAGCTAATGTGGTTAGCGATGAACCTTTACTAGCAAACTTGTGTTTGTCTACAAGGTTTGATTTGATTATAGACAAGTAGTTTGTTGACTTTGGTGCTTCTTTTCATTGTACCTTGCAAAGAGTCACATTTGCTAATTATGCCAGTGGGGATTTTGGGCAAGTGGTTGTGGGAAACGGTCGCATGTGTCCGATTGTTGAAAAAGGAACTGTGATTATTAATATCTCAGGTGGAGGATGTCTAGTTTTGCGGGAAACTAGGCATATTTCAAAGTTGAAGAAAAATCTGATCTCAACTAGTAAATTTGATCGAGAAGATTTGGTAACAACCTTTGGACGCGGAGAGTGGAATATATCCTTAGGAGCAAGAGTAGTAACAAAGGGAAAGCGTATATGTACACTTTATCTTCTCTAGGGAGATAATATGAATGATATGGTTCAACTACAGTGGCTATAGGTAATTTGTCTATTCTTTGGCATTATCGTTTATGACATTTTGGTGAAAAAGGGTGTAAAGTAGTTACACTCAAGAAAATTGCTTTCAGGTTTGCAAAAAATTGAATTAGAATTATGTGAAAATTGCATTTATAAAAAACAAAATGCGACTAATTTTCAATTGAATGGGCGACAAAATAAAGACCGACAACTAGAGTTAGTTCATACTTATGTCTGGGAACCAGCTTAGGAACTCTCTTATGGTGGTAAGAGATTTTATTACTTTCATTGATGATCGACAATAAAGACTTAAGTCTATATTCTTAGAGAAAAATCAGAAGTATTCAATAGAGGTGAGCAAAAAGAACCAGACCGATCTGGAACCGGACCAAACCAGACCAGATTGGCCGGTTTGGTCCCATCCTAGAGAGTCCCGGTCCGGTCCCCGGTTCCTATAAGTGAAACCGGTGACCGGTTCGATCCAATTCCCAGTTCCAAAGGTGATGAGATCGGACCGGACTGCCCGGACCAAATCAATTATTTATTTTCCCGCTTCCCCCCCCCCCCATCTCTTTTCCCGTTGGGCCCCCCTCCCTCCCCCCTCTTTTCCCGCTTCCCCCCTCCTCCCCCGTCTCTTTTCCAGCTACCCCCCTATTCCTATCTTCTCTTGTCTCTTTTCCTACTGCCCCCCTCCCCTCTACTCCTGACTCCCTCCCCCAAGTCTTGTCCCGTCCCATCCCATCCCATCTATCAGCTACCCTACCCATCTCTCTCTCTCTCTCTCTCTCTCTCTCTCTCTCTCTCTCTCCATTAACTCACACTCTCTCTCCAATCTGGCAATCTCCATTGCTTCCCTTCTCTCGCTCCCTCTAGTTTAACAGTCGTGTCCTATTTCCTTCTCGTCTTCTTCGCCGTAGTCGTTGTGACAACGGTCGGGATCGCTCTGGCGAAGCTCGTCGAGCATGATGATTCGTTGATCGGGCAAGTCTTGTCGTTGGGTGGTGAGGACGACCTTGTCCTCGACGCAGAGTGCCACTCCTCCGACTTCAAGCTTCGGTTCGTCGAGGCCTACGCCACGCCGGAGGAGCACGACCACCGGTTCGGCGACTTCAAGGCTAACCTCTGTCGCACGAAGCTCCACCATAAGCTCGACCCTCGGCGGTGCACGACATCACCAAGTTCTCCGACCTCACTCCGGAGGAGTTCTGCCGAAGCTTCCTCGACTTGAAACGGCGTCATGAGAGCTCTATATTTTGGCAGCACGTGGGCAACCAATAGGGGTTCCGGTTGTTTGCCGGTCCCGGTCCGATCTCTAGTCCCGAAAATTTGGGGATCGGGACTACCGATCCGATCCCCGGTTCCATATGGGGACAGGACCAACCCGGACCATACACACCCCTAGTATTCATGGTGTTCAAAATGCGAAAAATCATGGTAAAAAAAGAGACAAATTATCAGATTAAAACTCTGAAGTCTGATAATGGTGAAGAATATATAAGCAAAGAATTTGCAGAATACTTAAGTTGAAAAAGCATACATGGGTTAAAGAGAGTTCCTAGAATTCCTCAAGAAAATGTTGTAGCTGAGAGAATGAACGGGACCATTTTGGAACGTGCGAGATGCATAAGGTTACATGCGTGTCTCCCGCTACACTTATGGGATGTTACAATTGATGCAGCTGTTTACCTGATCAACAGGAGTCCATCTAGTGTGCTGGATGGAGAAATACCGCAAGAGCAATGATCAGGTAAAAAATGTTAATCATTCATATTTAAAAGTTTTTAGTTACATTGCATATACTTTGATTGACAAAGAAGATAGGAAGAAGCTTGACGCTAAGTCTCAAAAGTGCGTCTTTATTGAATATGGTGGTGATAAATATGGATTTAGGCTTTGAGATTATAAGAATAATAAAGTCATTTGCAGTCGCAATGTGGTATTACATGAAGAAAAGATGTACAAGGATCGTCGAACAAAGCTGAGAAGGCAGTAGAACCAGAATATGTCAAACTGGACACAATGCCCGTGAAGAAAATTCCAACATATCAAAGTGCACCTAAAATGGAGGTTCGAGATGAACCTATTATCAATGAGCAGGTAGTTCAAGAGGAACGCGGTGATCCATAACAGCCTAACGACCCTGAAGAACCTATTTTGAGGAGATCCACACATGCAAGAAAATAAAAGATAATTTTTGATCCATTAGCAAAAACTGTTCTGAACCATGTCTTATATACAGTTTCAGAAGCGTCGGAGACTTATGATAAGGTAAGAAAGACACATCTCACATGCAGTGGAAGCGTACTATCAAAAATGAGATGGGCTCGTTACTTCATAACAAAACTTGGGAATTGACTGAGTTGCTCACTGGTAAAAAGGCGTTAAACAAGTGGGTGTACGTGATAAAAAATAAAGCATGTGATAGTATCAGATACAAGCAGCCAATGAACACATTGTGGAGTGATAGTCAAAGTGCAGTGCACTTAGCAAAGAATGCAGCTTATCACTCGAGGACTAAACATACAAAGAGGCGTTATCATTTCATCAGATTAGCGTTGAAAGATAATGAGTTAAAGTTATAGAAGATTGATAGCCCGAAGTATCCTGCTGACATGTTTACCAAGGTAGTAGATAGATAGAAGCATACTTTATGTACTACCACAATTGATGAGGAGTATTGCAGAGGCATAAGTTCAAGTTAGCAGTTGTTGAAGTAGATGCAAAGTTGCTTGGTGCATCGGATATATTTATCTTCAAGTGCAAGATTGTTGGTGTGTGAATCTAAAATATTTATTAAGGGTTTTTTTTTTTTGTCTTTTCTCTTCTTTTTGCTTTTAGGTCAAAAGCTGCCTTTTATATATAAGTTATTTAAAAACATAGATGTTAGAGCAACTAGCTGCAGATGTTAAGCAAAGAGAGAAAAAATAGAGAGAAAAGAAAACGAAAGGTTATGATGGCTTGGTGAGTATCCTCAATCTCTTTGTGCCCTGATTTTAAGAGAAAATTGTGATTGTATTCCTACTTTTTTCGGAATCTATTGGATTTGCAAAGTATCTCTGCGCGGAGACGTAGCCCAAGCTTGGGTGAGCTTCAATAACAAATTCTCTGGTGTGTTCTTCTAATTTTGTTATTTTATTATTATATTCTGCCACTATTGATTGTTTGCTTAGGTTATTTTTATGGTTTCAGTGTGGCTGTTCCGCTGATATCGACGGAGCTCTTTCTTGCGGATTGTACTTCCTTGGTGGATTGCATTGCGTCTCCAATTAAACACTGGACTAGCAGATACTAGTCTTATGCGGAACGGTTCCAGCTCGTGAGTTCGGTTCTCTTTGCGGTACAGATCTCCTGGTCTTCCATCTTCCTCCTCCCGAAGGAGTGTAAGAAGATTTATTAGATGCTCACGTCTCGCTTGACAGCCATAAAGTGAACGTGGCTTGGAGCGATGTATAGCCCATCAAAGCTGAGGGTATGTGGTGCGATCGAAACAGATCACGGACTGGAATCGAGCCATGCAGCCGAAGCATATCTGGCACTTGCTTACTGATCCGTCCGATGATGACTGTTTTTAGAATCTGCTCGCTCCAGATATGTACTCATACCCTATCTCTCTGGCATCTTGTTAATGTTTGCAACCTCCTCGCTTGGTGAATGGGTGATGGTAGTCGTTTCTCTTTTTGCATGGATAGCCAGTCTCCTGCAGATCCACTTATTGAGGTTCTGGCAAGCCTGACGGCGAGAGATCGGGAGTCTCTCAACAGATCAGGGAAGGACTTCTTTTCTAGTCCTGCTTGGCTGGGCCTTTGTGAGGGTGGTTCCCTTCCCATCGGGTTGTTCTTATCCAGATGGGCCTTCTTTTATTGTATTCGGGAGATTATTTCTGAAACTTCCCCGCTTCGTCAGGCGGAGATAAGGGTGATTTTGGAAACCCAATAGTAATGGAATTTTCTCCATATCCTCGGGTTGGGATCATCCGAGGAGCGATCATCCCCCGGTACCTTGGAAAAAGTTGATTTGGTTCATACCTTGGAGAATTATTACTACTCATTGATGTGCCGCCTCTGTTCAAGCTGACAGGGATTCTTGAGTCATCTTTTCTCCGATGTTCCTTCTGTTATCTATAATGTGATCCCACATTTTCCGGATGTGGTTTTTAAAATAAAAATTACCCACACCCACATTTTTATCTCTTAAGCGACGGTTATTCCATCATGCGGTTTTCCATGTTCGTACCATTTCTTTGACAATTCTCTATTGGAAACAGCCTTGATGGAAGGCAATTTATAAGGATGCGTTCATTTTGTTTTGGGCATCACAAGGTCTAAACCAAAACCCCTTTTTCGGAAATACGTCATGAGTACGCGAGAGGATTGGGTTAGTAGAGTGCGCCCATAATTGCCGTCAAATGTCCATGGATTTTCATCATACGCAAACTCGAACAATGGCCGGAGATCATATTATTTTACATCCTGTTTTCCGCATACGATTCCAATTGATGCGTGAAATCTGTCCTTGAATGCATGATTCGAATTCCTCGTTTATGTCTTACACCTTCTCCGTTAAGGTATGGAGACTCGTTCTTGCCCAGTATGTTCCTTCGAATTTTCCCACGCCGTGGCATGGCATCATTCGTATTCTGAATGGTCCGGCGAGACATCCACTGAGTCGGCGTAAGAGTTTAAGCGCACGTTGAGTGCTTGTGTATCCTTCCTTCTATACGAATGGAGCGGAATGTACGAAGGACAGGCCCGAGACACCTCCTTCTGACGGTTATTTGTTAACTTTGCTCGGTCATGTATTTATTTGCACTGATGTTTGATTGACAGTCGAACTTTTTCGGCTTTTTAGCCGTGTCATTTTCTGGGGAATGCCCCTGTGCCTTTGTACATATTTTTGTTTATTTATGATTACTTACTTCCTAATAAAAGTACCCCAAAATAAAAGAGGGAGAGAGAGAGAACCATAACTTACATATAAATTTTTTTAGTATAGTGTAAACGGAGAAGTTACTGCATTATATTATGGAGATGGAAAGAACAAAAGACAAACCCTTATATAGAATGAATAATCAGTTCTCTACTTTTATAAGCAATACAATCGATAATACTGATAGAAATCAATTTCTCTTTTTACTTTCTCCTATGATTGTGAAGTCGAAGGCAACATTTAGCTGAAAGTAATTATCGAATATTTAGTTTTCTACTTTTTGGGTCATACTAAGATGTATAACAGAGATAATTGCTCATTCGACTATTGATATTAATTAATGCATGTAGAATTTGACACTGAAATATTCTTTGATATAATGGTATAATTTATATAGTAGCGTATTGCAATCCCTAAAAATGGCTTAGGACTATTATTAGAAATAATAAGGATGAGTTTATATTCAAACAAAAAAAGAGAAAATGTCAAATAAAAGCTTCAAGTGCCCTCATTTTCTTAAATAATGACCTAAAGTGGCCATTTCAATCTCAAATAAAGTGAATAAATGAACTTATTTTTATCGGTTTGTCTATGAAGTTCGTTGAACTTGAAGCATGTTTTAAAACAAATCATTGATTATATGAGGATGGAAAAGAGGCAAGTGGGTTATTTTTACTCATGTAAGTGATGCATAGTGTTATACTTTAGTAACCGTTGAGTAAAATGACGTGGTGGAATGTTTGAATGTTGCTGTTATGTTATTCAAATCGTTGATGTTCATATAGTCACTTTTAAGAATATATCATTTGCTTGCAAGATGTTATGAGCATGTTATTATGTGCATTATGACTATGTGATTAAATAGGGAAATAAATATGAAAGTATTACCTTGTCTACACGATGGTCGTGACAATGCCTCGTGTGTTAGGATGCCCCAAGAATGTTTGGGATGCCTCTGGAGTTTCGAGATGCTCCATGTGTCGGGATGCCCCGTGGGCGTATGTTGTGGGATGCCTTGGATTTGAGATGCCCCTTGTATCGGGATGCCCCGTGAGTGTTCGGGAAGGTGAAGAAGTAATGAATATAATAATTGATCACATAAAATATGACTATGATGCATGTCCCATAATGTGCCAAGTGGTAAAAATTGTGCATTGTAACGTGTTATGCCATCCGCATGTATTTAGTATATAATCACATGCGATAATGTTATTGAGTTGCCATCGACAAGAAGAGGTAATGCATTTTTCATGTACTTATCATGTATGGTGTTTTGTGATGCTTTGATCTCATGTTGTATGATACCAAGTTGAGTAGTGAGCGGGTTTTATTACATTAGAATTAAAGATTTCATTTACTGGGCCTTGACTCATTCCTTTATTTTTTAGACCTGTAAGATGGATCTCGCACCACCACCACCACCACCACCATTTTTCGGAGCTCTCAGACATTTCAATACCACTTTGAGGATATTATTTGTACTTGGTTCGGCTGTAGTATGTACTAGATGCAGCTCTATCATATGGGTCGACATAGGTCTTCTAGAGTGGGTTGCCCATCAATATGTCGCCTGGTTTAAGTACGTCGATGGGGAGTCGGTGGGAACACTGAGAGGCTTTGACGGTCCCCTAGGTTTCAACAATGATGACTTATCGACAAGAGAAGTGATCGACTTGTAGCTTGGCAGCATGACTATGTGTAGGTAAGGCTTTTTGGAGTACGTGTATGAAGTAAAAGCGGCGAAGCCCACCCTTCTTTCCAAAGTTAATGCGTTGTCTTTTGTTTCTTGTGCACTTGTATTAATACTTGGAAGAAGGATAATGATAGAATGATGCATATGTAAATTATTTGACTTGCCTATTATGTTCTATGTGTATTGAAAAGAAAAAAAAAACTTTATAATGCTTCCGCATGTAAATCATAATTATTAATAATAAACGGTACGGACATGTGTAGCGCGTGACATTATGAGGTGTCACATTTAACCTTTTATTTTGCAAGATAAAATCAGTAATCCCTAGAAAAAAAAAATTTAAAACATTGACTCATGATTCTAGAAGACTTAGAAACCTAATACCACACATATGACTCAACAACCGCATACGAAGATTCAAAGACCTTATCTCGGTTTCCTAACCACCTCTTAGTATTTTCTACTTAACTTTCTTAGAAGACTCCAAATAACGCGAAACTCGATTCATTTGAAACTAGACATATAGGGCTTTCCAAGAATTTGACCACACTGAATCACAAAATCATTTTGAAATAGAGTGTTGGGTGATTATATAATTTGACCATATTTGCCAACAAGGATGAACTTATTTTGTAAGCATATTTGCATTAAGTGGTGGATGATTAGGCTCTATCCTGTTGAAATGATCATGAAAAAAATTACTCTATTCCCAACTTAAAATACTTCAATGCGTTTGGTAAGTTTCAGTAAGTACGATGAGTAATTGTTATACTAAAACCAGTAGCTTACCATACTTTTAAGGAGAGTTGTTAACCATTTGTGACTAGTGCTGTGTACGATGATTAGTAAAGACTCGTTCGATAAAATCGAACATAATTACCATACAGAGAACTTAAACTCGGAATTCTGACAACAAAAAACAAACTTGGAATATCAAGTGTTGATCACTTAAAGTTTTGAAAATGGAAATAAAAGTTCATTTGATGAGAGATGAAATTGATTGATGAATATGAGTAGCTTCTTACCAAACATAAACTTGTGAGAATATTATCAGGTTAGAATTACATAATTCAATATACCACGTAATTAGAACAAACTACTTTATGATAGGTTAGAAGTTATATTTCTCAAAGATTCCCTCTAATCATTAAAAAAAATATCACTAGCCAAGAATGGGTACTTTCTTTGGTAATGTGCAAGATTACAGAGTGCATAGAAAAACACTTGCTATAGTGACTTGACAATTTAAACTTACTATTCATATACAAAGTGATAGGAAAAAAGATTATTTTCTTTGTCATGACTTCATACTGTGACACCGACCATTTCCTACCCCGCATGTACACTGGCCTCAGATTCAATTTCCTCCGTGCCTGCGGAAAAAATCACACTGGCTGACAGATGGACGGAAAGCCATCAGCTTTGATTCTGCTTGTATTTCGTTGTTGACGATTCCATGTAATTGCACGGTTGGTGACACCATGGCTAGCAATATGACTCTCCCATATACACTACAGAACATCCTTATTATTGTTGATTAATAATATGCATAATTTGGGTAAAAAGGACAAGGTATCCTATATAGATTTGAATTCTAAATCATTAGATTTTTCTCCGAATATTGCCTTCACGCTATACATCCAAGACAGTCTGGGTAACTGAGACCTCTTTGTTGGCTGTGTAAGGACAATATGAAAATGTTATTTCTAATATACGGTTGGTAATACTCTCGCGAACAGTTCCCCCCCACCCCCTACATTATGGGGTCGACTTGAATAAGGAAGGGTTAAGCGACAGAAAGAAGAAGAAGGAAGGGCTCACATTTTTATCTGAAAGAAGTTGTGGAGTTCTCAGTCAATAGGCACGCCAGTAACGGAAATTGTGTATCTTTCGTGGGTCCAGGTCGGAGGCGGTTGATTTGTTGACTAATATAAAAAGAAAAGTATAAGGGCACGCGCATGGTGCGTGGATTCCTTCGGCCGAGCGGACACATGAGAAAATTGTGAGAAAATACTTGTGAGTTTACTTTGAATTTAATTTAGACGTGAGAAACACTCAAGATAAATCTCTGGTGTTCATTTATTTCTCCGGTTCTCTCGTATTGATTTAATCGTGAAATCCGTCCTTTATTCAAGAGAGCCTAAGTTTGAACCCATCAAAACATCCAATTGAACTCACCTTTACTGTAAACCTTAAAACAATGAGTTATGGACTAATTCAAACATATGAACTACTCCGCACCACACCAATTATTCGATGTGGAACTACTCTAACACATTTTATGCTTGCAACTCAACGGTCTTCATACTAAAAATTTCCCCATTCATCGATTACTAAAATGATTAAAGTCAATTTTAAAATTGTGTTTTACATAAGGATTAATATCACGGAAAACTCCAAACTAGTACACCTGTTACAAATTTATCCTATGTTAGTTTATGTTAAATTGGATTAATGCCGCGAAAAACCCCCAAACCAATACATCTGTGACACTGATGGTGAAAACCTCAATTTAGTACACCCGTCAACTCATTAATTTGACGGTAAAATTTAATGAAAACTAACATATGGTAAATTTGTCACAGATATAATAATTTGAGATTTTTAATGAGGTGTACTAATTTTGGATTTTTCTTGATATCAACTCTTTGCATTATGCGTCAAAACACGATTAAGCGGATTGTTTTTTTAGTATTGTGATTTAGACAAATGGTGTGATTGATGATAGGCTAGTCTGATGTGGTAGTTGGGATGGTACTCAAAACCGTTTGTGGTCGACCTGACTCACCATATGAAGTTTTCACGTATAAAAAGGCCCTGCAATCGTGCAGATGGAGAGAAAGAGAGAGAGAGAGAGAGAGAGAGAGGCTGAGAATATATGGGGAATATGGAGGACGTGGGTGTCCCATCCATGGCTAATGTCAATGATACTATTGCGAGCAAGAAGGAAAAGATATTGATATTCGGAGCGAGGGGATACCTGGGCAAGTTCATGGTCAAGGCCTCCCTTTCCATGGGCCACCCTACTCTTGCTTATGTCCGCTCCATCAATCCCGATCCCTCCAAGCAACAGTTGCTCCATGAATTCGAATCGATGAACGTTACAGTTGTCCAAGTACCTATGACTAAAATCATTTTCTCATTCATTCGTTCCTTTTGTGTGTGTGTGTGAGACCCTAAAGTGTGTATATAATATAGCTACTTTGTTTTCTGGGGTGTAGGGTGAATTGGAAGAGCATGAGAAGCTTGTGTCGGTGCTCCGGCAGGTTGATGTCGTCATCTCCACTCTCCCTGTCCCTCAACATCTCCAACAATTCAAGATCATTGATGCCATTAAAGAAGCCCCCAACATCCAGGTGAAATTAATTTAGCTAGTCATATCCTAATTAAATCGAATTCATATTGAATGATACATATGTTGCATGCAAGTGCGCATGCTTAGTCCTCGTACGTACGTATAACTTTGTGTGTATAACGTTAAGAGGTTTGTTCCGTCGGAGTATGGAAACGAAGTGGACAGGATGAAAGGGGCGCTGCCGCCATTTGAAGCATTGCTGGAGAACAAGAGGAAGATTAGGAGAGCGACCGAGGCCGCGGGGATTCCCTTCACCTACGTCTCTGCCAACTCTTTTGCCGCTTACTTTGTCGATTACTTGCTCCATCCCCATAAGCAGCGCGACCATGTAGTCGTTCATGGAACTGGCGAGGCCAAAGGTACGGATATATGTAGGTATCTTACTTTATATATAAAGTAGATGTATGGGGAAAAAGTGTTTGAAAAGTCTGATATCTATTACATTAGTGCCAATTTAGTCATAAACTTTCTAATGGCGCCAATTTAGTCCTAAACATTTTGATCTAGAACCAATTTAGTCTTTCTAGCTAATTTTAGTCGGATGTTGTTGACGTGGATGTCGAATGGCCTACGTGGCACGGCCAAAGGTGAAGTAAACATTTTTTAATAATTTTCGATTTTCGATTTTTTTTCCTTTCTTTTTTTTTTCTCTTTGTTTTCCACCTTTGCTCCTTTGTCCTCCGGTGGCTCACACGGCCATGGCTGCCCTCTCCAGATGTGGTGAGGCCGGCATCGCCTAGGCGAGAGCGGCCTCGTCGAGTGTCGCCTGGGTGAGGATTGGCCTCACCTGATTTGGCGAGGTCGACGTCACTATCAACCTTAGCAAATATGGCGAGGCCAAGCATCGCTTGGGCAAGGGTCGCCTTGCCGGCGTTCGCCCTCACCTTCAGCGGCGAGGGCCACCCTCACTAGCCATGGCCATGCCGGCCACCAAAGGGAAAAGGTGGAAAACAAAGAGAAAAAAAAAAAAGGAAAAAAAATTCTAAAATTATTTTTAAAATGTCAATATCGGCGCCAATTGTGCCGCGTAGGCCTGCCGGTGTCCACATCAACAATATCCGGTCAAAATTAGCTGAAAGGACAGAATTGGCTTTAAATCAAAAAATTTAGGACTAAATTGACACTATTAAAAGGTTTATGATTATATTGGCACAAATGCAATATATTTAAGACTTTTTCGATACTTTTTCCTAGGTATATGCATAGGGAGAGAGAGAGACTTAGGCTTTGCGTCGATCTTCTTTGTAATGTATATATCCCATTCCTACTAAAATCTATATCGGTCTCATGTACGTACAGCCGTCCTAAATTACGAAGAAGATGTGGCGTTCTACACGGTAAAGGCAGCGACAGATCCAAGAGTGGCGAACCGCGTGATCATATACCGACCTCCAGGGAACATTGTATCCCAGCTAGACTTGATTTCCATGTGGGAGAAAAAGACTGGACGGACTCTTAAAAAGATGCACATTCCGGAGGAGGATATGGTCAAGCTCACTGAAAGTAAGATTTGAGTTTTTCCCTTAATTTGCTTCTCTATTGAGATCTCTCTGCATAATGTTAAAGATGCCATAATAGCTATTGGGCCTATTGCACGTCTCATTGAACAAACGCAAGATGCTTAGTCGCGGCACTTTGAGGGAGAATATTTATTTTCCGAGTGTGGGAAAGAGAGTTATGCATGTCTCAATCTAGTAGGAGGTCAAGAGAATAAAGAGCCATACGTGCATCTTCATTAATCATGCGCCTCACGGTGTTGTCATTCCCTTAAGCTAACAAAATTTTAACCTTGTCCAAAGGTTTTAATTTGAGCGATCACGTACGCATTGTCATTCGCCTACACTCATAGAGACTTAATAATGGGGTAATGACTAATGACGTCTTGCCAAGATGAAATATAAGCCAAGTCTATATGAATTCTGACGGTGCTACAGACTAGGATCTCTCATATATGATCCATAGGCAATCATTATGGTTAGCAAGTAATCATCTCTTAATTTTGTGGTTTTACTTACTCATCATCAGGTCTGCCGCATCCGGACAACATACCGGTGGCGATACTCCACAACATATTCATAAAAGGAGAGCAGACAAGGTTTGAGCTGACGGAGAATGATGTGGAGGCCTCCACGTTGTATCCTGACCATCCCTACACTTCGGTTGATTCGCTCCTCGACCTCTGCTTGCTCAATCCTCCCAAACCCAAGTTGGCCTCTTTTGCCTGATTCACTTCATGTGCGTGTGTGGTCCATAGATTATAGTTAGACCAAGTATGCGTTTGCCCACCCCTACTATCACCCGTATGTACTATCATAATAATGTGGATTTCTGTACAAGTCCTTTGTGAGTGTCTTGATCCGGGCTTACTTTGGGTCCATCGTCAATGGCCACTCGGGTCAAGGACGCATCAACATAGTGCAAGGGTATTTTGGCCTTTTCACATATACTTCTTTTTTGGGACAATTCTCAGCCTATGCCATCTCAAGCATTTGGAATGTCTACTCTTGTTAGAATAAATTATGCTTGTAATGTTCCATAAGGGTTCAACAGCTCAAACTCTTATATTCTATAGTTTTTTTTTTTATATATACGATGCTTATACCGTTGATTAATATAACTAATTAAATATATTAACTCACAACCCGTCATTCGCCAAGAATTATTCGGCATCTATTTTCGTGTTCATCGCGCGGTGACTTGCGTTTTGATGCGTGATGGAGATTATTTTGGAGTTAGGATTGTTTTTCTTATTAGCTTCATGTTGTTTAATATACGCTAATTTACCTGAAAGTCCTCGAAATGGATAGCCACACTATATGTGCACATGCCAATTGATTCAAAGTTGATAGAGAGCATTGTCCCCTACTTATATCTTGACATACAGTCGAAAGAATATCCTAGAAACATATATACCTTTATCTCAAGTTCAAACATATATTTAGAGTTTGTGAGTTGTTGTAGGGAGGCCTTGTACGTCCATGCTCCTGACTTTCGCTTCTACCTTCACTCCAGCTTCTCATGTCAATTTGCAAGCGCCACACTAGCATGTTATTGAAAAATCCACCCGATTCCTATCAAAGTGCATTTATTACACACACAAAAAATGAAAATGAAAATGAAAGATTAATACATTAGATGATTGAAATCATAGTGGAAAGACTACACATATTCCGCTTAAGTTTAGTTGCTATTTCCTGTCCTATATCTTTGTGCATCCAGAATTCAAAATGGCTTAAACTATTACACGGCACCAAAATCATGCTTAATTAGACATCAGAAGACCACGTGCTAGCGAAATCGTGCAAAAGGGGTGACTGGACACATTTTGAAACCCGAAAACAATTATGTAGTGTAAGAAAAGGTGTATCTTTTGAAGAGGTCTTAGTGAGACATTAATACAAGAATCTTGCACATGTACTAAATTGAATTTAAACCATAAAAAAATATGAATCTCATGGAGAGTCTCGTCAAATTTGACGGTTCAATCTCTATTTAATTAGTATATATATTATGTTAATGTAATAAATTCTCCTCAAGCTCCCTTATTTCCCCCAAATCGAAAGCTTGGATTGCGAGAAAAATGATGTCCAATCTCGAGATAATCAACTTGCAACACAGGTGTTGGAATCATGAGCCTCCCCTCGATTCACCTGGGAGCATTGTACCGTCTCCAAGTTCAAGTTTAGTGCATCGAACCATGACCCGACTTCAGAACTTCTCTCAAAGGCAAATCGGAGCTGGGGGGAAGTTAGTACCAAGTTTAAAGTTGATCAAATGCTCTTCTTTATACAAACTGAATGCTCTTTATAATAACACTGTCTCTTGTGCATGTCAGTGAATTACTAAAGCTGCTCCACGTCATAACGAATATAAATTGCAGAGTCAAATAATAAGTTTCATTGAATTGTTGAACAATATATATACACACAAGTATTCGTTTACAATTTAAAAAAAAAAACAGAAGATAACGAAAACAAATAAACTAAATCTATGCGGTTGAGTTTAGTGGCTTGTTAACTCAATCTTAGGAATCAGAACTTGAGTTTTAGATTGGGAATTCTATCTCTGTATTATGCCCCCGCAAGAGGGAGGATCCATTGGATACACCAATCTTGGACTGAAAATTGAAGAGCTTTGACACGGTCTGCCAATTGATTTTTTGTGAAGACATGAAAAACTCGTAAAAGGACCTTAGCAACCCAATCTTGCACAAAGTGAAAATCAATGGATGTATGCTTCATATGGGAGTGAAAGACCAAATTTGCGCCGAGATAAGTAGCTCCGATGTTGTCGCAGTAGATTGCCGGTGGCGTGGGGGACGAAATACCGAGTTCACTGGGAATGGACTGGACCCAAGCAAGTTCAGCAGCGGCAATGGCAATGGCCCGATACTCAGCCTTGGTGGAAGGGCAAGCCACCAATCGTTGTTTGCCGGACCACTATGAGATAAAATTACCACCGATGTAGACTAAGTAAGCTGTGGTAGAGATGAGATAATCCTTGTCACCACCCAATTCACATTGTAGTAAGCATGAATGGAAGTGAGCTGTTTTTTCTGAATGAATAGGCCATGATATAAAGTGCCTTTAAGATAGAGAAAAAGCCGTTTAGTGGCCACCCAATGAAGAGTGGTTGGCCGATGCATGCATTGCAGAAGCTTGGTGACGGCGAAGGCAATATCAGGGCGAGTCATGCAGAGATATTGAAGAGTACCAATGACTCCGCAATACTCGGCCGCATCAACAGAGGAAGAGCCATCAAGTTGTGAGTAGAGGATGGTGCAAGGGGTGCAGCGATTTCTTTTGCATTCGCCATGTGTGCTCGGTATAGAAGGTCCCCTATGTAGCTATGTTGGTTAGAAAACAGCCCAGTAGTCCTGGGATAGCTTCAACTTTGAGGAAGTACTGAAAGGACCCAAGATCCTCAATGGAGAATCGTGATGCCAGAGCGGCGATTACTGTGTTAAGGAATCATCGCCTGTAACAAGAAATCATCACCATATACAAAAAGAAAAGCTGAACATCCTTGTTGCAATAGATAAACAGTTATGCATCACATTTTGATTGAATAAACCCGAGATCTATGAGAAACACGATGCAGGAATTCGTGACCAACAAAACCCAGCGGTTGAGACATATAAACTTCCTCCTCAAGTGTACAACAAAGAAAGGCATTGTCTAATTTTCCAGCAGTTGGTAGCTGCAAGAGCGAGAATGGCATGAATAGTTACTGGCTTCACCAGAGGACTGAATTCCAGGGCGTTGATGGAAATCCTTGATCGAGCTTTGTAACGATCTATGCTTTCATCTGGTGTCCCCTTGAGTCCAAAAATCCACTTGCAACCCATTAATTTTTGTGTTGATTTCAAAGGGACAAGCTGCAATTTGTTATGATGGATAAGAGCGGTGAACTCGTCTAACATGGCTTGTCGCCGCTCTGGATACGTGGGCTCCAAAGAGTGGGGAAAGGACATGTTTGGTGGTGTAATGGTTTTGTTTTGGTTTGAAGATATTGTTAAGGGAATAGGTGAACATAGGTGAGTGTGAGTCGGTTGACGTGGCGATGATGACGGAGCTTGAGTTTGAGGGAGTGGGAGCAGGACATCGGGTGGGATGGGTGATGAAGATGGAGGCGAGATCAGTGAGGGGGAGGCGATTCCTCTTTGCTCTTGGAAAGAAGCGGTAGCTCCATTAGTGAGTGGTGATTGGCTAGACGGGTTGATTATAGGAGAAGGAATATCAAGTGGGATCCAATTAATAGGGTAAATAGTAACCATTCTGTTCTAGAAATCAACTTCTTGCTAGAAATTAATTTTTCTACTTCTATTCTAAAAGTTGATTTCTGAAGCAAAAATGCGTTGGCAAAACAAGAGAAAATTTCTACTTTCGGAAGATAAATAATAATATTTTTTTAGAATTTTGTGATTAATTTTTATTTTATTTTTATTTCCTTCCTTCTTGTATTCTACACAGGAAGAAGTGTGACCGACGAGGGCTTCACGACTCTCGCCTGCCTCGCTCGTGGCTGGCAAGCCATGGCCGGCGAGTCGTGAGCAAGGATGGCCTTGCGACCTATTGCGAATTCGGCGACTCATTGCACCTCATCGTGAACAAACGCATTTCTGCTCCAGAAGTGATTCTGGAGCAAAAATTCTACTTCAGAATAGTTACCATTCATCCTCAAGTGACTCCGTGCTACTAGACGAAGGATACAAAGGATGGGCGGAAGGAAATTGAGCTTCATTGAAAACACTTACACGCATCATATTACCCGAGAAACACACAAGAATGAAACTTTGAACAAGTTTATGACGAGCATACGGTTTTAACCATGAAAAACATAAAAACCCGAAGACCGTAAGTTTGCGTAAGTTTGGGGGGTCGATGATGAAGAGTACCTTGAAAGGAGAATGAAAATCCAAAATTGGTGTGGGGAGTAGATTTTATAAAATATGTGGTAGTGAAAAAGACATGTAACCAAAACGTTGATGGAACAGAAACGTGAAAAAGATGGTGAGGCAGGTTCCAGTGATGTGTCGATGGCAGCGTTTGGCGAATTCATTGTGTTGGGAGCATATGGTGGTGTAATGACATGGGTAATGCCGTGATGGGAGAAAAAATAATTCACCTCCTCCATAGGAATAAACTGTGATAGTTTTTTTTTATTACTAAAGGGGCTTTCAGCAAGCAATTTGAATTTAACAAAGACCACTTGGACATCAAATTTCCATTGAAGTGGATGCTACCAAGTATATATTGTGAAATGATTAACGCGAATAACACAAGATCGATAACTTTCAATAGAAGTGACGAGAGCAGGGCCCCAAATATTAGTGTATAGAACATCTAAGGGTTGATAGCTAACTAGCCTTGAAACATTAAAAGAAGACAATAACTTTTATTGCATTGACACGACTCACATATAGAAAACTTGACGTGATGAAAAGACACTAGTAAAGAATTTTCCCTACAAATGTGTAGCAAAATTCGATGAGACGGGTAGCCCAACCGAGAATGCCAATCAAACATAGGAGCTTGTTCACCAATAAAGGCCAAAGGGGTAGGAAGCCATCGTAGTTTGGTTGAGGGAGGTCGACAAACATCATTGGGATTTGGCCTTTGCAATAGAATCGCCTCCGTGCGTCAATCCTTGAAAACAAAGTGAAAAGGATGACATTTAATTAGCACATTATTAGATGTAAACAAATTTTAAAAAAGAGATGAGATTTTTTATGATAGTGGAAACATAAAGAATACTAGATAGTGTAAAGAAAGATGAAGGGGTGTGGAGGTGTGCAGATCCCACACGTGTGATTTGCAAACCTTTACCATCACCAATGACGACTTCTTCCGGATCATCGTATTCAGAAGGTAACGAGAGGTTGCCTAGGTCAACAGTGACATGATGAGAGGCCTCGGAATCAAGAACCCAATTCTAGTTGATGGGATGGAGGCCGGATACTGAAGTTCAGGATCTCCATGGTGCTGGCGGAATTGCCTGCACGTATTAGCCATGTTACCTTGCAGGCAACAGAGTTAACGGACAAGAAAATTGCACGTGTAGCGACTGTGGGTGCGTATTTGATTGGAGACACTGCTATGATAATAGGCTGGTTGATTCGAGTGAGAATTTGCCGTTGTGGTAGTTGGTTGTGAGGTTCGGCCATGAGAGAATCTCGCTTGAGCATTGTTGAAGCTCCGATACCAATTCAAAGGATAAGTTTCATTGCATTATCGTACAATATATATACACGCGAAAGTAATTGTTTACAGAATAAAAAGCAAAATGGAAGATAATTGAAAAACGAACCAACTAAACATATCCAGTTGAGTTTTTAATGGGTTGTTAGCTCAATCATAAAGACGATTAAAATCTGTCGTCGAATTCATCAAGACGAAGGCGACCCATTAAAGAAAGAAAAAAGAAGCACCAGGGACCAGTTTTGCAGGTAATCTGGACCGTCGGATTAAAAGAGGAATATTTCCATGGGGAGAACAAGGGAAGGACAAAAGTGTCATTTAACCAAAAGCAGGTTGAAAACAGGGGGCGCTGACTGATCGGGGAAATTGGCAGAGAGATAAGCGATAAATAGATAAGGCTCCCCCACTCTTCTTCATCGTCATCGCCTAGACTGAGACAGAGAAGAGGTATGGCAATGTCGAGTGGTGGTGGTGGCGGCCTTCTTGGCTCTTCAGCTGCCCTCTTGGGTAGTCCTGTAGCCGGGACGTCGATGCATGGTCATACAAATGTCGCCATGTGGAGTTGTCCTCTTCCTTCTTCTTCTCGCCGTTGCGGCCTCCGAAAGCACTCCTCTTCTCTATCTTCTCCTCCACCTTCTCCTCCTTTTGTGACCGCCGTGGCCGCCACCGACTCCTCCAATCAGATCAGCCCGACCCAGGTATCTTCCCCTTCCCTTTCCCCATTCATGTTTTGATGGGTCGGAATCAAAATCGTGACTTGTTCATCATCTCGCACTCTGCACTTGCAGCAGTCCGAATCTAAGAGCAACAAGTACCACTTCGTGGTTGCGAATGCGAAATTCATGCTGGACGAGGAGGAGCACTTCAAGGAGCTTCTCTTCGAGCGCCTCCGCAACTACGGCGAGCGCAACAAGGAGCAGGACTTCTGGCTTGTCATCGAGCCCAAGTTCCTCGACAACTTCCCCAATATCACCAAGCGATTGCGCCGGCCCGCTGTCGCTCTTGTCTCCACCAACGCTACCTGGATCACGTGAGTGCATTCTCAACTTTGAATTGCGAAACTCCTACCTCTCTGGGATTTTGCCTTGTGATGTAAGGTTACTGGAATCTGAATAGTATAAGAACTCGGGATCAACGAAGCCCCAATCTCATCAATTTCATTGCAGCCAAACTCGGCGAAATGAAATGAGGGAGCAACCCAATTGAATCCCTTTCCTTCTATATTGGAAAAGCTGCCACAATAATAATCCCGCGCTCCCCCCATTTTGGAACTTGGCTAGAGTTAGGAGAAATTTGATTGCTTTTTGTCCTGTCGATTATCATATATTGGGTCCTTGAACTCTTCTCACGCAGACGCTGTGGCATGTAGAGGTAGCTTGTACCTATTTGCCTGTACGTGATTCATTGTTGACTTGTCGTAGAGTTGTGAGTCATTGCCTAGTGGCTACCTCTATGTTCAAATCAATTTCTTTTTCTGCATGGAAGGTGTCTTGATAATTACATGTTGAGTCCTTAGATCTCTTTTGATGTGGACATCATTTGGGGTGAGCATCCTATCTATTCTAATTATCAGTGATTTGTTGTCCAAGCAGTATATATATGGCTCTTTGCCTGCCCCCAATTTTCAAATCATATTCTTTTTTCGTAGAATAAAGATGTGATGGGTTCATGGCTTGTTAATTATGAATTGAGCCCTTGAACTCTCTCCATATGGACATCATCTAGAGTTAGCATCCTAGACTGACGAGCACATTCATAGGACAATTTCGGTACGGTGATTGTTTGGATGATGGCAGTTAACATGGTCCACCCTGTAAATGTTGTTGTAATAACAATATCTATTGTTATACATCCGGATATGCATTTTGTAATTTTAGCATGGCAAGTTCAGATAGTTTGTTGTGTTGTGCTGAGGACTCTCGAGGAGTAATGTGCTTGCATACGCTTCGTTTTTTAAAGATGTATATCAGATGTCACTATTGGAGCTGCTCTGCTTCTTTTGAGCTGAAAAATATTTCTCAAATGGCATTCCTTAATCTAACCTATTAAGGTGGCAAGCTCAATTCTTATGGTCCTGGTCATACATCAATTGCAGATGATTGCATATAATGGTCTTCAGTGTGAATGTTATAGAATAATCGTCTCTATATCATTGTTCGCTGTCTTCATGTTGATTATCAAATTCCATATCCTTTGGGTTGGATTCTGATAGCACTGCTTATTTATCGTTTCCCTTAGCTCGCACCTATGTGTATATCATTTTGTTTTTTCATGGTTTTGCACATTTGATTTACATGCCAGTACTAGTTGCTCTTTGCTTAATGGTAAGACTTTCATCTAGGATAAGCTAGCTTCAAATGACAAGGCCTATCTTTTGTAATTACTTGACAGGTTCATGAAGTTGAGGCTGGATAGAGTGTTGGCTGATAGCTATGAGGCAGATAGCCTAGAAGAAGCATTGGCTTCTAATCCCACCCAAGTAGAGTTTGAGAAGCCGGCGAACTGGGTCGCGCCTTATCCGAAGTATGAATACGGATGGTGGGAGCCCTTCTTGCCTGTGGGATCTAAAGAATTGAAAGTGTAGTACTACTTTCTTGGCGTTGCCCTTTTGGCTTTTTTTTCTTTCCTTTAATTTTAAATAGCAGAGCTTATCCTTGTCTACGATATTATTTACTAGCCATTGGAGAGGTATCAAGATGTCCGCATGATTTTTGTTCTTTCCTTTTTCTGATTTTAAGTAGAGCGAGAGAACACGAGTATTACTGAGGGGCCAAAGCTTTTACTAAAATGAGGTGTTTGAGGTCGAACGCAATTATTTCTACCTGGCTAGAATGTTAAATTATCTTAAAATATAATGTGGGAGAAATCAACATGCAAGATGAATCGCTAACACAGCAGTATACGACGTTCCGAACATTTTAAAATGATTTGGAAAGATGTCAAACAAGATTCTCTTATTCAGCTTGAAAGCTGCCATCTAACATGAGGCACGAGTTGGCTTATCCGGATTCAGGCTTTTAGCTTCTTCTAAATATATAAGCAGAAGGGCGTATAGAATAGAGGTCAGCCTGGCAAAGCAAATGCCAAGTATTGGACGTGGTAGCCTTTGCTTGTTGCCCTATCCAAACTTCGCCATGCAGGCTCTCCGGTTGTGGGATTTTCCTCCACCGCCAACTTGGGTTCTCCTTTTCCTTTCTGAATCTGCAAGATAGAATGGCTAGGGTTCCAAATCCTCCCACTTCTAACGACTTCCATGCCAGTGGACCGTGTTATCCTCTGCGGATTGCTATTTCCTAGTGGAGATGATGTTGAGCACATGCGGGTTGTCCATCTGCTTTCTGACTTCGATTATAAGAATGCAACTCAAGAGTCTTTCGGACTTGGAGGAGGAAGAGTTCAAGGACCGCCGGGGAGGTACAAGGCGTTACAAAATCGAGGCAAGCCATGCTATCCCCATTCCATCCTGTCATAATTTACTAATGCTTGTTTTTTTTTATCATTGAAAGCCTACTGTTATGAATGATATATGAACATGTAGCAATGATTTTTATCATTGTAATGTCGGCGTCCACCTGCAAACTTGATACTTGCTATGCTCTAGTAAATCTGGGGATTTTTTTTTTCCCGTTTTAGACCTAATGAATTCTGTTCTACAAGTTCCAAAGTGGATAACTCCCCTGTTACCCCTTCTTCGGCCTTTTCATCAATTCAAAAAATCGAAAACAGCAACGCCATTAGTTGATCTGTATATTTTTGCTAGAAATTCAAAACCATATACCCTTTTCTTTGTTCAGAACAGTCCACGCACTTTTTAATAAGATTTACTGTCCAGTTGAATTGCTCCTCGGTCCTCCCAAATACCAGTGGGGACGTCGATAATAATAGCTCGAGTTAATTACAAAACAGTCCACATTAGCAAAATTTTGTCATTAAAAAGTAAGTGAAATATTTTAAATGAAAAAAAGATACATGGTTAATTTCAATTTCGAAAGAAAATGGAAAGTGACTATTAGTGATATTATCCCATTAAAAAGAAAAGGAAAATGCCTACCACCAACATGAAAGAAAAGGAAAATTTTCATATAAAATCCTAAACATTTTCTCATTGGACACTAATACCTAAGTTTTTGTTGTGTTTCACCAATACCCCAAACTTATATTAGTGGTTCAAAAGTACATTTCGTCACAGTTTCATCAATAATGGCTATTCAAATCCGCATTGCAACATGCGTGGACAACGCCACTAAAATTTTTAAATAGCCATTATGGATGAAACCGTGACTAAAGGTACTCTTGGATCACTAGTATAAGTTTTGGAGTATTAGTGAGATGCAAAAAAGTTTGGGATATTGATATTCCACTGAACGTATTTGATAAAATTAATCTGAAGTCTTTTTTTTTTTTTGAATTTGTATCGAACAACACAAGTGATGCGTCTTTGGTTGATTTTCTAATTACCATTGAGAAAACAATGACAAAAAGTGGATACACTGAGCCATTCTCGCATACTTTTGAGAATGGGATAAGTGCATCAGCAGTTCTAAAACTTGTTTAATTGGTGCAATCGAGTTCATCATTGACTCCGTCTAATTTGCAGTACTTGGATAGTTTTGAGGATCAACTCCAGCTCCTTCATCCGCCACCATCCTTGATTCATTTGAGAAGGGGATGTATAGAGAACAAGATGAAGAAA
>BCNH02000003.1:26116574-26127842 GCA_001662345.2 Metrosideros polymorpha var. glaberrima | reverse complement strand
CATCTTCTTATGTTCAAGCTCAGAGGGCATTCGAAGCAGCCAAAGCTATTCACGATTTCAATGCCATAGCAAGTATTCTGTTATACCATCCTTATCACTTGGACTCACTTTTGACAATCGCTGAATACTTCAAAATTGTTGGTGAGCGTCAAATGTCAGCAGATGCCATTGGCAAGTGCTTATATGCCCTGGAATGCGCGTGGCATCCTCTGTTTCCTCCATGGCAGGGTAATATCCAATTGAAATACAACCATGAAATAAACCGGCCTCTATTTAGGACACTTTTCATACACATGAACAATTTGGAAAGGCGAGGCTGTCATCGATCTGCATTAGAAGTATGCAAGCTACTGCTTTCATTGGATGTAGATGATCCAATGGGGGCTCTGTTCTGTGTTGACTACTTTGCCCTGAGGGCAGAAGAATATTCGTGGTTAGAAGAATTCTCTGAAAAATATAAAAGTGACAACTCTTTATGGTTGTTTCCAAATTTTTCATTTTCTCTTGCCATTTGCCGCTTCTATCTTGAGCAAGAGGATCTTCAAAAAGATGTGCATGATAATGATGCAAAGGCATCAACGGTTGATCTTCTGAAGCAGGCGCTTATGCTTCATCCAACAGTGTTGAAGAAACTGGTAACGAAGGTTCCTCTGAAGGACCAGTTCTGGATAAAAACAGTCAAACATCGGTTCTTTCGATCAGAGCATATGGGAATACCATCCCTGGATCACCTCATTAATATATACATAGAGAGGAATTATCTCATATGGAGATTTCCTGGTCTGCAAAAGCTGCTAAGGGACACTCTGGAGCTGGTGATTGAAACAGGAGAAACTAATAGTAGTGACACAGAGGACTGGGCTTGTGTGAGGAAAGAAGCATTTTCATCTACCAAAAATGAGTAAGCCTTCTATCTTGGGCTTGTGCTAGTTACTTTTTCTAATCCTTAGTTTTGATAATATTCCAATCACTGAATGGGAGACAAGTGCCTGGTTCATTGAGGAAAATGCTAAGATGCATGCAGATAAGGTCAAATACTTTATAGAGCGTTTGGATTTTGTTTTCCTCTCTTTTATGGTTTGTTCATCGGTTAGGAGAGTTTGAGTATTTTGTTACATATGACTTTTGTGTTGTTGCTAGTTATTGACAAGCGTGGCTTCTCTCTACTCCTTTTTGCCTCCCTTTTGGGGACGCAGGTACGGTCATCTCTTGGTTTCTGATTTTTCTGATTCCATGGCATCAATTTCTCCTGAAAACATGCAACAATTTATGGGTGAACCGGGGATGGGAGGTGGAGTGCTTGTTCAGGACCAAGTTGCCAATCCAGCCGGTGGTGCACACGTTGTCCGTGATGTGGCTGACAGGAGTGCTTTGGCTGTCCTATTTGAGTCCATCCTGCCTTGGGTTAACTATGGTGGAGAAGATGGTGGTAGAGGTGACGATGCTGACCGCTTCAATGCAAATGCCGAGGACAATGCAGACTGACTAATTTTACTTCCGAATGCAAAAGCATAACGTGTCACAGATTTTTTGGGCACTTGTGGTTCTATTATCTTCATAATTTATGATATTCCCTAAACTGATTTATGCCCTTTCGTTTTCCTGTACAAAACTATGAAAGGCCTGATGCCATTTTCTTTTACAAACAGAGATCATAGGCTCAACCAATCGTCAAACTGATAACTTATGATGACAGAAATACCCACTCACATCTACTGTTCAATCACAAAAACGTGGGCGTAGGGAAACATAAAACTAGGGGTGACCAAAGTGGACCGGATCAATTTGGCACCGGACTGGATCGGCCGGTTTGGTCCGGTCCTTGAGGGTACCGGTCCGGTCCGCAGTTCCTATAAAAGGAACTGGTGTCTGGGCGATCCGGTTTTTGGGTCCAGAGGGAATTTGCTGACAAAAATAGTGTGGACCAACAGACTCAATTTTATGGTATCAGAGCCAAGGGGAAGAAATAGTTAGTCTTTTTAAGAACACTTTAAATAAAGATCATTCTTTTTCTAATCCATAGGAACCTTGCTTTTGCCTCGTGTGGTCCTAGCAGTAAAGCCTAGGAGGGGTAGTGAGTCCGTTGGTCAACACTAGGGCGCCTTGGGGTTTTATTGATTGGATAAAAATAGTTTTTATAAAAAATAAACTTATTAAGAAGAACTAATTCGTCTTGCAACAGTTCTATATTTGGGATGTCACAGGTTGAAGAATCTATACATAGAGAAGAGATAACCATAGAATATTTTAATAAAACTATAGAAAATTGGAATATTCCTAAAGTTAAATATGATCAAATTTACAAAGAGTCAAAATTTAATAAGATTTTTAAATTTTCAGATTACATAATCTCTACAGAAGAAAGAGATGTACCCCTTTCTTCTTCTTATACCTCTCTTCAGCTTTTTAATGCGGAATCATTGAAAAAACATAGACAAAAATACAATTACATACACGTAGGTTTAGTCTAGGTAGGAGTTAAACCTCTCATCAAAGAAGGTTTGAATGCCTCCATATTTGTAGTTTTGAAAGACTCACGCCTCCTAAACTATGAAGATTCCATACTAGGAACAATAGAGACAAGTCTCTGCAATGAAACAATCCATTTTGATTGTTATCCCAATTTTTCTATATCTCTTAAGGACAAGAATATCCTCAAGTCCTTAGTTCTTGAGATAAAAACCCATAATTACCATATAGCATAAGGTTCCATACCTTTAGCCCTTATATACAAAGTCCATTACAAAGCCATGCTTTCGGCTTTTGCAAGTAAAGCTTTCAGAAGTAGCCCAAAAGGAGAAACACACCTCTTACAAACTGATATTTCAAAAGCAAATATGATAGTTCCAAAGTCAATTAGATGGAATCAAGTAATCCTCCATGAGCAATGGGAAATAGAGAACCAAGTTTCCCAACTAGTTGTTTAGAATACTGATTCCACTAATATAATTCAACACCTTGAGGGAAAGGCAACCATACAATTCCCTAGGAGATCTTTTGACCTTAGATCTCACCCTTCATTTCATACTTCTTCATCTAGAAGGTCAGTTAATCTTTGTCCAGATCTACCTCCTCTCATTGCAATACCTAAAAGTAGCCAAAGTAGTTTTAATAATTCTGAACTTAGGAGACCAAACCCTAGTGCTCCTCCACTTACCAATCTTAGTGGCTTAGATATTAGGTTAGGAATATCACAACCTGTTTATCAACAAGAACGAGAGGATTCTGAATCCCTTGAACCTACTCCTTCCCAAATGGAAGATGATCCCGAATTAAATATGCTTGAAAAAGATTTTGAGCCAAATAGAGCCTTTTTAAATAAAGAATTCAATTCCATAGAAAATATTGAAATTAGAAAATGGTTCTTTGATAATTTCAGTACCCAAGCCAAGCAAATCAAAGAAAAATACTATGAATTCATACACCAGCTTGGATCTCATATATTCTTTTTCGATTGGTTTGAAGTCTACTTTTTGAATACAAAAGAAATATTTGTCCTTGATAAGCAATATAAGTGGAAATTAGATGATGGCCAAGGAATAGAATCTAATCATCCCCCACTTAGAAAGCTTAAGATTTTGCATAGAGATAAAGAAATTCTAGCCTCTCCTTTCAAATCATCATCCGAAACAAAAGGCATAGGAATTCAAAAGATAATTGAGCAAAATAATTTTACAAATCAACATTTTCATACGATAGGAGCTCAATTAGATAGAATTGAATCATCAATTTCCACACCTTCCACCTCTATCCAAGTACCACATTTCAATAGGGCGTCTAGTTCAATGACCTTAAAATCTCCTCTTTTTAAAACTTTCGAACTCCCAAAAACCTTTAGTCATGAATTTACTAAAGCTTTGGAAGCAAAAAGGAAAGATATTAAACTAGGAACTTAGTCTTAGCAACTCCTCAGGTTGATAGACCTTCAATATAAGAAAGCCAAATTCATGTTTTAACTAAAAGAAGAATCAGTTCTTGAATTAAACAGAATAACTTGGAAAGAACCTCAGAAATTATATTACTCGAGAGCCTCACCTCCATATATAATTTTAGAAAAATCTTCCCAAAGAATTCAGAATAAATATTCCTTTGATGCTATCTATGAATGGAATATAGATGGTATTTCAGAACAAAATTTGATAAATGTTTTAAACCAAATGGTGATGCTTGCTACTTCGTACAAGACATCTCCTGACACAATAGATTAGCAAACAGCAAACCTTTTAATTGCAGGATTTTTCGGACAATTAAAAGGATGGTGGGATTATTGTCTTTCTGATGATTAACGAAATTCTATCCTACATTCTTGTAAAGTTGATGATAATGGTAAAACCATATTTGACGATTACGGTCAACCTGTCCAAGATGCTGTTAGCACTCTTATATATTCCATATCCTAACATTTCATAGGAGACCCTTCAATCATTCATGACCAAAATGAAGATCTCCTGTCCAATATGAAATGCAAATATTTAGGAGAATTCAGAAAATACAAAGATGTATTTCTCTAAAGAGTCCTTCTCAGACCAGATTGTAACCAACCTTTTTGGAAAAAAAAATTCTTAGCCAGTCTACCCATTTTGATAGGAAACCAAGTTAGATAAAAGATTAGAGAACAATATGGCGAACAAATTCCATATGATATTCTTTCATACGGTGAACTGGTTTCGTATGTCTATAAGGTAGGAACCCAACTTTGCAATAATATCAAATTGTAGAAACAGATTAAAAAAGAAAAGTCTCTTACCTGAATGGGATTAGGAGATTTTTTTTGCCCAATATGATCCTTCTTACATAAAACCTTCAAAACCCAAATGTTCAGGGAAATGCCCTCCCGAAACTGGTAAAAAGAAATTTAAAAAGTCTAGCAAGTCAAATCCTGTTTATAAATTTTCAATAAACCTAGAAATAGTTTCCATAAGAAGAAAGATCCTACGCAAGACATAGCAAATAAAAAAGACTTTGTTTGCTATAACTGCGGATAGAAAGGACACACCAGAAAATACTGCAGATTAAATAAAACAATTAATGAATTAGCTATTGATGAGCAAATTTTAAATCAATTAAATAATATCATGCTCGAATCTAAAGAAGAAACATCTTCAGAATTTTCTTTCGAGGAAGAAGAAAATGGCATACAGATCAATGATATTGATAATTTTGATCTAGAATCAGAACCTTCTAAGGTAGAAAATATGGAAATAAATGTTCTAACCAAAGAAGAAAGAATCATTTTGGATACTATAGAACAAATTCCTGACCCAGAAGCAAAAGAAAAAAATTTGCATAAATTTCGACTCTCAAATTCTTCTGCTCAGTTTGATAAACCCTATAATCATCTTAGTGAAATCTTGAATAGGGGAAAAGGAAACAAGCTAGGCCTACTACACTCTCTGACATTCAATATGAAGTTTCCTAACAAAAGATAGAAATTCACAATCTTAAAATAGCTCAAATAGAACTTCAGAAAGAAATTCTAGAAATCAAAACTAGAACTTTAAAAGGAAAAGCAAAGGAGGAAGAAGAGTCGCTCGATCATCAACCTGATAATAATTTCCTTTTAATACTTTCAGAAGTAACATCCAGAAAATGGATAATTGATATTTCCATACAAATTGGCAACGAATTTGTTTTAAATACAACTGCTCTTTTTTATACTGGAGCTGATTTAAATTGCATACGGGAAGGCTTAATCCTCACAAAGTATTTTGATAAAACAACTGAGTCTTTAAAATCAACCTCAGGAGATAGACTTAGGATTCAATATAAATTACCAGAAGCTTTAATAACGAAAAATAACATTTCTTTGAAAACTTCTTTTCTCCTAGTAAAAGACTTAAAACAAAATGTCATACTAGGAACTCCTTTTATATCTTTAATCCAACCCTTCAAAGTTACCAATGAAGGAATCGAATCGAAAGTGAAAGGCTGTAAGATAGTTTTCAAATTCATAACCAAGCCTCAAACCAGAAATTTGAATATCCTGTAAGAATGTTCAATAGCCGAGGTCAATTGTTTGATAAAAAACAAGGAAGATCATCTTCAATATTTGAAAGAAGATTTAGAATACAAAAGGATAGAACAAAATCTTTCTAACCCAAGTATTCAAAAGAAAATTGAAACTCTTGAATTACATATAAAAAACAATATTTGTTCTACTCTTCCAAATGATTTTTGGTCAAGGAAAAAACATATTGTTGATCTATCTTACAAACAAGAATGTTGAACTCGAAAGAGGTGTACCCATATTAGTCATAAACTATAAACCTTTGAATACTACTTTCAAGTGGATAAGATATCTCATTCCTAATAAAAAAAATTCTTCTCAATAGATTACATAATGTTAAGATATTTTCCAAATTCGATATGAAATCAAGATTTTGGCAAATCCAAGTAAATGAAAAGGATAGGTACAAAACAACATTCACTATTCCTTTTGGTCAATATGAATGGAATGTTATTTATTTCGATTTTAAAAATGTCATTTCAGAATTTCAAAGGATTATGAATGATATTTTTAATCCTTATCCTGATTTCATCATAGTTTATACAGACGATGTCCTTATATACTCTCCCAATATTGATGTTTATTTCAAACATATAAATCATTTCTTCAATATTACCAAAAGAAATGGACTAGCTTTATCTCCTTCGAAGATATTGCTATTTCAAACCAAGATACGATTTTTAGGGCATCATATTCATCAAGGAACAATTGTCCCAATTGAACGATCTATTCAATTTGCTGACAAATTTCTAGATGAATTGAAAGACAAAAATCAGTTACAAAGGTTTCTAGGAAGTCTCAATTATGTGATAGATTTTATACCCAATATCAATATGATATGAAAACCTTTACATCAAAATAGATGTTTTAAATATTACATCAAAATAGATGTTTGCCAGATGGCAAGCCATTCTTTCTGCTTTTGATTTTGATATTGAATTTATAAATGGTATTTCAAATTTATTATCAAATTTTCTCACGCGAGAATTTCTACAGGAAATACAATCATGCCTCCCAAAAAAGATAGAGGCAAGGCCACAGTCAATCCTTCGATAGAACCAATATAGGGGGTAAACTCAATCTCACCCCATTCGGAGTTGGCTCCAAGCAACTCAAACTTCTAAATCTAAATCACATATCAAAACCAATTTCAATGAAGCAAGAAGAACCCTCTCCTTCCATACCAATATCTCACCTACTTTCCATATTCCCAAAAGAAGCAGGGCTGGCATTGCAAAAATCCTTAAATAAAGGGGTTTCTATACCATAAAGGGTACAATCTCCTTCTCCATTAAATATGAAAAAAATTTCCAGCGAGATGGTTATTAGGCCAACGACAACCCCTCTTAACTTTAATACAGCCAAATCAAGATTTGTGCAAAAAACCTTTTTCGAAAAAAAAATATACTGTTGAAGAGGATTTTGGCATGAAGACCCAAATATGTTTGCAAAAAACATGTTTGGAGAAAATTGCTTTTATACTCCTCATGATCCATTTAAAACCATTGAATATTATGAGAAAATTTTGGAGAAAACCAATTCAATAGAGTTCCAACATTTCAAAGATAAATATGTGGATATCATCAACTATTTCACTGCAAAAATAGTAAG
This sequence comes from Metrosideros polymorpha var. glaberrima, assembly GCA_001662345.2. Taxonomy (NCBI): domain Eukaryota; kingdom Viridiplantae; phylum Streptophyta; class Magnoliopsida; order Myrtales; family Myrtaceae; genus Metrosideros; species Metrosideros polymorpha. The sequence goes on along the minus strand of BCNH02000003.1, from coordinate 26,120,224 downwards.
GATCATTCATCATTCTTAGTGGAATCCCACCCCTATAACTCCAATCAAAATCAATATCAGGCTTTCACAGCTAATTCCATACAGACCCAGCTTTACATATTTTGATTATCAACAAGCCTGATTGAATGTCTTTTTTAGACAGTATATCAATCTCATGCATACCTGGCTTTTTCTATTTTGAAGAAAATTTTGATATTGCTCAAATTCCATATTGGTTTCTTTGATGGTGGGAAGGTTTTGGCCCACTTCCAAAAATCTTACATAACTCAGCCTAACTTGGCTACAAAATATTTTTGGCAAGATACAAGCCTAACCCTATTGAAGAGGCGTTCCCTCCTCTTATGATATATTTCATAACCTTCAGAGTGTTCTGAGTCACAGCTTGGGAATTTGGATATACTAAATCTTCATATGATCCTAACATTTTAATCTTGATCTGAAAATACAAAATAAAATGGTGGGATGGCTTTAAATTTTGGGACGAAGTCTCTAAACAAGCGGTTGCAAATTGGCTTAATCAGAGGACTACTCCCAAAGATACTCCTTTTTTACATAACAAGTCATTTGTTGTTTCAAAATTGGCATTTACACAGAGAGGAGAGCAATTTTACCAACTTTGAAACAAGCCATCCTTGAATATGAAGAGTCTCAGAATTCTTCACATTCTCATTACAGTGGAAATACTAATGAGGATGATTGTAATGGTATCAACTTAGCCAATGACGAAGAACCTGAAGACTAGCACTTTCCATACACTCTTTGAAGGAGATTAGGTAATATATTACACTGTACATTGTGCATTGTAGGAAAAATCACTGTACATTGTAGCGGCTTTTTATAACTGTACACTGTAGTGGAGAACTGTAGCTACTGTAGCCCATTCCATCTTTAAATACTCTTTCATTCCTCAAAGCAAGGCAAGCTCTTTTCTTCAAAGAAAACATAATCAAGAGAATCCTCTTGAGTTGTCTCTCTTTCTCTCTCTCTCTGAAACAGAAAGCAACCATTTCAATCTTTCTCACATACTCACGAAACCTTCTTCCATAACTGATACATAAGCAGATCTACTTCTATACCCATATCTTCTTCCAAACACAGTCCAGAATTGAACTTTTGAATATGTTCTCTCCTCTTCCTAAAATCCCAGATTCAGTAAGTTTTCATACCCAGATACCCTTTAATATCCTCTATCCATCTTCAAGGTTCCAGATCTATTCAAGGTCTGCAGATTTTAAGATTTTTCATAATTGCACTTGTATTTTATCTTTTTTGCTCTTGTAAACTTTTTACATCTTTCAATACAAGTTCATATTCAATTTACGTCTTCAGATCTCATACCACACAAATGGTAGGCTCTGCCTCCTGTGGCTTGTCTTTACATATAAGCAATTTACCTTCCAGCAATTTACATACCAGTAATTTATATTATAGCAATTTAATTTACATACTCCACAATCGGCAGGTTTCACCGCTTGTGGTTGGTCTGTTTTTCATTTCATTTTGAAGTAATTTTCAGTTTTTGTTATATATCCTTACTTCTTCTTCCCGTTATATATGCTTTCCATATTATTAAGTTTAATCTTTCTCTTATTCCTTTCCATAGAATTTATTTACTTGCCTTAGAAAATTACACAGAATTATTCCATAATATTATTGTAACATTTAATAGATCTATTTTTAAACGAAGACGTTTCTCTTAAATACATTAGAGTCTTCACTCCATCTCATCTCATTCAATCCACCATTTCAGATCATGCGTGCTTATGATAATCTGAACATTACGTGCTTATAAAGATTGTTCTTTTTTCTCATCTCAATAGTTTTATATATATATATATATTTTTCTTAACCTAAATTGACTCACTGCCCTAATAGCATCGAATACAAGAAATTCAATCCTTCAGCAAGCTTGGTGTTTCCATCAGCATGAAATTCACCATGTCCTAGTCCTTCTAGTGCATACGAATATTTGGTGATTTTGGACTGCTTGGCGGCTGTGGGGAGTCAAGTTCGCTTGACAGCTCATGTTTCGGAGGAGATCTGACCGCTGAAATCTGCAGCCATCTGTTCATATTGCAAAAGCCTGCAAGGGCTCTCATGCTGCAACAGGGAAAATAATGGCCGTATAAAACTAATGTTCCATGTTTATAACCACCACAGAGTATGAAAAATAAACAGGAAGCAGCAAAAGAAACTAGTTATTAACGGACCTTCAATCTGCTGCTCAGTGGAGACAGGCAGGGAGGAGAGACAAGCTTTGTTGCGAGTACCTGTAAGGAAGACATTATTGAGTTCTTGCAATAAAGAGGACTATTAAAACATAAAAAACCAAGCTAATACCCTTTGCTAAGTCTGACAAACACATATGGGTAGAATCTGATAATAAGAAGACTGAAAGTTAATTCGCATAGGATTACTGGTCTTGTTGGAACCGGACCAGTCCCCAGTCCCAAAAATATTGGGACTGGGACCACCGGTTCAATTTCCGATTCCATATGGGGACCGGACCAACTCAGACCATGCACACACCTACATAAAACCATGTGCACATAGACAAGACAAAATAGCCACCTGCCCATAACTTCTCAAATTCGAATTGGCAATTGGAGCATCATCAGCAACGAAATCTCCATGAGATATTTGGTTAGAGAATTTTGTACTTGTGCATATAATACTAAAAACTAGAGAATAATGCCTGCCAATGTGACATGGTCTACTTAGAAGACAACTAAGACGAATTTATCTTCGACCGGTTTAGAGAATGCTATCACAATATTGAAAAGAGTTGACGTCAAAAATGAATTTCAATCAAGCGGACGACTTTTATTAGGATAGATCAAATTCTGCGTGATCTAGAAAATAATCTGGCAAAGTAATCATGAGTGCATTAGCTTAGACCTATCGACCAAACTTGTCGAACAAAGTTGGCACAGTATTAGGTCCCTTTGATTGAAATAAACACAGATCGGAGGCATTCGGCCCACTGAGATGTAACTTGAAACAAAAGTAAGTACAGGGTATTGGCCAACACATCAACCGCTCAAAAGCCAAATAACTGATATGCCAACAAAATTCCTTTCAAAATATCTGGCAAAATTCTGTACATATGGCTATTGTATTCTAAGATCAACTCTGGCAAAATATCTGGCAAAAATACCAGCCAGTAAGATTACATTGCACTTTTTTTCACCTTCTATACTGGCACCTCCAAAAAAAAAATCTGGCACCTCCAAACATTATCTCCTTTTACTTAATATTATTGGGTTAAGAAGGTAGGTGCTAACTTCAAATACCCACAAAATTCTCAAACTAAGATAGTTGTTCCCTAAACAGCAGCTGCCCTCTTGTCAGAAGAGATTCTTTCTGCCATTTTGCTTGAAGATTGGCTACTAATTCTAAAGCTACAATCATCTCTTTTTGAAAATGACCGCTGTATGATCCTGATCGGAATTCCACCTAATTCAAAGTCTTCCTCCAACGACCTCGTTAAAAACCTGAGGTCCGTGCTTGAGAGCTTTGTCTTCCCGCTGACAAAGGCAACAAAAGTTGGTGGCCTAGCTTTCACCTGAGTGAAGTACTTGATCTTGGGCTGGGCAGCCTGATTTTTCCAAGAGTGCCTGCTCATAACCTAGAGAGAGAGAGAGAGAGAG
>BCNH02000003.1:26103394-26115601 GCA_001662345.2 Metrosideros polymorpha var. glaberrima | reverse complement strand
ACTTTCAATTTGACACAAATGGTCCCNNNCTTTTGGTACATGTTCAGACTAGTCCCTGAACTTTAGCTTAATGTTCACAAATGGTCCTTGAACTTAAAATAATGGAAGGACCCCGTTGAACATCTTCATATAGTTCAGGGACTAATTTGAACATCTATCAAAAGTTTAGGGACCATTTGTGTCAAATTGAAAGTTCAGGGACCATTTGTGAACATTGAGCTAAAGTTCAGGGACCATTTGTGTCAAATTGAAAGTTCAGGGACCAAATTGCACATTGAGCCAAAGTTCAAGGACCATTTGTGTCATTTTCCCTTATATAATCACCAATCCCTCAGGACAGGATGACCAAAAGCAGGCATGGCATCAAAGACTATTCTAGTTACAATTAAAGCATTCCAATAGTTCCATAAAAAATGGCAGATACTTTTTTGGTACAAAACAGTTATCAGTTTGCAATGTTGGAACAATATAATTTGATTGAACAAGCTCCAAGAGATGGGCAGAAACAAGGGACAGAGTCACGAAGCATATCTTCTTACGAGCATATCTTTTTTTCATCAAGTATAAATCTATCCCAACACCTGCAGACAGAGGAAAAGAGCTACTAGAAAGGAAAACTGGAAATAGCATAATGAACCATCCCATAAGATTCTTGTGAAGAAAAAGGAATATCACAGGAGGGACATTTATAAGAAAGGCAAACCTGAGGAATTAAAGTCTGGATTTCTTCTGGAACAGCTTTCATCACCTCTTCATATAACATCGAGTTCTTCTTCCCTCTAAGGACATCCATCTTGTTGACAATCACAACCAACCCACGTCCTTCTTCTACAGCTTGTCTGGCTATGACCACTTCGGCATGCTTCATGCTTCGTTGTGCTTCAGCAATCTAACAAGGTAGGGGCAAAAAATGCATCCAGAGTAGTACCAACAATCGAATCTATTAATCAAAGCATCAACTACAATGAGTAACAAATTGCACTGATCATCCCTCAGCTAAATCTCTGCTACTAGATAAGCATCCCTTCTGATTATATTATCTTCACGACATCATAAATTGAACTTATAATGTCCCAATTGGATGAAGTGCATAGTAAAGTATCTTATAACAAACCTCTTCTGCATCAAGGACTAAAGCTACCACATGAGCACGCATAAGATTCTTTTTGGACTGTATGATGCTCAAGGAAGATGGTCCTTTTTCTAGCTTTGTCCTTTGCAACCAGCCTGCTGTGTCAACCTAGATAATCACATTTAGAGTTAACAGAAGTTCTTACGATGAGGAAAGGCCACAAATAAAAGAAATTTATTCCGAGCAAAGACACTTCAAAGCTTTACTTCACCAATACTATTCATTTGATAGAATACTGGATGACAGTATCACTGAACAAGGGCACGAACAGTGCAAACATTGTAGCGGGTATAAATCCTCTAAAGATTTGGGCTGGAAAACTTCCAATTCCAATGAAAAAATCAACCAGAAAGTATATAAAGGAACCAACACAGATATAACTGGTATGGTTTAGTTCAGGAGATCAGATTGAAGTATAGCGGATCCATAAAGGATGGAGACATGTAGTATGAACAGAACAATAACTTAGGAGTAGTTCATATCAAGACAAGCAGGCTGAAAAGGCAACAACCAAGGGGCAATTTTTCTCGATTGCACATTTGCATATGCAGTTGGAGAGAGAGAGAGAGATTCTCATTGCTGCTAACATAAGCAGCTACTGAAATTTTCAAAGAAAACAATAAGGTAAGTAAGCAAGTCAGCACACCAACCAAATCGCCATGCTCATTCTATACAATGTCCCAAACTTATGCAACATGAAAAAAAAACCCTTGATAAAAGGTGATGACTGAGATCTTGGCACTTACCAGATAGATAGTTCTGCCTTGAAATTGAAAATGAGCCCTAATTGAATCTCTTGTTAGACCAGCTTCTGGACCAACCAGAACACGATCTTCTTGTAACAAAGTATTCAACAATGTAGACTTTCCAACATTAGGTCTCCCAACTATTGCAAGCTGGAGAGGCAACTTAGACTCCTCACCCTCATGGGATTTGGAACAACTTTTCTCATTAGAAGCACTGTCACAGTCTAGAATAGAAGAAAAAAGGTAATTAGGTTTGTTCGAATTGCGCAACGAAGGCCTACTTATCTGAAAACTTAAGCTATTGGATAGATGAAAGGTTTAATATATCAACACAATACTGCCCTTATGCGTAAGGTTGGGATTTGAACTAAAAATGAAGGGCGGTAATTGATTACAAGGAAAGGCAAATGAGTGATTGGGAGAGATTTCATTTGAGGAACTCCTTCGATACTGGCTAGAGAGAGGGAGAGAGAGATCTTAACAATCATTGTGGTTTCTTTTTTTACTTTGCTAGAGGCTTAACATCATTGTGGCCGCCTGTTTTATTTATGACATAGCACAATGATTTACAAAGACAATACACACATATTCTAATATTCTAGAAAAGGGAGAAAATCACACAGCTTTTGATGAGAATGAGAATGATAGCCTATCCTATTAAGTCTGCACGGTTCACTACTTCTGGTCCAAACTTTTGGTAGAAAATATAAAGATTAATGAACAACAACTTTCTGTTAAACCTGAGAGAGAAATCTGGTGGACTTGATTGAACCAATTGAAAGGTTTCTGACTTGATTGCATTCTGTACATAAGGTTTTGGACTTGTGCAGTTATTCCGTAGGTACAGCTTAGAGAGAACCTCACAGCCGACAACAAAAAAGAAGTTTTCATGAATACAGTAAGCAACTCTTACCATTCAGAACATCAATCATATAATCCTCAAGGAGAGGCCTAAGAGCTAGATATAATTCTGCCATGCCTAAACCAGTCTCAGCAGATATAGCTATAGGATCGCCAAACCCCAGTCTGCTAGTTTCCGCAGCTAAAACAGCAAGAGAACAATCATCATCATCCAGCGATTCCGATTTATTCATAACAACTATAGGTTTCATCCCAGGTGCATGTTTCCGCAGCCACCTCCCAACTTCCAAATCCAGTGGGTGCAAACCAACTCTGTTAATCAGAACAAATCCCATTAACAAACCAAGTCATGTGCAATACAAACATGAGGAAACCGAAAAAGTGAAATCAACTATGGGAAGTAGCACTAAGATATCTTTCCATACTCCAAACTCGAACTACACAACTTGTAAGCCAATAACAGAAGATATTCGCAAGGACGCAATCATGCATCCCAAGTAGATGTTCTAGGTGATTTTAAGACTATCCTTAATAATCTTCTCATAGTGTCTCTGCTGTACGTTAAAGACTGTTAGAGGTAGTACAGAATTGATAACTGCAAGTAAGAGCTCACCTAGCATCTATCAGAAAGATGGCAAACTGAGACCTAGCAAGAACCTTCGCAATCATAGTCGCAGTTCTGTCCAGGATTGAGCCAGAAGATGCAGCCATCTCCAAACCAGCAGAGTCCAACACTCTAAATCTTAGATCACTCAACTTGGCAATGCCTTCTCGTATATCTCTTGTCACATGGTCATCTGGAGTGTTATAAACAAGAGCCTCCCTCCTCCGAATCAAACTACACAATACCTAAGTAATTAATATAAGTAAAGAATTTGTCAAAACTTACCAACGCAACAATAATCGTTGCATTGATTGACACAGAGCTAGTAAAGTCAAACCTACCGGTTGAACAACGCCGACTTGCCCACATTTGGTCGTCCGATGATGATAACAGTTGGAAGATCATTAATATCAACTTTGGTAAAGTCTACTGGTTGAACTTTGCTGTGTATAAGGTTAAACTTGTCAGAATGAACCCTTCTCACATGAATGTGTGGGTTGGTATGTAGAGACTCATCATTGACAAGGGTGCAAAAACCTCTGGTGGAATGAGTAAATTTAGGAGACTTTGAATTCAACTCAGCATTGACAAAGCCACCACCAAGCATTGACCCTGAGAAGCCACATAAATGTTGACAAGTAGACATGGAGAAGACGAGAAGATAGCTTTTCTAATTTTTTTTAATTTAATTTGAATGATGCAACCATCATAAGAGATCATACTATTACAAGTACAGAACTGTTACGCTAGATCAGGTCTAGAGACCCCATCATGGTGTCCCAAATTCATGCGAAGTATATAGAGCGTATTGATGAACTGAGATAGAAGAGCTAGCTCAGCTGATTATTTAGCTAAGTTCAATGCACTAGCACTGTGCAATATTCTTCTCAAGTTGGAAAAAAGGTTATTTTTTGTTTATGATTATTCCTGATACAAATGTTTGCATTAGAATTACTAAACTGTGTAGTGCTACTATTGGCAGAGTTAAAAGAACCTCCTTAATCCTGAATAAGTTGCCGCCACTAGAGACAACATGTCAGCCCTTAACGTAAATAAACCTTAAGAATGGGCCAAGCTTAGTGGCTGAAAGGCTGTAATGTGCCAAGTATAAGAATCGAAATAAAATTCCCTACAATGTCTGAACTAAGAGACTACCAATCCATACAATCACACACACTTCTATAGACACCTCATTCTATCAAGATGGTTAAAAACAAATAGCAAATCATCGAAGAACCCTAACTGTGAACACAGATGAAAGAAGTCAGAAGTATCATGTGAAATAAAATAAAATCCCTGAAGAGTTTTCAACTGAGATTTCATTGAACGCTTGACAGATTGTACAGCACCAATCAACTGTTTGCTTGCTCATCAGACTTTCATCATGCTAAATGTAAAGATAGAACAATAACACACACTGCTGTGTTTTTATTAGTTGTTCACCGGAATCCATACTTCCTTATCTAGAGCGATCTCTGAAAACTATGCTCCATCAAAAGGAAAAAATGAGTGACACTCTTCCTATTGATGACCAAAACTCATGTCATACAAATTCTTACATGTGGAAGAAAATAAAACTTTTACCTATCTTAGTTATGGTTCCTGCAATAGACTTCAGTTCTCTGGACTTCACGACCAAGGCCGCAGCATTATGATGTGTCATCTATAAGAATGTGACAAATTTGGTCCACACTATTGATACTCGAAATAATGCTAGTCATAGCAATAAAAAGAGCACAACATACTGTGGGACACATACCAACTTCGTGACATCATATGCAGTGTCATCTGCAGTGCACAAAAGCCAGGAGCCAGCTGCACTTTTACCTTTTGCTTTCTGAATATCAGCAATCATCGTGCTATCGTATCCATGTTCTTCCACAAGTGTGTCAGATGTGAAGCGTGAAAACACCAAAAGTCGGGCATTTGCTAAACATATGTGTTTCAGATCGGCTCTTCTGATCGAGCTTGCCTTCAATGAAAAGGTCCACATTCCTTGCATTTCTGCTGTCCAAACTTTTACTATGAGCATGTACGATGCAATTCCACACACATAAATGTAGCATGTGGTAAAACTGCATTAACTAGCAAACTGAACATGACGTGAAAGCATGAGACCATGTATCCAAAACTCATTCAATCTTCAAGATCGACATGTGGACCGCAGACAAGTATACGTGGACCCTATCACCTAATGACACGATTACGCCTAATCAAGCCAGAAATTTATCACGAAACATGCATTCCAGCAAGTTGAAATGTGGACAGCAGACATCTCACGTGAAATTCACACAATCTCTTGATCTTACTCCTATGATAGAATTTGATTGGGCATGTGATGAATTCCTCAGACAGATTAGATGACTTCACACTAAATCCTCATCAATTCCTCTATTAATTAAGCAACCGATTCACGAATCAACATTTGGTTTCAGAAAGAGACACTCAAACATCTAATTAAGGCATGGAACCAACATGGTGGATCGCCACTCACCAGTACAACGGACCGGACCAATTTCTAGTGAACTTGGAGAAATTAAAATCTGGTTATTACCTTGACAACAACAGGTGTCGGTGAAATGTGGCCAACTGGAGGTGTCAATGACAAGGGCACGGCTTTGGTCCAATTCAACTCCAATTGATTCACCAACAGAATGATAACAACAATGGACTGCTAGATGGTTTGAGGCGACGACGACGCCGGGAGCAGCTGCGCTGGATTCGTGGGGACAAGGAGCAACGCCGGCGGGCGGGTACAGGGGAAGCAACCTAACAGATCGCCAGCGGCAATGGGCCAAACTACGAGGACGGCGGATGGTGGTTATTGGTGCGGTTTCAAGGACACTTGAACCGGCAGCTCGGAAACAACGAGTAGAATCGCGACCACGAGGAGCCGGAGCAACGACACAAGGGCGTTGAGTGTAAGGGCGGAGGAAAGAGAGAGAGAGAGAGGCAGGTGGGGCAACGAGGGAGACAGAAGAGCTGCGGTTAGCGAGCTCAAGTGAAGAGCCCAAGAAGCGAGAGAAGTAACGACGAGAAGGAGGAGAGCGAGAGAAAGTGAGAGAGAACCGTGAAGCGTGTTGAATGACGACGACGACCCAAATATTTGCGGATTTACAAGAAACTACGGAAATCATTTTCCCCCTTCCATTTTGATGTGATATTTATAGCCAAAAGAGAAATGTGATTTTTTATCTAATACATTTGTTAATACATCTATTTTACATTCAACTCAACATGAAAATATAAAAATTACGGTCGTTGTTTCTTTTCAATTCTAAGTAAATTAATTATTGAAAAACTTAAATTGACACCCGATTCAAAAAAATCCAAACTTTCCTTAATTTCTCCTATTTGGGAATATTTTCAAACGAATTAAATAAGCACTGGGCTCAGAACAAAGCCATTGATGTCGTCATCGTCCTCTTGAAGCATGCGGTGAGCCATCTGGCAAGTCAGCTCGGCCATGTACTTGTCATCCTTGTAGCTGCTCTCCGTCGCCACATCAGACATCGACGGCGTGCTCAGCCTCGAACTCGACATGGATGGACTGCTTGATTGAGAGCGACAATTCTTGTGCAGATTGTGATTGTTCGCTAAGGAGGATAGAGAGTGAGGCTCGGGGCCCTTCCCACCGATGGTGAGCAGTGGCAGTGGCAGTAGCCCTCGCCCGACTCGGGCAAGGGCGAGGGCCGCGGGAGGCCAGCAGAAGACTTAGATGGCTAGAGGAGGGGGAGGGAAAAAAAACAGAAGAAGAAAAGTAAAAATTTTAAAAAATATAATTTTTTTTACTGATATATCCTATTTCGATGGCCGGAGTAGTCGTTGGAATAATCGCCGATCGGTTAGGCCCTTGTTTTGGACGATTTGGCCACTTGAAGCCCTTATTTGAGACGATTTATCTACTTCAAGCCCTTATTTAAAACGAGATCCATTTCAAACCTTTATTTAAAAAGGCAATGGCACTTTAGACCATTATTTAGAATTTTTCCTTTTTTATAGAAGGATATTCGCCGATGGATTGAAGTAGAACAATTGCAAAAAGTTTATGACTGAATTGACACAATTGCAATAGATTTATGATTTTTTTTGTAATTTTCTCAAGAAATTGAGAAAAGACTTGTACTAAATGCTAAAGCTATTTATCTTTTATATTGTGTGTTATCTTTGTCTGGGTTTAACTGAATTCCTTTGTGTACCACAATTAGAGAAATTTGGAATAATCTCCTAGTTACATTTAAATGAACTGATAAAGCGAGGAAAACCAAGATAAACATCCTTCTTGAAAATTACGAGATATTGAAGATGAAATAAAAAAAAAAAAGATGATCATTCAAATGTTCACAAGATTAATTGAAATTGTGAATGACCTTGACAACCAAGGGAAGATTATCAGGAACGCTGATAAGTTGAACAAGATCCTAAGAGCTCTTCCAAATGAATGGAGTGACGTGAAGTTCGTGAGACCATGAGAATCAAGCCCATATCAATGGATTAGTTGATAGGAACTCTGATGTTTTACAAAGCTGAGCATCAAAATGAGAAAAGTAACAACAATGGAAAATGACACGGATGATTCATAAATTTTGGCTAAATGTGTAACGTGGTTCATAAATTTTCTATTTGACACGAACGGTCAATGAACTTTAGATCAATGTTTAATGTGGTTCTTGAACTTTCGATTTGACATAAATAGTTAATGAACTTTTGGTACATGTTCAAACTAGTTATTGAATTATATGAAAATGTTCAATATGATCATTTAATTAATTTTAATTTATGGACAATATTGAACATTTTCATATAATTCAGGGACTAGTTCGAACGTGTACCAAAAATTGAATGACCGTTTATGTCAAATTAAAAGTTCATGGACCACATTGAACAATAAGCCAAAGTTCAGTGATTATTTGTGTCAAGTTGAAAGTTCAGAAATCACATTGCATATTGGGCCAAAGTTTATGCATCGTTTGTGTCGTTATCCCTAACAACAAACGTGAGAGGGCTATTGCTTTAAAAGCTGACTATGATGATGCAAGAAATCAAACTTCTTCGGAAGATGAAGATGGCAAAGACATGGCTACTCACAAGAAAAATCAAAAGCACAATGACTAAAGGAAGGAATATTAAAGAAGCCCATTGAAAACTTATGGAGAAAAGAAGTTCTCCACGAACAAAGACGAGAGTAAAGGTAAGAACATATTTTGGTATGGATGTAGAGCATGCCGAAAAGTACTTTGCTCATAGCGGATTTGGATTTCTCTCGTTGCTTTTGTTTTGTTTTGTTTATATGTTCCAATAAGGCTTCAAATTTCAATGTTGTCGTTTATGACATTCGCTATCCCTTTGCTCGAACATTTTGCATGATCAGGGTAAAATTGGGGGACTCTGCTTAAGGTTCAAGCGTTAGGTTTCAAAATCATGGTGAGTTCTTTGCACTGACATAGCCATTTTGACAACGATTGTTCCCGCTGTCACATGCTCGTTTTCTTATTTTCGCTATGGTGATAATGAACTTGGAGACCATACTCCTACTCCTTGTTCTTTTGTATTATTAGCGACATAAAATGTTCCTAGTAATTAATTGATTTGTAGTAACTAGCCACAATGTTACTGATCGACCACTGTTGTAGATCTCCGTAGTTTTTATTGTTGCTAGAATATTTGGTTGATTGGAAGTTTGTCCCTGGCTCATTGAACTGCCTTTTTGTTAAATAAGGAATGGGTCTGTTGTTCATAAGTAAATTGATCTGTGTTGACACATAATTTTGTTAATCATGTGGATTTTTCTTTAGAAAAATATAAAGAAGCATAGGCAACAAAAAATAAACAAAAAATAGATAAATAGGTCATTTCTAAAAAAAACTAATTAGCAAAAAAATTAATAAGCAAACAAGAAGAAGAAGAAGCCTTCGGATCGGGTAGGATCCGCGCCCCAGTCCACACGGGCCGGCTTGGCCCGGCAACTTTTTTCTCCCCCTTCCTTTCCCGCTCGGTCCCCTGTTTTTTCCCTCCCAATCCTTTCACTTCTCACCATCATGCACGTCCATCGATTCTCACCCTCCCTTTGCACACGCCACCTACTCCATCCCCACATTACACAAACACACAACACACCACACACAAAAAGCAAAAACAGAGAGAGAGAGAGCAGAAAACAGAGAGAGGGAAAGGAAAAGACAACACACATTTGCGGTTTCTGGTTTTGTTTCAACTCTGGTTTGTCCACTGTGAGGATGGTGAGTCTTAAATTGGTTTTTTCAGCGTTTCTTCTGTCTCTCCGTACTTTGCTACTAACATGCTGGTGAGCTTCACGTAGATTCAACCAAGCAATCTTTGCTTCGCTTATAAAGCATTTGTTCGTACCCGAGTTCAGAGCTCGCTCCTGTAGCCTAGAACGGAGTTCTTTGCCACGAATTTAGGAGTTTGATTAATTGTGGTTCACTGGGAAAACGGTCGTGGCATTTCGGCTTGTGCTCGTGTTTGCAGTCTCTGTGGTTTGCGTCAGCTATGGTTTGGTGGACTGTGACGATGGTGAGTCTTCACTTTGTTTTTGCAGTCTTTCTTCAGCCTCTCCTTGCTCTGCTATTATCATGTCGGCGGGCTTCACGTAGTTTTGACAAAGCAAGCTTTTCATATGAAGCATTTGTTCGCACCCGATTCCAAAGCTTGCTCCTTTGGCCTAGAGTGGTGTTATTTGCCTCGAATTTTGGAGTTTAAATAATAGTGGTTCATTGGGAAGACGGTCATGACATTTCGGCTTGTATTCGTGTTCGTGGTCTCTCTGGTTTGCGTCAGCTATGGTTTGGTGAACTGATGGTGAATGTTAACTTTATTTTTTGGGTCTTTCTTCAGTCTCTCCTTGCTCTGCTATTAACATGTCAGGTGGCTTGACGTAGTTTTGACGAAACACGCTTGCATATGAAGCATTTGTTTGCACCCGATTCCAAAGCTCGCTCTTTTGACCTAGAATGGTGTTATTTGCCACGAAATTTGAAGTTTGAATAATTGTGGTTCACTGGTAAACGGTCACGACATTTCGGCTTGTATTTGTGTTCGTGGTCTCGCTGGTTTGCGTCGGCTCTGGTTTGGTGAACTGGATGGTGGTGAGTCCTAACATTGGATTTTTTTTGTTCCCTCTTGTTCTCTTTGGATCTACACAATTTAAAATTGGAGGAAAAAGTTTGCATCCTTGATGTGTAATATACTTGAGTGTTTTTTTTATGAGCAATGCATGCATTATACTTTCTCTTGCATATCTTGAATGGGCTTGCTGCACTAAATATTCGCGACACACATGTTTCTTATGCTGATGGATTATGTTTGCTGGACAAATTACTATTATCTGTTAGCATTTGAAGTAAGCCTTTTTTCATGTGAGTAATTTGAGATGATCCCATCCCCAGTGCAGACCAGTGCACGCACATAGGACTTTTTGTTACAATATGTAGAATCTTGTCACTTTCAGTAAAGCTTGATTCACTCTAGTAAGTGATTTTGACGCTAAATGGCATAAACCGCAATATCAAAGAAATTCCTACTGGTTAAACGCTTACTTGATTAAGAGGAAGGTGCTCCCTCCCACTTTTTGTTTTTTTTAGGACATCGGTAAGTTTTGAAAATTGCTGAAGGATCCATTTTTCCTAGTGCTCATTATTTTGTTAGGTGGTCAGTGGTCAGACATGCTGAGAAATTTTCATGGTTATATGTGCTTAACTTACCATTTATTTTTTGCATTCAAGATCCCTTCATTCACTATTAGTATTGAAATGCAGGTATCCTCAATCAACAGAGGAGGCCTTCGGTGAGGGTTGCCCATATTGTTGTGGCAATTGTCCTTGTGAAGCGTGCTTGCGCCTTAATGGGTCAATGAAAGTGAGTTACTCAAACTTTTTGTGTTCATTGATATGTATTCTCTTGTTGGTTACCTAACAAAGGCTTCTGGGTGGTGGAATACTGATGAGTGTTATATAGATGATTTGTGATTCGTGAGTGGGAGATGTTAAAGGGATTACTTGAGATGGATGATATACTATTCGGAGTGGCAAATGGGAATTCTGTTGGTTTATGTTGTTTTTCAAAGTTTTTAACATTGTAGTTGTCAAGAGTTGAAAGGAGTCTTAATTTTTTGTGCAGTTGTGATCTTAATCTCATAATAAAAAGATTAGCATTAGTGAATCTTGGAGTTATACTAGGCTCGGCTCTTATAATTTGTGAAGTGTTTCAAAAGTCGATTACGACTGTAGTGCTTGACACAGTTATTGGGCAGCAGCAAATTCTGCCTTCCACAAAATACAATCTAGGGAATTGTTTGAATACCTAACAGAGTAACTATAACTCTTGGATTGTAAGTGATTCACTCGTGCTTACTGTAATTTTCTCTCTGGGACTATTGCAGGGCAGTCGCTCAGTTCTTACAAAGACGTTCTCCCATTGCCGTAGGACAAGAAGAAGAGTCAGGTCTTTGCCTGATCGACATTTTAGAAGGAAAGAACAGAAGACTATGCTCAAGAATTTTTTTTGAGACACTAGTACGTTCCTTGGACTTTCTATGGAAGATATATTGCATAAAAATCTGATCTCTTCCATCCACGCCACATAACCCATTTACAGAACCCCACAA
Source organism: Metrosideros polymorpha var. glaberrima (assembly GCA_001662345.2). Taxonomy (NCBI): domain Eukaryota; kingdom Viridiplantae; phylum Streptophyta; class Magnoliopsida; order Myrtales; family Myrtaceae; genus Metrosideros; species Metrosideros polymorpha. Next base: position 26,103,635 of record BCNH02000003.1, on the reverse strand, counting down.
AAGAGCATCGATATTTGCACTTTCATCTAGAACTTTCTGCAAAATTCATTACTTTAACATTTAAGGTCCAGATCAGTGCTGCCCATGCAATCGGAATTCAAGTATATCATACAATTGTTTAGGGTTTAGGGTTTGGGGTTTGGGGTTTGGGGTTTTGGGTTTGGGGGTTTTGGGGTTTAGGGTTTGGGGTTTGGGTTTGGGGTTTAGGGTTTGGGGTTTTAGGGTTAGGGGTTTGGGGTTT
>BCNH02000003.1:26055417-26082983 GCA_001662345.2 Metrosideros polymorpha var. glaberrima | reverse complement strand
GGGGGGGGGGGTGGTAAGGATGGACAGGTAGCGAGGTGGCGCTAATGGACAGCAAGCTGGGACAATGGTGCGGATGGTGGTGGAGGACAGCGGGTTGCGGTGGTGGTGAGTTGCTGCGGAGGACATGGAAGTGCAAGGAAGAAGAAGAAAAAACGAAAAACGAAAAAGGAAAAAAGAAAAAAGAAAAAGAAAAAGAAAAAAGAAGAAAAAAAGTGACTTGCGCGCCCAAATGATGTTTCGGGGGCCTCCACTGCTGACTTGGCAGGCATGTAAGCCAAAAGAGCGCGTGATCTCGCCCCGCAGTTAATGGAGGAGCCCACTGCATTGGTTTTGAAAATTACAGAATTAAATTGGAAAAGAAAATCAGAAACTATAATGAAAATCGAGCAAAGGTTTAGAGGTTGCCCGTGCAATTACGCCATAAATCTAGGAATTATATCAACTTTAGAGTTAGTTCATTCTCAATCCAATTCTAAATTTGTCAAACTCCGGAAGTAATTAATGTAATGTAAAGAATAGTGGAAATGAAGCATTCCGGTGATGTGACTCCACAACGAAGCTCCATCTTATCAATTTTTCTGTTTGTATTTTGGATATTAGATTACACCCTCTCTCTATCCTCCATTCTCGACATAAACCACGATCTTGAGGGTTTTCAATCATACAAGTTCAATTTAGTGACGATACTCATAAGTTGCAGTGTCCACTTCAACAGGCTTGTGCGGATTGAGGAACCTTGAAGAGTTGGTTATTAGTGGTAATGGATTTTGGGGTCCTCTTCCTTCATGCTTCTTCAATTTGACCTCACTTCGTACGCTTGATGTGTGGGTTAACAATTTTAGCGGGGCCATTCCTTCATCTCTCCTCTCAAATCTCAAGTCCCTTGAATATATTGACCTTTCCAAGAATGCTTTTGAAGGCTCATTTTCGCTTGCTTCCTTGGCTAATACTTCTAACCTCAAGGTATTTGACCTCCTCTACAACCGTAATCGTCTGGAAGTAAATACAGAAGAGTCCACTTGGTTTCCTTCATTTCAATTGGAGATGTTTGCTTTATCAAATTGTGTGCTCAACAAAGACGCAAATGGCGTAATTCCTAGCTTTTTGAAAGAACAATACCACTTGATAGATGTTGATCTCAGGGGCAATGGAATGACAGGAAATTTCCCATATTGGCTATTGGGCAACAATGTAGACCTAGTCTGGTTTAATCTCAGAGGCAACAATTTGTCAGGTGCTTTTCATTTGCCTTCCAATTTGACTCTTGCCAGAATGATGTATTTCGATGTGTCTGCTAATAGTATTGAAGGAGAGCTTCCATCTCGGATTGGTTCTATCCTCTCGAATTTGGTACATTTCAACCTGTCAAACAACTTATTGAAAGGTAGAATCCCTTCCTCAATGGGCAATATGAATCAACTTCGTCTCTTGGACTTGTCGAATAATGGGTTCACAGGAGAGATACCGGAGACACTGGCTAAAAATTGTACGCAACTTCGTTGTTTGAAACTGTCAAGCAACAATTTGCAAGGCCAAATGCTACCTAGGAGTTCTAACTTGACACGTTTGGAAATTTTGAATCTGGCTAGCAATCGTTTCACAGGGAACATACTGCTTGGTATATTAAATAGCTCCTCCTTGCTATTTTTGGATGTAAGCAATAATTCCCTATCTGGAACGTTTCCCGACTGGTTTGGAGATTTTCAACAATTGCAAGGGCTTATGTTGTCGAGTAATTTATTGGAAGGTCCTTTACCATTGAGCTTTTGCAACATACATCATCTTGCTCTTTTAGACCTTTCAAGTAACAACCTTGGGCCGAATATACCCCCTTGTGCCAATGTTACAATGATGAGGTTCTTGCATTTGACAAATGACATGCTCACTGGGCATTTTCCTGAGTTTCTTTCTCGAGCTTCATCAATTGTCTCATTGGATCTTAGACATAATGCATTGTCAGGTGAGGTCCCTAGCTGGATTGGTTCAATTCGGAACTTGAAGGTTCTTCTACTGCAAGGAAACAATTTTGAAGGTTTCATCCCTCTGGATCTATGTCTGTTGAAAAATATGAGCTTATTGGATCTCTCAAATAATAATCTTTCTGGAAAAATTCCTTCTTGTTTGAAAGATTTGACATTTGGAAACGATGGGGTATCAACAGACTTTCATATTACCTTAGGCCTTCATTTAGGGTATGATAGTCACATAATTACTTCTATGTTTGAATTAGAAGAAATAAACTTCATGACAAAGAGTAGATTGGAATCATATAAGGGCGAAATTTTACGACTCATGTCGGGAATGGATCTCTCGCTGAACAATTTGACGGGCTTTATTCCTCTAGAGTTCGGCTACTTGAGTGGACTTCATGCATTGAACCTGTCGCACAACCATTTGACAGGACCGATCCCAGAAACATTTTCCAATTTGAAGAATGTAGAGAGCTTGGACCTGTCCTACAACAGCTTAACCGGTCCCATCCCTCCACAACTAACAGAGCTCTACGCCTTGTCAGATTTTATGGTGGCTCACAACAACTTGTTAGGGAGGACACCGGACCGAAAAAATCAATTTGGAACTTTTGATGAAGCAAGTTATGAAGGTAACCCTCTTCTTTGTGGAACACCATTAACTAGCTGTGATGACTCAAATCAGGAACAAAGGACACCGCCATCTTTTAATCATACCAGGAATGATGACTCCTGGAGAGAAGCCTTCTTGTGGAGCTTTGCAGGATCATACGTTGTGGCGTTCCTTGGGGTGGTTCTATTTCTCTACATGAACCCATACTATCAGTGCATGTTGTTTGCGCTTGTTCGTAAGCTTATCCCATCATTTCCCTAGTAGAGATCGTTCTTCTTAGCATTTTGTGATGAAAAATTATGATGAAACAGTGGAGAACCGATTGTAAGCATTTTAAGTCTTTATTATGCATTACGCTTAGACTCCTAGAGTGTTCGTATTGTATTCCTTGTCCTGCCATTTTGAATATTAGGAGATTTGATTTTGTTGTGATTGAGGGAGGATAGTTTAGTTCAAAACCAAAATGAATCCTGCATTCACAAATTCCTGTAAATGTTACCCAAGACGTGAAATATATGATGGCTGCGAACATCAACATCACACCAGCCGGGTTTCGCATCTCAGGACAAGATCTTACTAACATAAAGGATTGGGCACTGGGAATTGCTCCAATTTGACGATAAAGGCATGCATTGCAGGACCACTGCGCTGCAAAGTGAGCCCACCTTTGTGGTCACTGCTTGATGAAGAATTATCTCAAGAGAACTAAGCCTTATCCAACACTAAATGCAATTGCTTGGACTATATTAGTGCGACTATACTGGCAGAATTTTAAGAGCAACTTTCTTATGCATATGTAGCAGAATCAATGATTGTGTCGACGTTTATTTTGTTATCATCTTAATTGTCGTGTTCAAACTAAACCAACATAGAATATCTGTGAAGGTTCAATCCCTCTAGCTCTTTGTCAGTTGATGAAGATGAGCATACTGGATCTTTCTTATAATGGCCTTTCTGGAGAAGTTCCTTCTTGTTTGAAAGATTTGACATTTGGAAGTGGTTGGGGTATCTAATAGCACATTCTATACTTTGAGTTAAAATGCTTAGTATTGGCAGCTCCACCAGTACGAGGCAAAACACAGTTGATCATTTCTTAATAATGGTAGGGGGTACAAGTGCTTTTTCGGATGAACTAGAAGAAGTGACCTTTCATGTCATAAAGTAGATTGAAATCTTATAAGGGCAACATTCTGGAATATATGTCTGGTATGGATCGTAAGCAAAATAATTTGGTGGGCTATCTACCCTTAGAAATCAGTTCTTTGAGCGAAATATGTCTTAAATCTGTCGGATAATCATTTGACAGGATCGATTCCAGAAACATTCTCCAATTTGAGGAATATAGACAGCTTGGATCTTTCCTACAATAAGTTTACTAGTCTGATTTCTCTGCAGCTAACAGAGCTATACACACTTCCAGTAAGCAAGACACCATATAGATAATCAATTCAGAACTTTCGATGTAGCAAGTTACAAAGGTAACCCTCTTCTCTATGGACCACCCTTAATAAGTTGTAATAGCTCAAATCACAGTCAAAGGACACTGTACTGTGGACAAAGACAGAGAGGATGAGTCTTGGAGAGATGCCCTTTTCTGGAGTTTCGCAGGATCATAGTTAGGGGCATTCATCGGGGTCGTTTTTCTTTACTATTTGTTTTTCTCTACTTACACTCCTACTATCACAACTTAGCATTCGGTTTTGTCTGTAAGCATATCCCATTGTTTCATAAGCAGACCTCGTGCTTGTAAGCATTTTAAACATCTTGAATCTTTACTATGCATGTTGAACCGTTGGACCATCATATTGGATGTCAAATCTGGATATGAGTATCATCAGATTTTCTTTTTGTTGTAAACTGAAGGATAAATCATGATGGTCACAGATACAATAACCATAAAAAAACAATAACTGTCTGACTTGTTATCATAGATTGACGAGTGCTTCTCTGATTTTCCTTGGGAATTACTGCCTCATTTTTCATGACTCTTTAAACTAGGTTATGACGAATCATAGAACAATATTATGACGTGTTGCGATGTTTTTGTACTTTAACTTCGATGACATGTTGTACGGTACACCCGAGTACCACAAAAGTGGTCAATTTTGCAAAGCCAGATCGGCTGTTAACTGACATTGCCAATATGTGTCTGATTCTTCTTGAGAGTGAATAGCACGACTGCCGGAATGAAGCTACGCTAAAGGTGGAAATCAGATCACCTGAGAGTTTCTTGTCTTCCTAACAATAGCTACCTCTTGGACTTCCAAATTCTTCATAGTTTGCGCTTCTCTCTGACATTTTTGTTTTCGCAGACCTTGGATAGATGCATAGATTGCAAATGGGCTAAAGCAAGTTCCATATCTACCATTTCTATTTGCTTACTTGTGTTTCTTTTTCCCAAACCGTATTAGTTAGAGACTCTTAGTAGTTCTACATGTTGTATTGCTTCCATAATTTATCTCTTTAAAATTCACCACCCAAAGTACAAAATAATTGACCATCCTCCTGCTCTAGCTTTTGGATGTCGTATGGAGGACGATATAGCGCTTAACAAACTGTTCTCATTTCTCATGGTGGTGGTGGTGGTGGTGGTAGCATTCTTTAGCAAGAAAAGGGAAAAGTAAATGGTAGAAATACGGAAGTTATGAAGCAGCAAGTTCAGAAACAGCTCAAAATAAGATGAAAGCAGAGAAGATAGTCACTGCATATGATCACATTGTAAATCAAATCCTCCACGGAAAATGAGAAAAATATAACAAATACAATAAGCATTTCACTTCTTTAGGATTCTTGATTTGGGGTATACCCACACTAACAACATAATATCACGAATCCCCAGCAAATCACTTGCAGCCGGTTCAATCCAAATAATTGAAATTTTGACAAATTTTAGTATCGTTACCCAATTCTATCTCACCACTGTAAGAGAAACAGAGTAGCGCCATAATGAGCCAAGGCACCCTTGATCACAGAAACTTGAAATATCTAATGGCTGTGACCAGCAAGGTTGAACCAACCCGGTTTTAGCCTCTCAAGAATCCTACTAACGTAAAACAAAGTACCTGTAATGTAAGACATTGCCATGGCCAGACTCATTAGCAAGCATGATCGGCTGCTGGGAATTGCTCCAATTCACAATAAGGGCATGGATCGCAGGTATGATACCCGACAAACCCCATGGACAAGAAGAGCATAGTCTGAAGCGCCCAGAATTTCCCAGAAAAAAGAGTAGGGGAAAGCAGTGTCACGATGGTGAACATCCCCATTGCCATTATTCCGCCAAGGCAGATCAGTTGCCAATGGGGCTCGCACTGGAAAATGTAGCTGGATGTTCAAGCAGTGCGATTGGCGTGAGAAGTAGAATTGTTGGTGAAATTGCTAGCCCATATCTTAGATTTGAACCGGTACCTTAATGAAAATCATGAAATATCTTAGATTTGAACCGGCACCTTGATGAAAATCATGAAATATCTTAACGGAATTATGTCATTAAATCAATCAATACTCGCGTTTTAACAAAATATCGTATCTTTATGATCAAGGAGGAGTGTCAAAATCCAATCAATCTAGAACCCTCTAGCAATGTCTATAAGACTTTAGTCTACTTGTGGCTGGTGAAGTGTGTGGCCTAAATCGAAAGAAAAAGAAAAGATCTCTCTGATAAAGCAGAGATTTTTGTATGCAGCACCATGTTGGTGGAAGAGGCCTATAAATAGGTCTTCATGTGCCCGTGGAGAGCGTAGAATAAGTCCAAAGCCTCTTCCCATGAATCAAACTTTGTAAATCACTTTCCATTAACTACTCCTTCAGCTCGTACCCAAACTTCCACCGAGTTCTGCTTCTTTACATTGATAAATAGACAAAAACTATCAAATTTTCAAATCATAATTTATAGGAGATGGTTCGATTCCGTCTGCCGAAGGGAGAGAGTAGGCCATAATGGTAAAAGGGAATGGGCAGAGCACTAACTGAACAACTTTCTCGCTTGCTTAAGCGATACTTTTGAATTCAATTTGACACCCCGCGAGCAACCCTTCATTGTAAAGCTATTTACCAGTATGATTTCGTTTAGAAAATCTTAGCAGCAATCAACTTTCGGAGCATTCTGCAACAGTTCATTCTAAGGTCCCGCCGTTTGTGAACGTTTTCCTTAACACAAACAGAGCTGCTTGAGTGGAAGAACGATAATCCATTGACGGTGGACTGAATCCATGTTGTACTATTAGGAAGAGAGAGAGGTTTTCCAGTGGATTGCATCTTTAACTTCTATTTGAAAAGCAAAGAAATTTCTATTTATACTTTGATCCATCGTGGTATCCAGTCGTAGATGACCCTGGCTATCCATCTTGATTTTGCACTTGCTGTTTGAGCAAAGACTGTCTCGACTGTCAAGCTACTGCTCCAGAAATTTAGCAGCAATGAAAATGGCAGGCACTTCCCTTGTATATATTCCTATGAAACAAATTTTCTGAGTTTCATTTTATGTGCCTGCACTTAATGTCACAAACTTGAGTTATTCATCCGCAGCACCTGCAATTTAGATACAGCACCAGAGGAAAATGAAGTTTTAAATGGCAATTTCGATTTCCAATTGCCAAAAAGGTCGTCTAATGACAATGGCCCATTGCTCTGCATGGTAACAAGCCATGAATATCACAATACTACATCGACTTGTACATACTAAAAGCCCCGTTCTGCCAATAAACAGGTTGGCAAGTTGGAAAAATTCAAGCGATTGTGATTGCGGAGTTCAACAATTTTAAGCTGGTTTAAGGAGGATTTTATGAAAACAGGGAAATTCAAGCATCTTTATCAAATGAGCAATTTATCATGCTCTCTAGTGAGTTATAACTTTTTCTTTCTTTTTTTTGGTCGAAAGTGAGTTATAATTTGACAAGGTTGAAATATTTGTAACTGGACGACGATCCATTCACTGGGGATATACAACTTGGCATATTAGATACCTTGGATTGGAGATATTCAACTTTGAATTTTTAATATTGTCAAGAAACTTATTGGTGGCCCTTTATCATTGAGCTTCTATAAATTGAATTGTGTTTTTTTGTAGACCTTTCGAGTAATAATCTCGGTTGAAAGCAAATAACTCAATAGAAAAAATAGTGAAGTAAAAGAAAATTTAAGTATACTTCTTAGTTGTGCATGCACATATCTTAGAGTTAATGTATTCAAATATTATATAACATCTTCATAGAATAGTTTAAACTTTTAAAATAATTAACGATAGTTTCAAATATTATATCAGGATTAGTTATTGTTCCAGCTTTTTTTTCCCATCACCTTAATGACATGTGTTCGCACCTGAATAAGAGAGGAAATAAGATAACAAAGATCAAGCCCATAAGATCGGCCCAATACTCTCAGTCATTACCTATAAGAATTTTGGGCTTTATTCGAACCAGCCCATCACATTTTCAATTGGCTAACCAATCAACAGACGAACCCAAGCTCATGGAGTAGTGGATGAAGCCCGGACTCCCTCTCTTGTCCAACGGAATAGCTTTAATCACGAGACTATCTCCTGAATTTCCGATCTTCTCTCATTCGGACGAAGCAGGTTTAATCAACTTATTACATTGATATCAATTAAGTTCTAAACTTTTTAATTGGATCGATTTAGTCCTAAACTTATTGCATTTCTACCAATTTAGTCCATCCGACCAATTTTGATTGAAAATCGTTGACGTCCATCGTACATGACACAATCGGCACTAATGTGAATCAAATCCTCCATGGAAAATGAGAAAAATATAACAAATACAATAAGCATTCCACTTCTTTAGGGTATACACACACTAACAACATAATATCACGAATCCCCAGCAAATCACTTGCGCCCGGTTCAATCCGAATTAATGGAATTTTGACTAATTTTGGTTTCGTTACACAGTTTTACTGCACCCAACTCTATCTCGCCAGTGTAAGAGCAACAGAGTAGCGCCATAAGAGCAACAAAGTAGCAACAATTTTAGCCTCTCGGGAATCCTACTAACGTAAGACAAAGTTACATGTGATGTAAGACAGAGTGCCATGGCCAGACTCATAAGCAAGCGTGATCGGGCGCTGGGGATTGCTCCAATTCACAACACAAGCATGGATTGCAGGTACGAAACTGAAAAACCCCATGGATGAGAAGAGAATAGCTCGAAGCGCCTAGAATTCCCCAGAAGAAAGAGTAGGGGAAAGCAGCGTCATGATGGTGAACATCCCCATCGCCGTTATTCCACCATGGTAGATCAGTTGCCAATGGGGCTCGCATTGGAAAATATAGTAGACTGGAGGGATGAATGAGGTGATGATCGTGACCGTGATGCCGATGGAGTCCATCCGCAGCAGCTGGATGTTCAAGCAGTGCGATTGGCATGAGAAGTGGAATTGTCGGTGAAATCGATGGCCCATCGTCTCCCCATTGCCATCGCTCCTTTTCCCTTCTCCATCTCCTCCTCCTCTTTTGCAGGTCGTTTCTTTATCGGTTTCTGCTGAATCTGTTGGTCTTCTTCCTCTCCTCCTTCGCTCTATCTCACTGCGGCTTTTCCATTTCTGTGGAGAACTCAGAGGAGGCCTTGCTTTTTGTTGATAGGCCGATCGGAGAAGAAGAAGATATCGTTGAGGCCTTATTTGGCCCAATATTAGCGCCTCCTTTGGATCTCTTATATCTCTTTTTCCACATTAAGATTTAAGTTTTTTTTTTTTTTTTTTTAAAAAAGGATTTTTTTGCCAATTTTTTTGGGTATTTGTTAAGAAATTGAATAATGAAAAATTTGAAAATTTCAACGCTATTCATGTTACGTGATGACAATATTTTGAAAATTGAAATGCTTTTCGCTAGAATTGACTAATTTGAAAATTGGTTTGCGTACTTTTACTTGGGAAATTTCTGGGTCATGACAAGCTCTAACGACCGCGTGGGAGGATAAGACGTGTCGCATCTTTGACTTGAAGAGGTCCCCAGCAGAAAATTCAGTGTCCTCCATTAGTACTGTAATATGTGCATGTGGACTTGGGTGGTGTTGATGTTGGAGGTATGTGGAAGCTAAAGTGGAAGTTGTTTAAATCTGCCTTAGAACAACCAGAATGGGTTGTGTGGATCACATTATCAAATTGAACGAAGTTGTCTTATTGTTTCTTCAGTGAGTCCAAACAAATACCAAATTATGTGATATTTTTTGGCAAAACAACACACATGTACTAAATATTAACTACATCAAGTCTTACTTATTTATCTCATTATTCTTGAGAAATGATACTTGGATACGTATTTTTCCTTTAAAACTTCGGTAAATCACTAGTAACATTTTTTTTTTTGTCGATTTGATAGTAATCGATTTTCTTTTTATCAATTTATAATATTCATCTTTCTCTTTAGGAGAAGTTCTAGGTCAAGTCAATGGTGATAATCACGTGTTCCCGTAGAATTGGCCCCAATAGACTTGACTTTGCCCATTGTTTCGTGAAGTTGGCCCAACCGCGATAATCAATGAAAAGGGTAATTCTTGGGGAGTGGCTGAAGGAAATCGAGCCGAAGAGCAGTTGAGGGATGATGCTATAAATTCCAACATGATGACGGCCATGAAAAGAGTTACTCAAGAAACAGTAAATTGATATGGCTAACTATATCAGGAGCCACATATCGAATGTGATCGAGTCAATAATCATCATGATGTGAATCATGCTCTATTGAGACCAGGATCGTACAATCAACTACCAACATTCCAAGCCAATTTAGTGGTATTAAGGTATGTTCCTAGCTCCTCTACTTTTAATAATGGAAACCATGTTGATCAAAATAATCTGGTTGGTAATAACAAATTGGCATACCAAATTGGTTGACTAACTGGTCAAATGTTGGAAGTTGTACATGTTAGGCCAGCGGACATTATGGCACCATCAAACGCCAACATCCACGTTATTCCTGACTTACCAATTAATCTCAACGTGGATAATAGGTTTAGACCACTGTCTCCGCTTAGGGGCAAGATGGTCAACCTTATCAACAATGGATTGAGAAACGGTCGATGTGGTATTGTAACGTTTAGGAGCCAATAAGGGATGTATGGCCCGTTTATAGGAAACTACATTCGAATAGGGCCAATGCTATACCCTACCTAGAAGATTTAAGACTCCTAACTTTGCTGTCTTTACTAGCAAAGATGAACAATCGACCATCGAACATGTTAGTGGATTTATAACCCAATGTGAAGAAGCAGAAACAAATGAAAATTTAAGACTTAGGTTATTTCTTTTGTCTTTGTCAAAAACTACTTTCACTTGGTACATTAATTTACCACCATCTATGGGTAATTGATCTGAGATTGAAAGTTAATTCCATTCTCAATATTATAGAATGATACTCGAGGTGTTGATCACTAATTTGGCTACTCTCTTTTAGGAAAAACTATGAGTCTGTCGATCAATTTATTACTCAATTTAAGAAGGCTAGAAACAGATGCCTCACTTCACTTTTATAAAAAGAATTCAGTGGATTGAAATTCAAACTTAGAGAAAAATTCGAAGGTCAAGACTTTGCCGATTTATTTCAATAGGCAACGAGAGTGTCTACATATGAGCAATTACTTAAAGACACAAATAAAGGGCCACATGAATACTTCACATAAAACGTGGCTTTGATGGAAACTTATAAGTCAGAGGATGAATTTGACAAGGATGAAAATTTAATAGCCGTGGCATAAGTGGTGCTCGACAAGCTTTATGCTTGTCGATCCTTAAAGTCTGCCAAAATAAAAGAAACAACAATGGATGAGGCTAAAGACACACAATTTTGTTTGATCTATATATGCCGGTGATATTTGGATCGCCACATTGGCATTTTCAGCCGAATTATTGCCGGGAGGACTTGATTGCATTTTCACTTAAAAGTTTAGAACTATGTTACTTTAATTGAAAATATTAAGATTGAATTCAAAAAATGAAAATTTTCACCAAACGTACTTTCTACATCCACACTACTGTTGAACAGTTAATTTCCACGGAGAACTTGATTGGTTTTATTTTAACGATTGAATCAACTGTGGTGCGCGCCTTCTTCTCTATCGTTTTCATGTCCTTTATTGTCAACAGAATTCAAATGGTTTGTATACTTTTCCTTGGAAAATTTATGGGTCACGACAAGCTCTAAGGACCAGACGGGGAGGACAAGACGTGTTGCCTCTTTGAGTTGAAAAGGTCCTCAGCAGAAACGTATAGACCACGACCACGAGAAAGTATTTTCATAAATCTAGTGTATATATTAAACTGAATTTGGATAATTAAATTTTGATATTTGAGGGAAGTGGGAGCTGATAGGGTGCTTGGAAGCAGAGACTGGAGAGGAATGCCCTGCTCAAGATGAAATCCGGCTTAAACAACCCAAAATGGGTTTGTTTATTTGTCATGGCACGACGGTTAAAATGATTTTCATTCAATACAAGCAAGATATCCGTGCATTGTTGCACGAATTTAAGACTATATTTTTTTGTATTATTCTAAGCATTGACAGTTAATCAATTTTGTAGTCATTGATACTTCAAATTAATTATAAGATACGTAGAATATTGACCGATGTTGTCTCGATCACTTTAGCAAATCGATCGAAATTGCCTTATTTTCCTTTTAGTGAGTCCAAATAGATGTCCCTTTATTTGATATTCCTTGTGGAAAAAAAAAATATCTGTATTGAAAATTAACAAAATTAAGTCTTAGTTATTTTTCTTTTATACGATTTTTTTTTGGTTGATTGCTAATAATAATTTTTTTTATCATTTTTTGCAATATTAATTTTATGATCAAGTCAACGGCGATATTTATGGTTCCGTGGAATTGGCCCCAGAAGACTTTGCGTTTGCCCATGGTTGTTTCTGGATTCAAAACATGAAGAAGATGAATACACAGCAGCTTGTTCGCGGCATTTCCACACAAATATCATGTTAGTTTAGTGGAAATGGGAAAATCCAGTCAAGAAATGATTATTGTCGTTGTTTAGTTGTACTATGTCTATGTTAGAAGATAGTGCTCTTCTGTTTAACTTGATGGATGTTTAATTAAGGAACAATTCTCAAAGGCGTTGTCTTGGACCTTCATGAATGTCCGCTACCTCCTCTAAAATAGTTTTTGGTCGAAATGATCCTACGTGCCAACTAATCTTGCGACAATTTATCATCTTATTTTAAGTTCACGCGTCGCCTGCCAAAGTGGACTATACCACTTGACTAAGACCAGTGATTACTTCAAATGAAGTGCCCCAAACTTTTCAACAAATTCAACTTTTTTAGGTTCCTTGGAAGAACATAAAGATGAATTTGCTGCCATTCAGATAATTTTTCGAATTTTTATTTTTGGCTTGTACAGATATGTGCAACCCTACAGATCCAAGGTTGCATTTCCTAGAAATGAGCCGAGGTCCCACCTTCCTAGAATTATATATAGCGTTCTATAGACAATTCTATAATTAAATGACCTCATAAGCAGCCGTGGTTGACTTTACTATTTTGCATACGTTCGCAAAGGACATCAAGGTGATAGAGAGAGAAATAAGAAATTAGACAATAATTATATTGTTTATCCTAGCTAACTAGAATAAATAAAGTCACACAAACTCGACATTTTTTGTGTGTTAGATTTAATTCTTAAGATAGAAGTATATCAGTTGAAGTTATTGTTTTATTAAATTAATATAAGTTGTTTGTGCACATGATTAGTTAAGATAGATAGACTGCAGATGACTGGATTTGTGTTTGCAGTTTTTGTCCAGTCTTTTATCATGCTCTTCATTTGTAGCTGTAAGTTCAGGCTGATTGACTTTATCGCTTGTTGAAGCTTCTTGAGTTCTGAGTATATTCAGCTGGCTGAGTATCATTAGTTGCTTGAGCATATTCGGGTACTTGAATATTAGCAGATGCTTGAGTATATTCAAATTCCTCCGGTTGAATATGACCAGTTTGTTAAACTTCACGTTCATTCCGGCGTCCATGGGTATTGTTCAACATTCAATTCCCATGAAGAACTTGATTGTTTTCATTTTACGGTGATTAAATCAACTGTGGTGCCTGCCTTCTTCTCTATCATTTTTTCCATGTCCTTAATTCTCAACAAAATCCAAATGGATGGCATGCTTTTCCTTGAAATATTTCTGGGCCATGGCAAGCTTTAATGATCACGCGGGAGGATAAGATATGTCGGATGTTTGAGTCAAAGAGGTCCCTACCAAAAACATATTACCCATAGGCCACGAGCAAGCATACCATAAATCTAATATATATATACTAAACTGAATTTGGACTATCAGATCTCGTGGGATCTCCTATCTTCAGTTGTTTATATTCAATTCAGTGTATATATACTATGCTTATATAATAGTTTCTTATGACCCACAAAACACCATAAGAATTGAAGTGGCCTTCATTGAGCTGTACATGTGCATGTGGACTTTGGGTGGTGTCGATATCGGAGGGAACTGGAAGCTGATAGGGTGGTTCGAAAGAGAGAGTAGAGAGGAATGCCTTGCTCATGGTTGAATCCACCTTAAACAACCCAATGGTTTTGCTTCTGTCTACGGTTGAAAATATTTTTATTTAATACTAGTAAGGTATCCGTGTGTTGAACGAATTTAAGACTATGTTTTCCATAGACTGTTAATCAATTTAGCATTAATTGATACTTCAAGTTAATTACAAGATATACTAAATGTTGACCTGTATTGTCTTGATTGCTTTATTAAATTGACCAAAATTGCCTTATTTTTCCTTCAATGAGTCCAAACAAAGACCGATTTATTTGATATTTCTTGGCAAAACAACAATTGCACTAAAAATTAACATTATCAAACCTTAGTTATTGATCTCTTTTTTTATTCTATTTTTATTTGATAAAATCACTGGTAACATTTTTTTGTTGATTTGCTAACAATAATTTTTTTTTTTTTTTATCATTTTACAATCTTGATCTTTCTCTTTTGGAGAAGTTCTAGGTCAAGTCAACGGCAATAATCACGTGTTCCGTGGAGTTGGTCCCAGAAGACTTGAGTTTGCCCATTATAGTTTCATAAAGTTGGCCCAACCGTGATAATTACTCAAAAAGGGAAAGACTCTGCACATATAAAAGAAGTAGATGACCCTCGTAAGTTTGCACAGCAGAGAAACATATAACACAGAACACACCATACAGATAAACATGAAGTGTCTTCTATTGTGTATGTGGACTTGGGTGCTGTTGGTATTGATGGGAGGTGGAAGAAGCATGGGTTGCTTGGAAGAAGAGAGGAAAGCACTTCTTAACATTAAGGCCGCCTTCAACCACCCGAATGGGTCTTCTCTTCCGTCTTGGCACAACGACGATGGTGACTGTTGCGGCTGGAAAGGTATCAAGTGCGATAACATCACTTCGCGAGTGACTCAACTAGATCTGAGTGCTACACGCGATTGGGAATCGGGGTTGCCTTCTCCTTGGGTTATTGACGCGTCTTTATTCCTTCCTCTAGAGGAACTTCAAGTGTTGGATTTAAGTCTAAATGGTCTCTCCGGTAAACCTCTCTCTCTCTCTCTCAGTTATTTGTTTTTCTTTTCTTTTTCCAATTATGTGTTTAAGTAATCGTTTACTTTTTTTCAATTATGTTTCTCTCAGTTATTTGTTACTCTTACCATTCGTGAACATTAAAATAGAATGTCATACTGGGGTGCTATAAACTACAAAGTGGATTAAGTGAATTCACGATAAAGACGTGATTGAACAAATGATTGCCTGGGCCAACCCTCGCTCGGGAGCCACCAGGCGACGCCGCCCTCAAGTGACGCTCGGCGAGGCCGACCCTCACCTAGGCAAGGCCGACCCTCGCCTAGGCAAGGCCGGTCTCGCCAGATCTGGTGATGGGCGGCCTCACCGGCCGTTGCCCTCGCCCCAGCCACTAAAGGCAGCAGAGGAGAGGAGAGAAGGGAAAAAAAAGAAGAAAAAAGAAAGAAAAAAATTTGAAAATTATTAAAATATTATTTTAAAATATCCACGTCAGTGTCGACTATGCTGTGTAGGCTAATCGATGTTCATGTCAGAGAAATCCGCCAAAATTAGTTGGAAGGACTGGATTAGCTCTAGGTCAAAAGGTTTAGGACAAAATTGGCACCATTAAAAGGTTTATAACTAAATTGACACCAATGCAATAGGTTTATGACTTTTTTTTAACACTTTTCCCATTGGTTGAATAGAGGCCACACGTCAAAACTATGCCATTATCTTGGCACATGGAAGTAAAATCAAATGTCACATGGCAAGCACTTGTTGGAACATTCTCTTGGCAAAATAAACTATATCTTCAAGAATCTATCTGAAAATTCTTTTCTTTTTATTCATGTTTTGAAATTTAAACTCAATAAAAAATAGAAGTTTAGATATTGCAAATCGATAAATACTAATGCTTATTAGTCAAACGCAATCCTCATTAAAAAACTATGTCATGTATCTCACCACATGGCAATCATAGAGGTAAAGCTCAGCTTTGCCAGTTCACTACATAAAATAGATATTGTCAAAGGTATAAGTTACTTGTTTACGAAATTCGTTTACAAAGTCATGTGACAGACACATTCCTTATGCTTGGATATGTAGGAACAACTGGCTTTTGCTTCTAACTTACTTCTCCTCATCTTGAGCATATAGTTATTCTTGATAAATTGAATATAGTTAGACAATGGTATCCGTAGATAAATAATTAACCATAACATATGCATGGATTTTTGTATAATCAGATTTAAACGGAACGCTACATCCAAAGAAATTGAAGAGCCTATATCTATCTGCCAATGATTTACGACGAGTCCCCTCATTGTACAAGCAAACTTCAGCGGAGACCCAAAATTTGTCTTCCAATCAGCTTGAAGGTACATGTCAAATAGAAGACCTTGCCCTAATACACATCGTTCAATTTTGAGAACCTTTTGTCAATCACAGGTATGAATCTGGAGGTGCTGGATCTTTCGAGTAACAATTTGGTCAATGATGCCCTTGCGGACGTCACGAGGATAACATCTCTTACGGACTTATACATCATTGATTGTGGATTGAACGCTTCGAAGTTACTGGAAGGTACTTCTGTGAAAATGCTTTGGTTTATCATCATTAGTAAGTATCATTAGTAAGTATCATCTTTCTAAAATAAGATAAGGTAAGATTGTCTTGAACATAAAAAGGCACGACTGCATTAAATTCGACGTCCACCAGAGATCATATTTCGGCTGCACATTTTCTTAAACAACTTACCGCCAACAGCTTATATTTAGATAAGTGATTCACAGAACCACATATAGTTGTTTGACCTATGCTTGAAGTTGAAATTATTCTTTTACTATAATTATTATCATCTTTGACCCTGTTATGATTTTTATGACGTCATATTGAACTTGTCTCAAATTCTCAGTTACTATATCACACTGATATCGAGTTTTACAATGGACTTTCCATGTCTCTTTCGTATTCTAAAAGCATTCATTCATAAAGCATAAGTTTCTTCAACATTATCATTGCCATTACTTTGTATATTATATAGGGTTATTATCAAGAAAAACCCCAAACTGGTATACCTGTGATAATTTTACTCCAAACTAATTTTTTTACCACAAAAAACCTCAAACTAGTGCACATGTGACAAATCTACCTCAAACTAATTTTTTTATCACAAAAAACCTCAAGTAATCTGAATGACATCTTTGCTGAGGGAATGTTACTTAGTGAATCATTCAAAGTGGCAGCTATTATTAAGAAGCTGCCTCCAGGCTAGTCAGACTTAAAAACTTACTTAAAGCACAAATGGAAATAGATGAGCCTTGAAGATCTCATTTTGCACCTCAGAATCGAGGAGGACAACAGGAGGAAGGCAAACCCTCTTATAGAACCAAAGGCCAACACTGTTGAATTTTCCAATTCCAAACAAGATAGGAAGAGGAAGAAGTCTTTTCAAGGAAAAGGCAAGCAAAAGGAACAGTTCTAGAAATTTCAAGGGACATGTTTTATTTGCAATAGGCTTGACCATCAAGCTAAAGATTGCAAGAAGCACCTGAACAAAGGCAAGGGTGGCTAAATCTAACAGAGCAGGAAGATGATGAGAGATTGACTGTTGTTGTGGTATCTAAGGTATCCTTGGTGTCGAACAACATTGATTGGTGGTTGGACACAAGTGCCACAAATCACATTTATGTGGACAAACACCTATTCTCGTCTTACGAGAAACCTGATGAATGGGAGATAATTTATATGGCTAACTCTACATCAACAAAGATTGTCGGAAAAGGAAAGGTGGTCCTGAAGTTCACCTCTGGCAAAGAGATTACCTTGCTAAATGTGTTGCATGTACTGGAGATCTGGAAGAATCTAATTTCTAGCCCCATACTTATCAAGAAGGGTTTCAAAGTTGTTTTTGGATTTGATAAGTTTGTAAATTCCAAAGGGGGATATATATGGAGAAAGGGTACTCATATAATGACCTGTTCAAAGCCAATGTGGCTGTCATTGATGTAAACTTGAAATTCTTGTACCTAGAGAGAAGTCTTCAGTTTATACTGTTGTGTCTCCTTATTTATGGCATGGTAGATTAGGATACGTAAACTATGGTACAATGAAGAAAATAGCAAACTTGAGGCTAATTCCAAGGTTTGAATTGGATGCCCATTACAAGTGTGAGACTTGTGTTGAGGCTAAATTGGTTAAGAAACCTTTTAAATCAGCTGAAAAAACGAGTGAACCTCTACAACTAATCCATAGTGATCTATGTGATTTAAAGTTTGTAGAAAGTAGATGTGGAAAGAAGTACTTCATCACCTTTGTGGATGATTGTACTCGATTTTGCTATGTTTATTTATTAACTAGCAAAGATGAGGCTATGGGCATTTTTGTCAAGTATAAAAATGAGGTTGAGAACCAACTTGATAGACGAATCAAAGTGCTTAGGTTTGACAGAGGAGGAGAATATAGTTCTTCCAATTTAAAGGAGTTGTGTGCTAGTTTGGAAATAATTCTCCAAACAACTGCACCTTATACTCCACAGCAAAATGGAGTTGATGAACGGAAGAACAGAACTCTAAAGGAGATGGCTAATGCCATGCTCTTAAGTTCGGGTTTACCTCAGAACTTGTGGGGGGAGGCAGTTCTAACTGCAAACTATATTTTTAATAAAGTACCCCACAAGAAAACGGGTAAGACTTCATAAGAGTTATGGAATGGAAGGTTACCATCCTATAATTTTTTGAAAGTGTGGAGGTGCCTAGTCAAGATAGTAATTCCTCCTCCTAAAAAAACTCGATTAGGACCTAAAACAGTGGATTATATATTCATTAGTTACGCTCAAAATAGCAGCGCATACAGATTTTTTGTTCACAAATATGAAAATGTAGAAATCCATTCCAATACTATTCTAGAATCAAGGGATGTTGAATTCTTTGACGATATATATCCTGCAAAAAGAAATCAGGTAAACCTTCTCATAAGAGATTTAGAAAACCAGAATATGAGAATGATGAAGTTGAGGCCGAACCAGCTGAACTTCAAAGAAGCAAGAGGTCGCGGATTGAGAAATCTTTAGGAACTGATTTTCTAACATATATGTTAGAATGTGAGCCTCAAACGTTTAAAGAAGCAATGTCATCTCCAAATGCTCCTTTTTGGAAAGAAGCTGTTGACAATGAGATTGATTCTATCCTAAGTAATCATACTTGGGAATTGGTTGATCTTCCTTCTAGAAATAAATCAATTGGATATAAATGGATATTCAAAAAGAAGAGTAAAGCTGATGGTTCCATTGATAAGTATAAAGCATGTCTTGTTGCCAAAGAGTTTAGACAAAGAGAGGGTCTAGACTACTTTGATACTTATTCACTTGTAACAAGAATAACATCAATAAGGATGTTGATTGCTATAGCTTCACTAGACAATTTGCAAGTACATCAAATAGATGTAAAAATTGCATTCTTGAATGGTGATCTCGACGAGAAGATTTATATGGAACAACCCGAAGGATTTAAGGTCAAAGGACAAGAACACAAAATGTGTAGACTTGTTAAATCATTGTATGGACTTAAACAAGCTCCTAAACAATGACATAAAAAGTTTAACTATGTAATGATCCAAAATGGATATAGAATTAATGAGTGTAACAAATGCATATACACTAAATCCATGATAGATGGATGTATACTTATTTGTCTATATGTCGATGACTTGCTGATTTTTGGAGATAACGCTGAGGTTATCAAAATCACCAAGAATGTTCTCAAGAAGAACTTCGAGATGAAAGACCTAGGTGTTACGGATGTCATACTCAGCATCACAATTCTAAGGAATTATGATGGTCTAAGTTTAATACAATCTCATTACATTGAAAAGGTAACTTAGAGGTTTAAGGAGTTCGGCATTAAAGATGCGAATAATCCCTTTCTACTATATCTATCTTTGAGAAAGAATATTGGAAATAGTATTAGACAGCTAGAGTACTCTTAAGTAATCGACGCCATCATGTTTATCATGAACTGCATTAGACCGAATATTGTGTACTTAGTAGGGAAACTGAGCAAATATACGAGTAATCCTGGTCTCGAGCATTGGAATGTTCTATTGAGAGTATTAGGTTATCTAAAAAGAACCACAGATAATGTTCTGCAATATGAAAAATATCTAGCTACTTTGGAAGGCTATAGTGATACCAACTGGATTTCGGATTCCGATAAATCAAAATCAACTAGCGGATATATGTTCATGGTAGGAGGTGTTGTAGTATCGTGGAAATCCTCAAAGCAAACTCTAATAGCGCGCTCCACGATAGAATTTGAGTTTGTTGCTTTGGATAAAGCTGCTGAAGAAGCAGAGTGGCTTCGATAGTTTTTAGAGGACATTCTATTGTGGCCAAAACCTATGCTTGTGATATGCATTTACTGTGACAATCAAGCAGCAATTGCAAGGGCACAAATGTGATATATAACAGTAAATCTAGACACATTCATTGTAGACATAATACCGTAAGGCAGTTGCTCTCGAATGGAATAATTTCTTTGGACTTTGTAAAGTCAAATGAGAACATTGTTGATCCGCTGACAAAAAGTTTGTTAAGAAAGCAGGTAAATTGCGCATCAAAGGGGATGGGGTTAAAAGCCTCAAACATAATAAAGAGGTTCCAAGGTGGAAACCTAACCTAGCGATTGGAGATCCCATGGACTTGGTTCAATAGGTCAATGCAAATTTTGGAATTTCTAATGTGCACACTGTCTCCCACTCCTATAATGCAACAATACTTCCTACAATGTTTTAAGGATACGCTATGCGTTTAATGATTTCTATAACTTGGATTTCAAGGCTAAATTTTCTAAAGCACGTATGAATCTTGAGAGGTTCAAGGCTGAAAGAATGAACACAACTGAAAACCAATCTTG
Source organism: Metrosideros polymorpha var. glaberrima (assembly GCA_001662345.2). Lineage (NCBI taxonomy): Eukaryota > Viridiplantae > Streptophyta > Magnoliopsida > Myrtales > Myrtaceae > Metrosideros > Metrosideros polymorpha. The sequence continues at coordinate 26,061,987 of BCNH02000003.1, read as the reverse complement.
ATTTGGAGATATTTTGTGTGAGGTCCATTGTCTAGGCTTACATCAACAACTAGCGATTCAAAGCTTAGTCCATCGACTAGTTAAGTAAGTCCGATAGATTTTCACTAAAGAAGGTTCAAAGCGAAAGCTATCTATCTTGATGCAATTTATCTCCACAAGCACACTTGGAATTCTTCGAGTAAAAAATATTCTGTTAAGCCATTAATGTGGGGGATTGTTGTAATTATAGTTATTAATGGCTCAACATAAATGCACATGTTTCTTCAAATCTCTTCAGCTTTCTTGGATGAGAATTGCAGCAGTTTAATGGAGGATATTAATGATGAGAGTGTGTTAAATAGATGCATCTCTTCAGACGAGTTAACAGCTCCATTAATGGAGATCATTAATGGAGGCGTTAATAACAAAATGACGGATGCATTAACATACACATTTCTTCCATTAGATTTGTTGCATTATCTATAGCATTAATGAAGGCGTATGATGATATAATTGATGCGACGCATCTCTTCAATAATTAAGCGCAAAAGTTTACACGAGCAATCATAAGTCTTTTCGAAAACGAATCTTAAGTCATGTATCTAAGTTTTTTAGAGGGTTGTGCTCTAAGTGTGCCAGTTTCAAGAAGTGTTCAATAGAGTCCTGTTCATATAGTGTTAATACAAATTGATTTGAGGTATTGTATCTTGGGAGGCATAGTTCGTGAATCTGCTTTGCGAAGAAGATAATAGTATTACTTTAATCGAATTACGTTGTTGTACGTCTATTTAGTTAAATTTTTAGGTTAAACTTTTCTTCCACGTTTTCTATGTCCAATTTAACAAATATTCTTAGTTAGTGTACTGAACAATTTATAATTGTATAATCAATGAATTACATTTAATTACAAATCTATAATACACATATAAAGCCAGCTTTTAAATATTGGTGTCAACTCCCCAAATTACTATCGTACACTTTTACGGTTACAACCCCATAATTTTAGGATAACTGAGGTTGAGGAAAACTCGGCATCTTAAGCGTCACTGCCCATTGCTACCTTTGCCCACCGCGGTGCTCAGACTCCTCATCACCCCACGAAGCTCGGTGGCTATTACCACCACTAGAGTCAAAATGACCACTGCAAGAAGACCCTGCACGACCTTCTGTGTGAGCCACGATGACCTCAGATCTGAAGTGTGGCCTCAAATTAGAGGCCGCGATGCCTTACAACTGAGGTCGGGCGCCTTAAACCTTTGAGGGGGGTGGCGGCGGTATGGACAGCGAGCTGGGACGATGGTGCAGGTGGCGGTGGTGAGTTGCTGTGGACATGGAAGTGCAAGGGAGGAGAAGAAGAAAGGAAAATAGAATAGAAAAAGTAAGCACCATGAATAAGGTTGCGAGTAGACCCAAAAAAAGAATGAATATGTGCACTGCAAGTCTTAAAAATTGTCAAGGAAATACAATTGAATCATAAAACTTGCTACGAAAGTGCAATTGAGTCCTAAAATTTTCAAAAAGTGCAATCAAATCATAAAAATTTGTCAAGTTGATGCAATCAAGTCCTTTCACTAACTTCGTCCAACTTGACAAATGGAAATTGCTAACAAGTTTTAAGACTTGATTGCACAAACTTGACAATTTTTAGGACTTAATTGCACTTTTTGAATGTTTAAAATGTTTTAGAGGCTACACATGCAATTAAGCCTTAAATCTAGGATTAATATCAACTTTAGACTTCATTTCCGATCCAATTGAAAATTTGTCAAACTCCGTAATTAATTAAGCTTCTCCTTCTTTTTTTTTGTTCTATTAATATAGTGTAAAGAATAGTGGAAATGAAGCATTGTGTCGTGGTGATGTGAGTCAACTACAAAGCTACATCTTATCAAATTTTTCTGTTTAGTGATGATACTCATAGTTGCCGTGTCCACTTCAACAGGCTTGTGCGAATTGAGGAACCTTGAAGAGCTAAATATTAGACAAAATGGATTTTGGGGTCCTCTTCCTTCATGCTTCTGCAATTTGACCTCACTCCGTGTGCTTAATGTTGAAGATAACAATTTTCACGGGGCCATTCCTTCATGTCTCCTCTCTAATCTCAAGTCACTTGAATTTATTGTGTTTTCTGGAAATGCTTTTGAAGGCTCACTTTCTCTTGCTCCCCTGGCCAATAATTCTAACCTTGAGAAATTGTACCTCAGCGACAACAAGAATCGTCTGGAAGTAAATACGGAAGAGCCCACTTGGTTTCCTTCATTTCAACTGAAGGTGTTGGTTTTATCAAACTGTGTACTCAACAAAGATGCAAATGGCGTAATTCCCAGCTTTCTATAAGAACAGTATGACTTGAGATTTGTTCGACTCAGCCACAATGGAATAACAGGAAATTTCCCAAATTGGCTATTGGACAACAACGTAAACCTAGAATCGTTGGAACTCGGAGGCAACAATTTGTCAGGTGCTTTCTATTTGCCTTCCAATTTGAATCTTGTTAGCATGTGGTGGTTAGATGCGTCTACTAATATTATTGACGGAGAGCTTCCATCTTGGATTGGTTCTATCCTCCCGAATTTGGCCTATTTGAACCTTTCAAACAACTTATTGAAAGGTAGAATCCCTCCCTCAATGGGCAATATGAACCAATTGTTTTCATTGGACTTGTCGAATAATGGATTCATGGGAGAGATGCCAGAGACACTAGCTAAAAATTGTACATCACTTGCTCTATTAAAACTATCAGGCAACAATTTGCAAGGCCAAATGCTACCGAGGAATTCTAGCTTGACAAATTTGAGATACTTGAATCTGGCTAGCAATCGTTTCACAGGGGACATATCACCTGGTATATTAAATAGCTCCTCCTTGGAAGTTTTGGATGTAAGTAATAATTTTCTATCTGGAACACTTCCCAATTGGATTGGAGATCTTCAATACTTGGGATGGCTTATGCTGTCGAGTAATTTATTGGGAGGTCCTTTGCCATTGAGCTTCTGCAACATACATTATCTCGTCCTTTTAGACCTTTCAAGTAACAACCTCGGGCCGAATATACCCCCTTGTGCCAATGTTACATATATGAGGTTCTTGCATTTAACAAATGACATGCTCTCTGGGCATTTTCCTGAGTTTCTTCTCAAAGGTTCATCGATTGTCACATTGGATCTGAGACACAATGCGTTGTCAGGTGAGGTCCCTAGTTGGATCGGTTCACTTTGGAATTTGAAGTTTCTTTTGCTACAAGGAAACAATTTTGAAGGTTTAATCCCTCTGGATCTATGTTTGTTGAAAAATATGAGCATATTGGATCTCTCCAATAATAATCTTTATGGACAAATCCCTTCTTGTTTGAAAGATTTGAGATTTGGCAACGATGAGGTATCTCCAGGCTTACGTGATTACCAGGGCGGATATGATGGCTGGGGCAATTGGTTTGTGTATGGTGGAGGTAATACATCTGTTGATACATTTGAATTGGAAGAAGTAAAATTCATGACAAAGAGTAGGTTAGAATCGTATAAGGGTAAGATTCTAAGACTCATGTCGGGAATGGATCTCTCGCAAAACAATTTCACAGGCTTTATTCCTCCAATGATCGGCTACTTGAGTGAACTTCTAGCATTGAACCTGTCACACAATCATTTGATGGGACCGATCCCGAAAACGTTTACCAATTTAAAGAATGTAGAGAGCTTGGACCTGTCCTTCAACAGCTTAACCGGTCCCATCCCTCCACAACTAATAGAGCTCTATCGCCTGTCAGATTTTAGAGTGGCTCATAACAATTTGTCAGGCAGGACACCGGACCGAAAAAATCAATTCGCGACTTTTGATGCAGCAAGTTATGAAGGTAACCCTCTTCTTTGTGGAACACCATTAGCAAGCTGTGATGACCCAAATAAGAAACAGGGGAGACCGCCATCTTTAAATCATATCAGGGAGGATGACTCTTGGAGAGAAGCCTTCTTGTGGAGTTTTGCAGGATCATATGTCATGGCATTCCTTGGGGTGGTTCTTTTTCTCTACCTAAACTCGTACTATCGATACGTGCTATTCAGGCTTGTTCGTAAGCTTATCCCATCATTTCCCCAGTAGAGATTGTTCTTCTAAGCATTTTGTGATGGAAAAATATGATGAAACAATGGAGAACCGTTATGTAATAGGATTGTAAGCATTTGAGTCTCTATTATGCATTTTGAAAGCTTGACTTGTAAAGTGTTTGTATTGTATTCCTTGTCTTGCTAATTTGATACTTGGAGATTTTGATATGGTTGTGAATTGAGAGAAATAGTTTAGTTCACAACCGAAATGAATCCAACATGGACAAATTCCTGTAAATGTTACCCAAGTTGTGAAATATTTTATGGTTGCGACCAGTAACATTGAACCCGCTAGGTTTTAGCCTCTCAAGACAAGATCCCATGAAAATAAAGGATTGGGTGCGGGGAATTGCTCTTATTTGACGATAAAGGCATGCATTGCAGGACCACTGCTCTGCAGCCGGAGCCCACTTTTGTGCCCACTACTTGATGAAGATTTATAGCAAGAGAACTAAGCTTATCCAATACTTAATGCAAAATTGCTTGGAGGATAAGCACGACTGTACTGTCAGAATTTTAAGAGCAATCCCATCACCTTAATGTCGTTTCAAACTAAACCAATGTAGGATATTTGTCAAGGGTCGATCCAGTCATACCTTTTATCCAAAAGAAATTCAGGTCGAGCTAAATTGATAGCCATCTAAAAAAAAATATAGAGCATATAATGCTGAGCTACATATATTACGGATACTGACTCAGGCAATGACGCAATGTAACAGTTCAACATAAATACACGAAGTGTTCTTCGCTAGTGCTATGCGTGTGGAGTTCAATGGTGTTGATATTGGCTATTGCAAAATAATGCAAATCTCGTCAAGTTAAAACTCAGTGGCAACAACTTGTCGGGTGCTTTTCATTTGCCATCCAAGTCGAATCTTGTCCATATGTGTCGGTTCGATGCATTCGCCAATAGGATTAAAGGAGCGCGTCCATCTCAGCTTGATTCCATCCTTCCAAATTTGCTGTATCTGAACCTGTCAAGGAACTCGATAGGAGGTAGAATCCCTCCATCAATAGGCGATATGAAATAGTTGACGACCTTAGATTTGTCAAATAATGGGTTCACAAGAGAGATGCCAAAGCCACTGGCTATATTTTGTGTCTCACTATCTGTACTAAAACTATCAGGCAACAACTTGCGTGGCCGAATGTTATCAAGAACTACTAATTATACAAGGTTGAAATATTTGTATCTGGAAGACAATCGATTCGCTGGGATAGATCACCTGGCATTTTGGATATCTCAGACTTAAGGATTTTGGATCTAAGTAATAATGTCTTGTCCGAACCAATACCAAATTGGATTGGAGATATTCAACTTTTGGAATTTCTGATGTTGTCAGGAAATTTACTGGGTGGTCCTTTATCATTGAGCTTATGCCAGTTGAATTCTCTCATTGTTTTATACCTTTTGGACTAACAAATTTCGGTCCAAACACCACACTGTGTCAATGTCACATTTCTGAGGTTCTTGCTTCTACAAAGTTATGAGCTTACCGGGGCTTTCCCTAGTTTCTTTCTAGAGCTCTGTCTCTCTTCACATAGTATCTACGGGAAAATGCGTCGAGTCAAAATGCTGAGTATTGGCAGCTCTTCCAGTACGAGGCAAAACTCGTCTTCATAATTCTGTCATGATGGTAGGGGTACAAGTGCTTTTTTTGATGAACTAGAACAAGTGACCTTTCATGTCAAAGAGTAAATTGTGGAATCTTGTAAGGGCAACATTCTGGAAAATGTGTCTGGATTGGATCTCTCGCACTATAATTTGATGGGCTCTCTTCCTCTATAAATCGGTTATCTGAGCAAAATATGTCCTAAATCTGTCGCATAATCATTTGATACAATCGATTCCAGAAATATTCCCCAATTTAACTGATATAGAGAGCTTGGACCTTTCCTGCAACAAGTTAACTGGTCCAATTCCTCCACAATTAACAGAGCTATACACACTTCCAGTAGGCAAGACACCAGATAGAGAATCAATTTGGAACTTTCTGTCACGCCCGGACCCTCGAGCGCGCGACCATCCCTGTCACTTGTCCAATGGTCAATAAATATTTCGACGTCTCAGGACGCATCGACGACCCATTTTTTTTTCTTTTAATTAGCGCATGCGGAAACATGAACAACCCCTGACAGCAGGGATAGCAAGAAAAACAGCAGCACCAATAACAAAACGAACAGCACTAACAAACCACACCTTTTTATTTATCAACATGTTAACCCTAGGAAGTTTATATTTACAAGCCCTCACTATCGGGCCACTTCCTACACGACCAACAAAAGAGGAACCGGGGTCGGGGTTAACCTATCTCCTCTACACCAGGGTACCTTGAACTGTACCCGTCGGCCTTCCGTTCTACGGACCTGAAAAATGGTTAACAACAACAAATGAGATATAAATCTCTACGAGTTAACCGCCTAAATCTCGCGTAGGATACCAATTCACCTAGAGTGAACCCTAAACATGCAACTTAATGTCGATGGCAGA
>BCNH02000003.1:26030402-26040845 GCA_001662345.2 Metrosideros polymorpha var. glaberrima | reverse complement strand
TCGCATTGATATAAGTTTGGGATAAATGTATTATATTAGTAGGATATAATTTATAGTTTTTGGTATTTTTTTTACATAACTTTTTAATTTATTTTCTGCGAGTACGTAATAATTCAATCAAAAATGGGATCAGTCCGGTCCGGACGACACCACTCGATCGTCCGGCTCCCACGAAACCCGAGTCCGAAGTCAACGCCTCCGTCCCCCGAAACCAATCAAAGCTCGAGTGCAGCAGCCCGCGACTTTGCGCGAAAAAAATTCCGTCGACTGAAATGACGAGAATGCCACTCCTCCCCACGACTTCGATTCCAGTCCACAACCCGAACGCTGCTCAACAGCGACGAAAGTTCTGTCGTGCTCCTGTGGATTCCTCCCAATTTTCCACATCCTCATCCTCCTCCTTCGTCTTCTTCTTCTTCGTCTTCTTGTGCCTACGCCGGTCACACCAATCCCCCTACTTCCCCCCCTCTCTCTCTCTCTCCTCCATTTGCTGAAGCGACGCGATGATCCGAAGCTGCCGGTCGAGCATTACTGCGTCCTCTTCGGCTTTTCGACGGTGGAGTACAGGTTTCCGGGCTTGATTCCCGTCTTCGGCGGCGGTCGGCTTGGTGCTTCGCTCTGTCTGTTGATTCCTTTTCGAAGTCACGACCGCCCGGTTCGTGGTAATTTCGGTTTCTGTGATGGGATCGTGCTTTTTGTCCTGGGATCGAGCTCGGATTTGAGTCGGGATTTCTGGTGGTTTAGTTATGCGGTGGGCTAGCTGAGTGAGCGGTCAGCTGTCGGCGCAGGTTGGTGAAGTCAGTAGGCGTGGTCTTTGGGGGTGGGGATGTCTGGAATCCCGAGGTGAGGAGCGAGAAATCCGAGTTATCTAGGACTGCTAGTGTGAAGAGACGCGAGTATTATCCAATCTAACTGGTAAAGGTTTGGTCTTTTGGCCGTAGGGTGGTGCCGAGGACATTGGGTTGCGAGAACTGACTTTGCAAGAGTTGACTCTGCGAGGTTTGGACAAAATCTGGGTGGGTTATCTCATTTGGTCTTTGTTTCTCTTGTTCATGTGATTGGTCCGTTGGAATGACCAGCAGCGCATGAACTTTCTACCTAAAGAACCTTCGAAGGCCACACATTTGGCATTTATTGCTGAAGCACATACAGAGGTATCTCGACCACGGACGGCTCCAGGTCCTCTCCTGTTCTGTTCTGTTCTGTTCTTGGTGTTTTGGCTGGTAGTTGGAGAAGTTGGGTGATTCCCCAAAATTTTTAGCTTCCATGATAGATTTTGGAGGTACCTAAGAACTCTAGATGTCAATTTCAGCATTTACTCTGCTGTTGTTAGTGCAATTTGTCAGAGCATCAGCTTCGGGGTTTGTTCTTAATTCGAGGGTTTGTGGTGCCGATCAAATAGCATATTCAAGTTATCTAGGTCGTGAATTGTTTTTCATCAATGGGCGTGTAGTCGACAAATTTTTGTTCTGCGAGGTCCTCAAAATCTACTGCGCAAATGGTTGCAACTTTGAGGAATGCCCTGGAGTAATTCAATGTGAACTCGACCTTCCACAAGGTACTACTTATGACTCACATGGTGTATAATTTCATTGTTTACAGGCTTGATTTTTGGAGGTCTATTGAGTGTGGAAGCTTTATGCTTCAAATGTCCATAATCGTACCAAACCATTTACTATGGCAGCACGTTTGCATCTTAGCGGAGGAAGAAAGCTTTTGCAGAAAGAGAAAATGGACAAATCTGCAGCACATCGTAAGAGTAATTGGACAGAGGATGGCACTCACAATGATGATAAATCTCTATCATCCTCCAAAATTATTGGCATGGTAGTACCGGGAGCTTTTGCTGTCTGTTGTGTTTCACTTTGTGCCTGGTTCTATGGGAAAAGGAAGCCAACTGCTCACACAGTGCTTTCAAAGGACCTCAATTCAAGTAAGTACAGTACTTCATCATTGGTATATGGACCAAAAGTTACTGACTTGGGTATTGTTTGCTTGTTTCTTTTTTAGTCTTAGTTTCTGATACATCTTTCCTCCCAGTGGATTCAATTTCCTCCTTCGACAGGAACTCTGTTTCAGAAAAGGTTTATTCCCATGAAAAGTTCCTGGGCAGTCCAGCTCGCGTGCCCCCTAGTCCAATGAGGGTTCCACAGAGTCCTAGATTTTCAATGTCCCCATCTCCAAGACTCAATAGACTTGGATCGCTGCATCTCAATTTCAATCAGGTCACTACAGCAACAAACAATTTTTCACCTACATTCCGAATAGGGAAAGGAGGCTTTGGGACTGTCTACAGGGCACAACTAGATGATGGTCAGGTGGTTGCCATAAAGAGAGCAAAGAGGGTGAGTGATTTTTTCATGTAACAAACGTAGCCTCTCCTTCATAATTATTGCCAGTGTGAAATTTGATGAGTCATGAGCATACGCCTATAAGAATTACTAGCAAATTATATGCTTTAAGTTCCTGTGGGGTACCGTGCTCTAGCTATTGGACATTCCGAATTGCAGATAAAAGACAAAGTGTTCTCTGTTTACTTACTTTTGATGTCATCATTTAGAATAAGGTGGTTTTTTTCCTGAGAGGATCATTATATGGAAGAGCTTGTTCTTATTTTTTTATGCTTGTCCCAGCATAAGCAATTGAACTAGTGGGCTAAAAGGAGAATTCGGTTACAGTTTGTTGCCATCTATAATGTTACCTCAAATCAAGTAAAAGACAGATGTTTCTCACAAAATGTATGCATTCGGCATAAAATGTCTCTGCTTTGTTATGTTTTATGCTGTAGATATTTTAATGCTGTCCAACCTGAAACAGTTGGTCCTTATGAGTGGGTGGAAGTTTCTTATGGAAGGAAGAGAATAGTATGCCTTCTTTATTGAAAGCAAGATTCAATATGTTCCACTTCGATCTAGTTTGACATGGCATTCTTTACTGTTGTCAGACTGATTTAAAGATGGTTCGCCTACCTAAATTGTTTTTCGTTATATTATACCATGGACTTGTAATTTACATGAGAATGTTTCACTTTCTGCAGGAGCATTTTAAGGGTTTGCGAACTGAATTTAGCAGTGAAGTTGAGCTTCTAGCTAAGATTGATCATCGGAATCTGGTTAGGCTGCTTGGGTATGTTGATAATGGAGACGAACGCTTTATCATCACAGAGTATGTGCCAAATGGTACTCTAAGGGAACATTTGGATGGTAAGATCTCTAAACTTGAGTTTGGAATTGTTTTTCATTTCGAAGGTGAGACTTATGCCCGATCCTTGCAGGCCATCGCGGTAGAATTCTGGATTTTAATCAAAGACTTGAAATCGCCATTGACATTGCTCATGGCTTGACTTATCTCCATCTATATGCAGGTGATAGAACTTCTCTTTAGAGCTTACACTGTTTTTTATCGTTGAATCTTTCATCAGGAAGTGTAGCCGTATGTTTCTTACCCCTTCTTCTAGTAATTCTGCATGATAAGAATCATCTAAATGTCTCATTCTACTCAAGTTGGTCGGCATGGTTGCTTGGGTACATTTAGTTTTGTTAGAGTATATGTGACCGAGTGCTATAGTGTTGAGCAAGTTATGAATATTACTTAATCCTCACAGGTTAGTCAGTTTGTAAATAGAATTATGAGGGCGATATTCGACAAGTTTATCTTTTAATCTTCTTTTCCATTGATTCTCAACTCTGTTCTGTTTTAGAGGCCGCTAAATGCTATAGACATACTGTCTCTCTTAATTAATGGTCATGAATGGTAGCTGTTCCTCCAAAACCCAAACTTGTACTAGGAAATATCAGCTTTATCTTTTAGGGTAATCCTTCAGCCATTCTTGATAGTCTTGTTCACAAGTAAAATTCCTCTGCACCCTTTACAACTGATGTGTTTTGCGGAACTTTGCAAGAGCACTTGTGGTGGAGAAAACATCCTCTAGAATTAGCAATTTCTTTGATTTGTCGCAGATGTCAAAAGGATGCAATTCATATAGAAAACAATAAACAGATTTGAAAGAGCAAAGAGTAACTTAAACATGACCTACGGATTTATCAGCTATAATTTCTCTACTTGTAGCTGCTGCACATAGGGACAAATTAGGAAGGGAAACAGCATCCTAGCTTGAACCTACTGCATATAATATTTGAATTTCACGTGGAGGGATGAAAAGGCTGTCAAGGATTCAGAAGGAAACGGCTGATAGTTTCTGTTCTTCTATTGCTAATTGCGACTGACATGGATCTGCAATCTCCATGTCATCCTAGCATGGTTACTAATACTATCTTTAGCCTTCAAATCAATTGTTTCTTCTTCACACTTTCTTGGAAGTCATTGTCCACGGAAAAACTATATCATAACCATAATGTGATTCACACATTGTGACCTTTGTTGGCCACAGGCAGCTCTTGTTGCTTAATGTCATTCTTTTGTCTTTTCCTTACTATTCAAATCTTATCTTCTGTTGTCCTTAATAGAAAGGCAAATTATCCATCGCGATGTAAAATCATCGAACATCCTTCTGACGGAGACCTTGAGGGCCAAGGTAGCTGATTTTGGATTTGCAAGGCTTGGTGCTGTGGATTCAGAGGAATCTCATGTCTCAACAAACGTGAAAGGGACAGTTGGTTACCTAGACCCAGAGTATATGAGGACCTATAAGCTTACTACCAAGAGTGATGTGTACTCGTTTGGAGTTTTACTTGTAGAAATGCTGACGGGCCGTCGTCCTGTTGAACTAAAGCGGCCTTTTGAAGAACGTGTGACACTTGTGTGGGTATGTTAATCTCACCTTCTAAAAACAAACGGTTTAGATACTAGAATATTCGTCATAATGTGAGAAAACTCGGACTCCATTGCATGTATGCTTTTTCAATATTGAATTACAGTGAAACCTGCATCAATACAGAAAAGCACCAGTTGATGGATATTAGCTACAGGAATAACTATATAGTATGAGATGACTCATGATTGAAAAAATGAAAAAGAACAAAGAAAATGCTGTGGATTCTAATTGTTTTCACCAACTGCTGAATTGCACCCAAGCTTGGTTAGATGAGCCACTCCTCATTAAGCTTATCTTCAACTAAATCACATAACTTGTTAAAAGAAAAAGACTAGATCATTGTGTCATTATATTCGGGCTTATACCAGAGAAATGATCATGCTTGCTTGATACATGTCTGAGGGTAGTTTGTCAGTTACTTTCCATGACTTAAACTTCTATCCTTAATTGAATGAATTAATAGTTTAGTCAGGAAATTCAACAGACACATATCTTTGCAGGCCTTCAAGAAGTTCGACGAGGGAGAGGTCGTTCACCTAGTAGATCCAAGATTGGAAGAAGTAGTTGATGCAGAAATACTTGTGAGGATCTTTGGGTTGGCCATTCAGTGTGCGGCACCCATCCGGGCTGATCGGCCTGATATGAAAGCAGTTGGCGAGCTGTTGTGGGCAATCAGGGCAGACTATGTTAAGACTGCAAGGAGGGGGCACTGATTGAAATCTGGGCGAATGGGCCTGGTATGAAGCAGTTGGCACGCAGTTTATTTATTTACCCTTATTAAGTCGCACACTCTTCACAGGTTTTCTCCCCTTAAGGACAACAGTAGTAGTTTAATTTGCTATTTGTGTATAGATGTATTCATTGCATTGTGTATGGCCATTTCAAGGGAAGAAATAGGTCACCTGCTTTTGTGAAAATTTACTGTTGAATGACAACTTCGCAGCATTAAGTACCGAGCAAACTACGATGAAAAGTTAGGTTGCAGCATATCGTCATTGTTTCGTTCTACCTTCTTTGCCCCGTTTGTTTTCCTTCCTATCGATTGTTCATGCATTCATCTTTTGTCTAGTCATCACGTGCCAACTTTAGTCACCAGTATGCTAATTGATTGGAGAAGAAAATTACGTTCACGAGGGAGATAAATGCTACTTGCAGTTTCCTGTTTCTTCTCCATTTTAAGAACCTAAATGATGGATTTAAGAAAACTAGCCAATATAAATGTGCATCGACCTACTTATGCGTGTTGGGGGCATATGTTTTACCCGTCCTTATATCAACACAGAAATTAGAGAAATCATGCTATGCTACTTAATGACTTTTAGCGACATGCTGTACAACCTCAGGCCAGTGTTATAGGACATGACACATACCCCATTTGTTGTTATTTTGAACACAAAGGCGGATACGGTAATCACGACCACGCGCACCGTTATAAAAGGGAAACGAAGGAAAACATGCAGTACATTGATCATCGTTACAATGCTGGACAACCTTAGGCCAGTGTCAATAGGAAACCATGGAAGAGACGGCCCTCTCAGGCGGTTGAAGGCGGATTACACCTTGAGCGGCTCACATTGCTCTCGCCGTCCAAGCATGCCATGCTTCCATTCCCCTCCAATATCAGCAACCACCAAACCCAAGTCCGCATGCATGCACATTCCTGGTAACAAGAGACACCTCATGTTTTTTTATGGAGTTTATGCCCAGCAAACTTCTGCTTCGCCAAGTGCATTGATGGGCATTCATCTACTTGCATAGGATTGACCGCAAGCAGGCTTTTCCAAAGTGAAACGAACAAAAGGCGAAGACCTTAACAGAAACATATTCCTTCTATTTATTAAGAATGACATGAAAATGATAGCGAACGAGCTGGCAGACGCCACGGCTGACTAAAATATTAATTAAACCCATTAAGCTGTTGGTGCTAATTGATTTTTGGATTTTGATCTTCGGGATCTTTCCATTGTCTTGTCTAGGTATATTTTCCAGTTTTTTTTCCTGTTCGCACCTGTTATCAAATGGCATTGACTATGGTTCCCTGAGTGGTTTATACAAGATCTCCAAATATCATTTGCAAAGTCATACTAATGCTCAGAATATTGTCTGCTTTGTGTCACTTCCCACAATTTCTCAACGAATGAATTGAGAAGAAAGTTCGTTTGATTATGCTTCAAACCAGATGATTTGAGGACTGTGATTTCTTTGGTCTACAAGAAGTTGGTTAGCTAGAGGAAGTGAGAGTCCTTTCTGTATGAATAAGAAACCAGTAGAACTGTCGAAATTGGGATTTCAGGGCACCAATCCACGACTTGAGGATGAGCAAGTTTCGTACGGTTCTCATCAGTCTAATTTAGCAGACAAGGTCTATTTTGCTCAGATCAGGTTAAGATACTCTTCTACTGCGCCGAATGCAATTTTGATGAAGCAAAACTGTCAATGAAAATGCTGTGATGGAGCCACATTAGTTTTCCTGTGACATACAGGATATGATCCACAGAGAATTCCTAAGAGATTCATAACAATAATGCCTGCGAGTTAAAATATTCAGTGACCGGTCCTGCAGCAGTCGATGTAGTAACTTGATCACTCAATAATTTAAGTCTCTTGTCATAATTGCATACTGGCTCGCCTGCAATCCCTTTTGCCAACAATGTTCAACCCCTTCTCGCTTGGATACATGCGAGGGAGTGTTAAACTTCAGGACGATTTAGCTTATTTAAGTTGGATCCATTTGAAGATTTTATGGAAAAAGTTTATTCTGGCGTAGTAGCACTTACAGACCATACAAATACAGTTCATGATTACAGACACCAGTTGTTTGAATAAGCAAAGTCATATTGAACTGATAAAAGAGCTTGGATCTAGAGGGACTAGGACTTCAGCAGCTCCTTCCAACATCTGAGTGATTTTTTTCATGGTTGGCCTCAACGCTGGGTCTTTCTGGATGCACCACAATGCTGTCATCACAAATCTTCTCACCCTCTTTATGTCACTTGATGCCTCCTCATCACTCTCCACTAGCTTAAGTACGCTCCCGTCGTGGTAGCAGTCACACACCCAGTCGACCAGCACAATTTGAGCTTCAGTTTCCCAGTTTCCGCTTCCGGCTCGTAGCTCTTTCTGCAGCAGATGAGCTCTACCAACAAAATGCCGAAGCTGTAAACGTCTACTTTGCTAGAAATAGGCCTATTCCAGAACCATTCTGGTGGTAAATAACCTCTGGTTCCTCTGACTCCAGTGGTGGTTTGGGTTTGGTTCACCATCAAGAGCTTAGCTAATCCGAAGTCTGATATTTTTGCAGCGAGAGAGCCATCAAGAAGAATATTTCGGGGCTTGATGTCACAGTGGATTATGTGCCTGGTGCAATCGTCATGCAAGTAAGAGAGCCCCCACGCAACACCACAGGCAATTTCTATTCTTTTGTACCAGCTGGGTCTTGAAGCGCCAAATAAGAAATCCGCCAAAGTGCCGTTGCTCATGAATTCATACACCAGTAGTCGATTTTGACCCTCATTGCAGAATCCAAGCAACTGCACTAAGTTCTTGTGGTTAGTTTGGCCAATTGCACTCACTTCTCTTTCAAACTCCTCTTTGCTTTCTTCGGTCCTTGTCGCCAACACTTTTATTGCCACAAAGTTTGAATCCTCGGATCCAAGAACACCTTTGTACACTGTTCCAAAAGGACCCCTACCCAGTTCTTCTTTGAATCCATCTGTTGCTTCTTGAAGCTCCTGATAAGTGAAAGTCTGCATGCTTGTAACTTGGTTGATCTGGATTGGTTGTGACAACTTATAATCCCTAGATCGGAAGCTTCTATAAATTAAAGAGGTAATGAGGAGTAAAAGCAAGTTCACAAACACAGAGCTACTCAACAGCACTGATCCGATGATAATCAGAGTTGAATTCTTGTTTTTCTTCTGGCCGTTTCCTGTAGTTTTTGAAGTCGAATTTTGTATCCTGACTTTGATCAGAGCTTTTCCAATCTCACTAGGAATCATCCTTCCATGTGAAAGTGGGATCTTCTTTTTCCAGCAAATTCCCTCGCCGAAAATAGCAACTGCGCAAAAACAGTCAGCCAAGCAAGCCTCTCTGCACCAGTCCTCGGTTTGTGCCACGCTACGCTCGTAATCAGACTCTGGGCAGTTTGTATTGAGCATGTCATGGAAAGTGAACTGGTCTGTTTCAAGCATACTTCCGTCACAGCTCTGTGGTACAAAGTCCTGTCTGCATCCGTTCATCTCGTTCGTTGGATCTAACGAAGTATATCCTGGTGGGCAGTGGCATCGGGGCCTCTGATCGTCTCCAAGAGCACAGTAGCTGTTGAAGCCACAAGCTCCAGTACCGATATTTTGTGTGATGCTCGTGCATATATTTGGAGGGACCGGGGAAGAGACCATCGACCAGCCCATTCCCCAACCAGAACTCAAATTTGCCGTCTTAGGGTGGACATATTGCCTGAAGACCCCATCGTACTCAAGGATCGCTCTTTGGTAAAGTCCGCTGGTCGGGATCGTGTATGAGGTGACGTGGTTGATTACTGTTCCATTCACTGCCGTGAGATAGACCTGACCACTTTGATTGAATATCAACCAGAAGCCGTTAACGGTGTTGGTGACCCAGTAAGCATCTGAGGCAACCGGCTCAGTAGGATTGGCATAGAACACGAGATTTCCGTCATCTTGTAGGATGAAGTGGAATCTCCCGGCAGAGTAATTCATTTCAGAGTAGCGAGCAATAAATTGAGTCCCTTGATCTAACTGTTGAGTAGGCAGTATAGTACCGATCGGTTGGCTAAACGTCTCCCACAAGTTGACGTAGTTCTGGCTCACTAGTACAAAGTTCCCTGTGTCGAGCATAGCCGCATACGCTACACCAGCGACAGTCGGGCTACGAGACCACAACTCTCTTCCTTTTGGGTCGGCAAGCACCAATCGACCGTCGGCAGTCAACTGGATTTTCGAACCTTCTGGCGCTAGATTATCGCCATTCGCCGACCAAACGATGGTTTTGTCCTCTATTTTCTCGAACCATATAGCCAACAAATGAGCTCCGCTTCCCATTTTCCGGAACCCGAAGGTGAATTCTCCCAACGGCGACAGCCAGGAAGAGTTCCTGCCATCCGCCGTTAACGAGGAGCCCAAGGTTAGGTTGCTATCGGTCTGAGCTTCGGCGGAAAGTGGAAGTGTAACAAGTAGCAGAAGCATTTCGAGCATCATTGAAGCCATATTAGGTGAAAACTCAAGGTGCTTCCTTGAGTTCAAGGCAGGCGACGAACCGTTCTCCATTTAATACGATCGCTCCTTTTGCCAGAGCTAGTTCGAGCCAAATCTATCGCACTCGGGATGTTCATGTTAACATTGTCGACATAAATCTAAACTAATGATTTGGAATCATGTGTGAATCAGCAAGGACCGACTGATATGTTCTAACGTTCTGTAAGAGCTTTATCTGTCAACATTTTTGTCATTGCGACATTTCACTCTTAAGTTACTAATTTCACTACTAAGTTTTTATCTTGAGTGGTAAGTTGTACTCTACTTGAAGTTGGTAAGTTTCTTACCCCGCTGGTAACTTACTATCTTTTAAGTGGCAGAAGGACACCAAAAGTGCCATAAGTTTTGTACGGAAATCACTTGAGTGGCGATTTGGCTAGCCGGAAAAGCAGACGT
>BCNH02000003.1:26003799-26025119 GCA_001662345.2 Metrosideros polymorpha var. glaberrima | reverse complement strand
TTCCTAGTATCACTGAAGCCATGTCAGATGAAACTTGCGAGCTCCTTGAGTTGAGCTACTTCAGCCTCAAGGATGAAACCAGTGTTCTTCTAGAGATTTTCCACTTTCTAATCTACCCGAGTCTCTCCCGTCGTTCACGGCAGGTGACTATTCCTTCTCCCTTTAGTGCGACCGCTCCTTTTCTCCGACGGCAAGTTTGAACCAAATTTGTGGACAGACTTTGCCCGTTGACATGTATCTAGAATAATGATTTTGCCAAATATTCTAAAGTTTTATAAAAGCTCCATCTGTAGTAAAAGGAAATGACTAATGAAAAATATAAGGTGATGTTTGTAAATATATTTTATTGATCAATCTTTTTTTTGTCTTAATAAACCATTTAAAAGTATATAATGAGTATCCAATTTTTGTGATTTGATCTTTTTGTTATTGAGGCCTTTTTTCCTTTTTACTCTATTTTGTTTCTTTTTTCTTAAAGTATCTTATTAGTTCTATTGATATATTCATCAATTTTTTGTAAAAAAGTATCTTATGATAGTATCGTTGATATTAATTTTTCTGATAATAATATCTTTGTAAACTTATTTCTCTTCATTTTCTTTAATTTTCCCTTCTTCTTTTTTTATTTATTTATAGAATTCAATGGTGAATGAAAACTTGTCAAATTTAGAATAAGGCAATTCTGCTCCAAAAGCTTGCCGGGGGCCCGGGACCCAGAACTTTTCCAAGGAACACGCAAATTGGGAAGACTTTGGCCAAACGTCGTACATGTTTAGTTGGAGACTTTATGAGGTGAAAATAGTGTAGAAGAAGGGAGAGGGACCGCAGTTGATTCAATCCATATGAATTCAAACCGACCATACGCGGAACTTGAATGTTTCAATCATAATCGCAGATGGTCGAACGTACGTGGAACTTTGCCGTGTTGTAAGAATTGCTTTTTCTTGGACTTGGTCAAAAAGGTTGTGGGATCCACCTTAAAACAAAAACAGAAAAAGAGAAAAAGAGAGAGTAAAAGAAGGGGAATAGGGGCGGTTCAGCTCATTTTGGACAGAGAGCTCGCGCGCAGAGAGAGGAAAAGAAGAGAAGAAAAGAAAGAGGAAAGAAGAAGAAAGAAAAAGAGGAAGAAGGGAGTTCTCGCCACGGGTCCTCGCCAAGCCAATTCTATTACATATCACAACGCCCGATAAATGCTCGCTCATCTAATCGGAATTAGGGCTTAAATTCGGATTTAAGTGATTTTTGAGTTGCGATGTCCGATTTTTAGAGTTGTGAAGTTGAGATATTTTGGAGGAATGATAGTTTAGGGTGTTGTGGAGGAGTAGGACTTTACGGAACTCGATTTGGACTTACGGTTTGCACAAAACGAATTTTCAAAGTTGTGCGCACGCAGTGAACAGTGCGGCCAACAGTCTTCCATGTCATTTTTTTCATTGGTTTCTGGCTAGTTTTGGGTTGGTGAAGCTATGGGTTTTGTCGTATGTCGAACAATCTTTCTTTTGACTGTAAGTTTGGTTGAAACAGAATTTGGTGGAGAGAGTTGTGGCGTGATCAAGTTCGACACGCAAGTTACGCATTGCGGACGGTTTTAAATAATCGCTTTAAACGAGCGATTTGTGGGCACATACGAGTCATTTTGTTAACGCCTAAGTTTAGTATAGCCAAGTCGTAATTAAGGTAGCGTTTTATTAGATTTTGACGTTGTTTCTCGCTCTTTTTATAGGATTGCGAGTTCGACGATTCGAATAATCATTGTTGTTTAGTCATAGGCATTCCCAGGTGAGTGGTTCTATATCTTTCTTGAATTTGTAAAACTCATTCCGAAAATAATATGAATTATATATCGTACGAGTTACAAAATGGCATTGTTATTGCATAAAGTTTGGATCAGGCAATTACTACTTTATAATATTTGACAATGATTCGAGAATGGTTTTAAGAAAGATATTGTAAACGGATATATATGTATTACGCTGCGAATCGATTTACGGAATGACTTTTAAGATGAATTAAGAAATGATTCGAAAAATGCTTTACGGAAAAGTATTTCTATCGAATGAACTGAGTTACGAAAGGTTATATGGTTTGGTTTCTAAAACCAATTTATGAGATGAATTATGGTTTGAGAAATGTATTCTTGATTATGAGATTGATTCTTAATTGAATTCTGATATTTGAGGAGGATTGTTTGATGCTCAATATGACTGTGAACCTGAATATGGGTTTCTAAGGTATGCATACCGGTTTAGGATATTCTTTTGGGCTGAGCCACCGGCTTTGTAGGTGGAGACCTTGCTGAGGGGGAATATTGGTCGTCTTGTCACAAAGCGTTATGTCGTGACCATGGTTAGATATTGAGCAACAGATTAGTTGATATGTGATTGAATGAAATTAATCAATGGAATGGACCATTGATATTTTTTATGAATGAGATTGATCAATGGAATGGATCATGAAAAAAATTGCTTTATAATCTATTCCTTCTTTCTAAGTGAAAATCTTGGCTACCAGTTTGGTTTTAAACCTCTCAATCTTTCATTTAGAGATCCTTTTAATCTTATACACCCATTTGCAGCTGATGGGCTTGTATCCTTCAAGCAATTTAACAAGCTCCCAAACACCATTATGTTTCATAGATTACATCTCGTCTTTTATCGCATCCAACCACAAATCTAATTGAAGATAAGAAACAGCATCCGTATAAGTCACTGGATCAACTACATGTAACCAATATCATAGCTATGCTCTCTCAGATAGACTATATAGTCTGGTGGTATAACTGATCGTCTCTGCCTGATGAAAATTATTAATGGAGCTACGTTAACCTCATCCTACACCTAAGAGACTTGAGGAACTTCATTAAGAGTTGCCTCAACAATAGGCTCCTGATCTTCAATAGGTTTAGTCTGAGGCGTGGGAGGCTCCATAATTGTCTGTATAAGCAGAGAAAACAATACAGTGATCCCTACTATACTATTATCTTCAATAGTCTATGAGTAGCTACCCTTTTCGGACACATCAAACTCCAAAAACTTTACTGTATATGATTCCATAATTATTATACCTCCATTTTGGTTATAAAATTGATATCCCTTCGAATGATCTATGTAAGATATGAAGTAATATCGAGTGGTTCCATAGTCCAACTTCTCTAATGTTGGATTATATAACCTTAATTCTGTAGGACATCCCCAAAACTTTACATAATACATGTTAGGTTTACGTCCAATCCATAACTTAAAAAGAAGTCAATGGAATAGCTTTGGTAGAAATGCGATTTAGAATGTAAAACGCAATTTTCAAAGCTTTACCCATAGAAAATCAAGTAAATTAGTTCTACAAGTCAAACTCCTCATTATATCCTTAAGGGTGCGATTACGCCTTTTGACACACCATTTTGTTCTAGAATTCCAACCATAGTAAACTAAGCTACTATTCCAGAATCCTTCAAGTATTTGGCAAATGACCCTTAAGTTATCATGCATCGCCATACTTGTCATAATACTCACCACCACGGTCAAATCTGACAACCTTTATGATTTTTTTCCCAACTGTATCTCAACTTCAGTTTGAAAAAATCTTGACCATGTCGAAAGACTCAGACTTTTCCTTAATTAAGTACAAGTAACCATAACGGGAATAGTCATCAATAAATGTGATAAAATAGTCATCAATAAAAAATTGTTATAATAGGTAGAAAAATTTATTTTACTCATCTTACCTCTACAATAGTTTACGCAAGCCTCTAGATCACTTTTAAGAGCACGTAGGATGTCAGCCTTTCCACTCTTTCCCTTGAGATGTGACCAAAACGTTTATGCCACAATGCATAAGACTGTTGCTTAGGTAAAGATCTTTTGGAAAGAACATTTTCAGTCGTATAAGCAACGTATATATCATTGGGAGTTAAACACAATCCGTTGGACATATTGCAGCACCCAACCTTATTTGTGTTTAAAAATATATAAATACTATTATTTCTTATTTCAAAAGAGTAGCTACACATGTCCAAACATGATACGGAAACTAAGTTCCGTTTAAAGGAAAGTACATAAAATGTGTTTCTTAACACCAAATTAAAACCAAAATCTATAATTAAAATAACATCTCCCACGAACTCAACATCAACTTTATTGTTGTTTCCTATGGTGTGTTTTGATTCATCCTTATTTGGCTTCCTACAGTTTATGAATCTCTTTATGGTAAACGCAACATTATTAGTTGCACTATTATCTAGCCACCAAGAATTAGATGTGGCTTCTCATAGGTTGGATTTATAAACCAATACCAAAAAATTATTATGCTCACGCTTGAATAATCAAGTTTTAAATTTATCGCAGCCTTTCTATATGTAACTTTTCTTCTGATAAAAGAAGCAACGGTCACCATCCTTATAAATGATGCTTTCTTAGTATCCAAAATTGCCAGAATGACTAGTGGTTTAGTGAGTTCTTTTATGAGTACGATTTTGGACCTTATGCCCCTTTTGTTGCCAAAACTAGAAGCATACAAGGTAAAGTGCCCTACCAATTATAGGACAAAATCCTTAACATCACCAAATACATCATACCTTATGTTGGAGAGTCATTGCAAATGTATCCCAACTCAACATTAATCGATACATAAAATCAAGTCTCCAAGCCTACCATCATTTGTTTGGCAGTGCAGTTAGCTAACAAAACCACTTTTCAAGTGGACTTGTATGGATTGCTTAATAGATTACAAGCAAACCCAATTACTTTTTTCCGAAGCTACACAATGTGCTCTCTCGGAATCTGTATTATCGATAATCAAATCTGCCGACTTATCCTTAGTAAGAACAATATGAACATCCGCCAGCTCAATTCCAAATAGAAAATCATCTTTCCATATTTTAAAGTTTAAACCAACAAGAACCTCAATTACAATAGAGTTGCCGTTTATAGAGAAGGCGACTAAAAATAACAAACAATGTGTACAATTGGCATAATGTAAGAATTCATCTGGAGAGTTATATACATCATCACATCATCACATTTGGGCAGAAAATATGACATACAGTTGTATATTCCCTACATGACAGCAATAAGAATATATTCCAACCATCGTAAATTCATCACCTTTGGGTGTATAAAACACTAGGATCAGTCACTCCTCACGCACACATGATACCTTTCATGAACCAATACACAATCACTTCCTTTGGGATTATGACCACACATTAGAATAGGAAACATCTCACCATAATATGAGACTGATATTTTTCAAACCCAATTAAGTGTGCCACTTTGATGGTCACAACCTAATTGAATCCTTAAAACTCGTTCATACCATGGATATAAACTTTATATCTAACATTTACTATATACATGCAATGTTAGATTGGAAGCCATGGGCTAATTTGTCACTAAAATCACATGACATACCAATAACATTATTCCAATTATCGATACATATTTAAATTATATACATGTCATCAATGAAACACACTCTACATATTTTGCATGTACTCATATACATGTGAGCTTGCACCTACACTTCCAAAATCAAAGAGAAATACAGGAAAAACTCAAAAAAAAAAAAAAACCCCCAAAAATACACGTATATAGGATTTTGTACACATTTGCATATCCATAAAAGCATCAAACATGTAATATAAACATACCAACATGTAGAGAACTTCCATACGAGTCCAATGCCACCGACCACGCTCCAATTGGAGCACGCATGTGCCCTCATGCGCCACCTAAGTGAACGGCGCATGCGGCACCCAAGCTCGATTCAAAGCCGGCCTGACCGATCTGACCGGTTTACCGGTTCGATCGTAAACCTGTTTCGGCCGATCCGACCGAATGGTCAGCAGGTCGATTCAACGGGTCGAGTGGGATCAACGGTCAATAGGGTCGGGTCGAACAGTCAACCGGGTCAGGTCACGGATTTGGGTCGATGACGTCATCCACGCGCGCACGTGCTGGGTTTCGTTGCCCATGGTTGCCCTTGCAGTGGTCCTTGGAGATGTGCCACCCTTGGTTTTTTTCGTCTCGTTGAGAAGAATTTAAATATGTGATCAAAATTAAATTTTGCCTTAGAAAAAAATTTCGAAAACAAGGCAAATCTGAAGGTTCGAGTTCTAGTCTATGGAGGCTCTTATACCACATGTTAGAAGTCGAAAAACGACACCCAAGATCTCCATAGTTAGAATCTAGAACACAATAATTGATCAAATGATTTACACACCTAATTTAGGATCCATTGTTTTTTATGCGGAATTGGCAACAATCAAACACAAGTGCTCCTCCTCTAGTACCTTCTTGATCACTGGCTCAATGAGACTGCCTTTCACGTCAAATATCTACATCTGTTCCTTATGTGATGAATTATGTGCATCTTAGTGTTATAGTAGAGACTTAAGCGCTATTTATAGTGTTTTCAGCCAGACCCTCTTATTACGAGTTGGGCTCAACTCAGCCCACACAAGTTAGCCCCATATTAGACTAATTAAGAATATTTATTTCTAACTTTATTAGACCAATCCCATAAAAATTAAATTACAATATCAATTAATGTAGTCCACATATTAGAAAAACTCTTACAACCTCATCCATCGAGATTATTGGGGGCAATGGATCATGACGTGTTCCCATCTCAAAATCGATACATTTGGTCAATTTATATGATCACAATTCTCGAAAAGAAAATAAGATTTACTAACATAGCTATGGAGTGTACATTGGCACATATCTATCCTTACAAATGAGTTTTAATAGCTTTGTGGAAAGATACATATGACTGTGGTAGCTAGACATGTGGCAATACAAGACACCTGATCTACTTATATATGTTGATCTATTACATTTCTTATTGGGCGCACCTGATTTATTTGAGCCATCAACTTTAGTAGCCCTATAGGGACCCAACTTATATGATAGGTCATATAAATCGGGTGAACATGCTCAAGTACATTTCAATTTTAAAAAAAAAACAAATCAAAATGGGGTGAAAAGTTAAAAAAAAAAAAATAAGGAAAGGGGTGCTCAGTTTATAAAAGAGAGACCGAGAGCTCGCGCAAGCAAAAAGGGAAAGAAAGAAAAAGGAAAGGAAAGGAAAGGGGTTTCGCGCGTTCTTGCCACGGACGCCTCACTGAGCCAGATTTACTATGTCTCGCAATGGTCGGTAAGCTCTTGCACCTCTCGTTCGTCTAATCGGAGTAGTTTTTGGGTTTAGGTCACAAATTCGGAATTATGTGAAATTTGAGCCACGAAATCGGATTTTGGAGTTGTTTAGTTGTGTTTTTATACTAGAATGGAAGTTTAGGGTGTTGTGAAGCCATGTGAGTCGACAGAACTTAGTTTAGACTTACGGTTTGTCCGAAATGGAATTTTGAAGTTCGACGCTCGCAGTGAACAGTGCGTGACCAGAACATGTTGCGATCGTTTTTGTCGATTTTTTGACAGATTCTAGAGGAGGCATGTTAAGGGTTTTGAAGTGTATTAAAAGAGCTTTTTTTTTTTTTTTTACTGTAAGCTTGCTTTAATCGAGGCTCTAAGGAGGAAGTTATGGTGCGTTTAAGTTTGTCGCACAAGCTACGCATAGTGGACAGCATGTGTGTCCGCTATGGGCGAGCTTTTTGTTGGTGCGTAGGTGTCATTTTAGCGACAAATAGGCATTACCTAGTAGAGACGTGTGTTAGAATAGCGTATTACTCAGTTTTTTATACCGTTTTTCATATATTTGATAGAAAAACGTGTGCGTCGACTTGAATAACTACCATAGGTTGGTTTTTGACTTTTCCAGGTGAGTAATACTATTTCTTCTTTGGTTTTTATGAAACTCATATTGTGAAGAGACAGAAAAATATATTATGAGAAAGAATCGTGTTTTTGGTATTTCTTTGAAAAGGAATGGATTTTTATTACATTCTTTATGCATAACTTCAAATCGGGTACTTACTACCCTGTTTGTTGTTTGAAATGGTTTAAGATGAGTTTGTGAGATGTATTATGTCGGATAAGTTGAATTGCGATGTTTTTGTTCGTAAATGAGTTGTGATATTGATAAATGAAATTGTGAAAGTTTTGTTATTCGATTTGCGAAACCGGTTTATGAAATGGTTTTTTGATGTTGGTTGTGGATATTTGAGGATGTGATTGTGACTATCGCTGTGAACTCGATGGAGGGTTTGTGAATATGGGCATACTAGTCTAGGATATCATTGTGGGTCAAGCCACCGACATTGTAGGTGGAGGCCTTGCTAAGGGGGAATCTTGGTCGCCTATGTCACGGGGCATTATGCGTGACCATGGTTTGATATTTGAGTGCAAGATTGGTCAATGGATGGACCATTGACGTGTGTTTTGATGAGATTCGCCAATGGATGGACCATTGGCTTATGTTTTGATGAGATAGATATTTGTTTCGATATTTTGATTTTAAAAAATGGTATTTCTACTACCTATATATTATGTTGGAAGTTAAATATAACTCAATTTGGTATTGAAAAGTTTATGATTATTTGATTTTGAAGAAAATGAGTTATGTCATGTGTCCGAAATGTGCGTAGTGATTGTTCGATCTGCAGAAATGTATTCCTCACTGAGCCATGGTAGCTCATTCCTTTTATCTCACTGACTTTTTAGGTTCTTCAGTGAGCCGTGAGTAGGACGTGAGCGTCGTATTAGCAGGAGTGTTTTTTTTTGTATGAACAATATACAATTGTAGAGTGCTTAGTTTGGTATTTTGGTGGATATGTGCATATGCTTTTTTAGTGGTTTATAGTAAAACTCTAATATTGTAATCATGTGACCTGTTGATCATATATATATATATGTTTGGATGTGTATATATATTTTGATATCAGGTAGAGTTTTAATTACTGTTGAGGTTACGTCCTTTGGATAAAAAGGACGGACGTGTCATTGCCCTTGTTCTGGTTGAATTGGGCCGTGATATTTGTTGGTATCAGAGCATATGTTTTGATCTTTTTGGGTATAGAATTGGGACGTTGTGAGACTATGTGATAGATTTTAATACATTAGTTGGTTAGACACTAAGGTTATGTTTCATTCTTGGATCTAGGCAACCATGAGTTCTGACTCAAAGCTGCTTACCTCCCTTCTCAAGAATAGAAAGGGCAAGCAAGTGGTTACCTTTGATGACGGGAACATGCCTCAAGTTCCTCAAAGGGCAACTTCAAAAAGGAACTTAGAAGATCATCATAACAGAAGTCCTGACGAGTAGGAAGTCAATAAGGAGTCCCAAGAGTCTAATCCCCCAGCTGATTTTACTCAAGCAATGATTTATTGGTATCGTCAGGCGAAAGAATTAAGTAAGGATGGCAGTGCTGACTCAGGCACTTTTGCTAATATCAGAAGGGTTAAGCCACCTACCTATGATGGGAAAGCTGATTATCTTACGACTGAGCGGTAGATTAGAAAAATAGAAAGGATCTTAAGAGCTGAAGGAGTCCTTGAGGATCGAATAGTTAGCCTTGCTATCCAATATTTGGAGGGTGAGCTGAGTACTGGTAGGAGGGAATGAAACCTGCTTTTGGAGGTAAGAATGTTATCATATTTTTGAAGGATTTTGCGAAGGCTTTTGATGCTCAATTATTTCCACAATCTTTCCAAGGGCAAATGAAGGGCAATTTTATACATATATCCTAAGGTGACTCTACTGTTCTGGAGTATGCAAGCCGCTTTAATCAGTTGAGTAGATTTGTGGAGCATTTTGTGGCCGATGAGAAGGAGAAAGTCGAACACTTTCAAAGAGGATTTCGGCCTGAGATTTGTGCCACCCTCGAGCCTGTGCTATTAACAACCTATAAAGATGTGTTGGAAAGAGCGATCAAGGTTGAACAAGAGATCTTACGATGTGGGACACAGGTTGCTTCTTAGTATAAGAGGCCGAAGTATGCTAATTTCAAAGAAAGTTATACAAGTGGTAGTGGGAAGCAAAGAAGTTTCAATCAGCTAGGAAAGTCCAAAATTCAGATCAATTCAGGCTCTTGTACTACCTATGGGAAACATCATCGTGGCCCTTGTCATCTTAAGACAGGAGCATGCTTTAATTGTGGAGACCTGTGACATATTGAGCGCGATTGTCCTACACTGAAGAATGTCTTTAGGGATAGCAGGATATGTTTTGTATGTGAGTAACATGAACATTTAGCTTGTACTTGTGCCATGAGGAAGACTACCTTTTCAGCTGGTGGTCCATAGGAAAATCAGCAAAGACAAAGGGCGATTGGAAAGGTTTTTGCGATGATGAAAGAGGATGCAGCAGCATCTGATAAAGTTGTTGCAGGTAATATTTCTATTGCCTCATGATATGCTTATGCATTATTCGACCCTGGTGCTATGCATTCCTTTATTTCTACGAAATTTACAAAAAGATTTGATGTGCTGTCTGAGCCTCTTGAATGTGAATTGCGTGTCGATACTCCCATTGGTGATTTCTTAATTATTGATCGTGTGTTCAAGAGATGTATGCTCCAAATTGATGATGTTGAATGCTTGGAGACTTGGTTGTGTTAAATATACGAGATTTCGACGTTATTCTAGGAATAGATTGGTTATCAACATATTATGCTACTATTGATTGCTATTCCAAGAAGGTTGTATTTCGACTTCCAAATCAGCCCGAATTCTCTTTTTTGGGAAGTTGTGCAGGCACTTTTCCAAGATTAATATCAGCTGTTCAAGCGAGAAAGCTTTTGAGGAAGGGTTGTTGTAGTTATCTAACTTACGTAAAAGACACAAGTAAGGAGGTTGTAAAGCTAGAAAATATTTCGATTGTAAGAGAGTTTCCGAATGTGTTTCCTGATGATTTACCTTGTTTGCGTCTTGATAGAGAGATTGGAATTCTGCATTAACCTAATGCCTGGTACAACACCTATCTCTAAGGCACCTTATTGAATGGCACCATCGGAATTGAATAAATTGAAAACACAACTGCAGGAGTTGTTGGATAAGGGTTTTATTAGACCTAGTGTGTCGCCATGGGGAGCTCCAGTTCTTTTTATCAAAAAGAAAGACGGTAGCATGAGGCTTTGCATAGATTATCGGCAATTTAACAAGGTGACGATCAAAAACAAATATCATCTACCTAGGATCGGTGATCTTTTTTATCAGCTTCAAGGAGCTCAGGTTTTCTCTAAGATTGACCTTCGTTCTAGGTATCATCAGTTGAAGATAAAAGCAGACGATGTACCTAAAACTGCTTTCAGAATAAGGTATGGGCATTATGAGTTTCTTATCATGCCTTTTAGGTTAATGAATACACCTGCTACTTTCATGGATTTGATGAACAGGGTGTTCAAGCAATATCTTGATAAACTTATTGTGGTTTTCATTGATGATATTTTAGTGTACTCGAGGAGTTTGGAGGAACACGAGCAACACCTGAGGTTTATCTTGCAAACTTTACGTGAGAAGAAGTTGTATGCGAAATTCAGTAAGTGCGATTTCTGGCTTGATCATATAGAGTTTTTGGGCCATGTAATTTCAAAGGATGGCATCTCGGTTGATCCGAAGAAAGTTGAAGCGGTTGTGCAATAGAATCGCCCCACTAATGTCACAGAATTGAAAAGTTTTCTTGGGTTAGCAAGCTATTATAGGCGATTTGTGGAATGATTCTCTAAGATCGCTGGTCCACTTACTCGTCTAACTCAGAAGAGAGTTAAGTTTGTATGGTCCGATTAGTGTGAGCACAATTTCTAAGAGTTGAAGAAGCGGTTAGTGTCAACTCCCATACTAACATTGCCTTCAGGAAGTGGCGGCTTCACAATTTACTGTGATGCATCTAAAGAAGGTTTAGGTTGTGTTCTTATGCAAGATGGTAAGGTCATGGCCTATGCCTCTAGACAGTTGAAAGTTCATGAAAAAAACCATCCCACTCATGACCTAGAGTTAAAGGCGGTTGTCTTTGCTTTAAAGATATGGCGGCAAAACTTGTATGGTGAGAAATGTGAAGTTTTTATTGATCACAAGAGTTTGAAATATATTTTCACTCAGAAGGAACTAAACATGAGGCAGAGGAAATGGTTAGAGCTTTTGAAAGATTACAACTTGTCAATCAATTACCATCCAGGTAAGGCAAATGTAGTAGCAGATGTCTTAAATCGTAAATCTTCTGGGAACATGGCAGCGTTAATCACTTCTCAGAAGCCTATTCTCAAGGATATGAGGAAGCTAGACTTAGAGGTATTGGTACACCAACTTGGTGCTCGATTAGCTAATCTTCGAGTACAACCAACGTTGATTGATAGAATTAAAATTAAACAGAGTGAGGATCCTCAGTTGGGGAAGATTAGAGATGGCGTAGAAGCTGGAAAACAAGAGGACTCAGTATCCATGTAGATGGGTCGTTGAGGTTTCATGGTCGACTATGTGTTCCCGATGATTCAAAATTGAAAAGAGAGATATTGCAGGAAGCTCATAGCACTAGATTTTCTATTTATCTAGGTTGTATTAAGATGTACAGGGGATTTGAAGGGAAACTTTTGGTGAATCAATATGAAGAAAGATGTCGTGAAGTTCGTCGATCAATGTCTTATTTGCCAACAAGTGAAAGTTGAACATTAAAGACCAGGTGGACAACTACACTCACTCGAGATACCGAAATGGAAATGGGAGCATATTACAATGGACTTCATCATCGGTCTACCAAGAACGCCAAGTGGTAAGAATGCTATATGGGTGATTGTCGATCGATTGACAAAATCTGCACATTGTTTGTCATATCGATTTGGCCTTTCCTTGGAAGACATAGAGAAATGGTATGTTAATGGGATAGTGAAGCTTCACGGAGTTCCAGTGAGCATTGTCCCTGACAGGGATCTAAGGTTTGTGTCCAACTTTTAGAAGAGTTTGCAGGCAACGTTGGGTACCAAACTCAACTTTAACACAGCTTTTCACCCACAGACAGATGGTCAGTCGGAAAGAACCATTCAAACATTAGAGGATATGTTGAGGTTATGTGTTATTGACTTTGGCTGTTCGTGGGATGAACACCTACACTTAACAGAGTTTTCTTATAATAACTACTATCATTCTAGCATCAAGATGGCTCCTTTTGAAGCTCTATATGATCAAAAATGCAGAACTCCTATTTGTTGGGATGATGTTGGTGAGAAAAGACTAACTGGTCTCGAGTTTATACAACAGTCTGAAGAGAAAGTTAAGTTGATTCAAGAACATTTGAAAACAGCACAAAGCCATCAGAAAAGTTATGCAAACCTCAAAAGGCGCAAGTTGGAGTTCGATGTAGGGGATCATGTATTTCTTAAAGTTTCTTCTATAAATGTCGTTATGAGATTTGGTACTCATGGTAAGTTGAGTTAAAGATACGTAGGACCATTCTTGATACTAAAGAAGATTGGTGAAGTTGCTTACAAGCTGACTTTGCCACCGGCGCTATTAGGGGTACATAATGTGTTCCATATGTTCTTATTACAGAAATATGTGCCAAACCTGATCACATATTGGATTTTACACCTTTGCGACTAAAGGAGAACCTAACGTACGAAGAGCAACCTATTCGTATCATTGATAGGAAGGATCAGGTGTTGCGACAACGCACTATCCCTTATGTGAAGATCCAATGACAAAACCATACTGAGAGGGAAGCTACATGGGAGCTTGAAGAGAAGGCGAGACGTAAATACCCTCACTTGTTTGATGATTAAGATATGTATAAATTTCGAGAACGAAATTTTTGAAAGGAGGGTAGAATGTAATATTTTGGATTTTTTTTTACTTGGTCAGCATAGTGGGACAAAAAAAAAGGGGTGAAAAGTCAACAAAATAGGGAAAGAGGCACTTAGTTTATAAAAGAGAGACCGAGAGCTCGCGCAAGCAAAAAGGGAAAGAAAGAAAAGGGAAGGAAAGGAGAGGGAGAGAAAGGAAAGGGAGTTTCACGTGTTCTCACCACAGACGCCTCGTTGAGCCAGATTTACTACATGTCGCAATGCTTGGTAAGTTCTCGCACCCCTCGTTTGTCTAATCGGAGTAATTTTTGGGTTTATGTCACAAATTTGGAATTATGTGAAATTTAAGCCGTGAAATCAGATTTTGGAGTCATTTAGTTGCGTTTTTATACTAGAATAGAAGTTTAGGGTGTTATGAAGTCATGTGAGTCAATAGAACTTAGTTTGGACTTACGGTTTGTCCGAAATGAAATTTTGAAGTTCGACGTGTGCAATGAACAGTGCGCGACCAGAACATGTTGCAATCATTTTTGTCAATTTTTGGACAGATTTTAGAGGAGTCATGTTAGGGGTTTTGAAGTATATTAAAATAGCTTTCTTTGGACTGCAAGCTCACTTTAATCGAGGCTCTGAGGAGGAAGTTATGGTGCGTTTAAGTTTATTGCACAAGCTACGCATAGTGGACAGCATGCGTGTCCGCTATAAGCGAGCTTTTCGTTGGCGCGGAGGTGTCATTTTAGTGACAAATGGGCATTACCCAGTAGAGTCGTGTGTTAGAGTAGTGTATTAGTCAGTTTTTTATACCAATTTTCATATATTTGATAGGAAAACGTGTGTCGGCTCGAGTAACCACTGTAGGTTGGTTTTCGACTTTTCCAAGTGAGTGATACTATTTCTTCTTTGGTTTTTATGAAACTCATATTGTGAAGAGATAGAAAAATATATTATGAGGAACAATCGTATTTTTGATATTTCTTTGAAAAGGAATTGATTTTTATTGCATTCTTTATGCATAACTTTGGATCGAGCATTTACTACTCTATTTGTTGTTTGAAATGGTTTAAGATTAGTTTGTGAGATGTATTATGTCGGATAAG
This sequence comes from Metrosideros polymorpha var. glaberrima, assembly GCA_001662345.2. Taxonomy (NCBI): domain Eukaryota; kingdom Viridiplantae; phylum Streptophyta; class Magnoliopsida; order Myrtales; family Myrtaceae; genus Metrosideros; species Metrosideros polymorpha. The sequence goes on along the minus strand of BCNH02000003.1, from coordinate 26,010,338 downwards.
TTGAATTGCGACGTTTTTGTTCGTAAATGAGTTGTGATATTGATAAATGGAATTGTGAAAGTTTTTGTGATTCGATTTGCGAAACCGGTTTATGAAATAGTTTTCTGACGTTGATTGTGGATATTTGAGGATGTGATTGTGATACTCAATATCGCTGTGAACCCGATGGAGGGTTTGTGGGCATGCGCATACTAGTCTAGGATATCATTGTGAGCCGAGCCACTGGTATTGTAGGTGGAGTCCTTACCAAGAGGGGAATCTTGGTTGCCTATGTCAAGGCGTTATACATGACCATGGTTTGATATTTAAGTGCGAGATTGGTCAATGGATGGACCATTGACGTGTGTTTTGACGAGATTCGCCAATGGATGGACCATTGACTTATGTTTTGATGAGATTGATATTTGTTTCGATATTTTGATTAAAAAACTGGTATTTCTACTACCTATATATTATGTTGGAAGTTAAATATAACTCATTTTGATATTGAAAGTTTATGATTATTTGATTTTGGAGAATATGAGTTATGTTATGTGTTTGAAATGTGCATAATGATTGTTCGATCCGCTTAGAAGAAATGTATTCCTCACTGAGCCATAGTAGATCATTCCTTTCATTTCACTGACATTTTAGGTTCTTTAGCGAGCCATGAGTAGGACGTGAGCATCGCGTTAGCAGGAGCATTTTTTATAGGAAGGGTTTTTTTTTTTGTATAAGCAGTATACAGTTGTAGAGTGCTTTGTTTAGCATTTTAGTGGATGTGTATATACTTTTTTAGTGATTTATAGTAAAACTATAATATTGTAATTATATGACATGTTGATCATATATATATATGTTTGGATGTGTATATATATTTTGATATCAAGTGGAGTTTTGATTACCGTTAAGGCTGTGTCTTTTGGGTAAAAAGGACGGCTGTGTCATTGCCCTTGTTCTAGTCGAATTGGGGCGTGACATGAAGAACCGAACTAATTGGAACATGTTCGGTTCCAGATTCTAAGGTATGCAAGGTAAGTTCAAGTTCCAAAAATTGATAAACCTATTTCGACAAATATGTTGGTGGAACCTAGAACAAGTTTTTGTGTTTTTCTTGATCTATGTTTTTGCGCGATCATGCGATATTCCATAGCGTCCGATGATAAGTGCATAATCTCGAACCACTAGTCTGAGCTTTTATTTCCGGTGATATTAATGGCTAAGACTTTGACTTTGTTAATATTTCATAGTCTTTGTATGTCTAAATATAAATTGTAGTTAGTGAATTGTAGCAACAAATGGTGGTAATTAAAGATGATGATTCACTGCAATCGTTCAATTAAAAATATAAGTGGAACTTAGAACTGAAGGATAAGTTTCAAGTTTCAGGATATGCATGGTAGGTTTCAAGTTCCAAAAAACGATGAACTTGTTACGACAAGTAGATTTTGTTGGAGTGTGGTTCATACTGCCTATCGACAGAAAAGCACTGGAGTCCCGCTCCCAGGTGAACGGGCGAGGGTCCGGGGGAGCCACCCCGGCGGGGGTTGAAAGGGGCAGCGCCCCCTGAAAGCCAGAGGGCTTTTATGATTTAAGCCCTTATTTTTTATCAGTAGTTTGGGCTTGAGCCCATGAATAGTTACTGCTTATATATACTCTCTTTTTCTTGTAATTGAGCGAGGTAACGAGAGGGGCGAGGTGCTAAATTATAGTGGAATCCTCTGCTAGACGTAGCCCTAGTTTAAGGGTGAACCAGGATAAAATCTTGTATCTCGATTTCTCTCTCTCGACATTTTTACTCTTTTTCGTGTGATTGTGCGTCGATACCTAACAGATTTTATGTTCCAAGTAGAACCTATATATAATCTGGAACTGCTCATCCCTATTTTTAGCTTCTCCTATGTTTGATTCTTCCTCTCTCCTCTATCCCCTTTTTCAAACTTGTATTTTTCTAAAATCTTAAAATCAATTTTTTTTCCTTTTAATTTGTTTTATTTTTTTAGAAATGACTGACGTATCAACCTTATCAACACCTCTTTCTTCGGAAAATGATTATAAAAGAAATAGCATGCTGACTTTTTCCATTAGACAAATTGGACGAAACTAATAAAGGAACTTGGTCGAACCAATTTAATAAGTTTTAAGACTTGATTACATTTCTTGAAAGTTTCATGACTCAACTATACTTCTCGATAAGTCTTAGGACTTTCAGTACACTTATCCTATGAAAATATGGAGCATTTAGAGCTTATACAGGATCGATGAAGTATCAAGTCAACAACCTAAAAAAAAAAAAACCTTTTGGGCACTGGTTGGATCGACGCAAGGTAACAGCTTGACTTTAAACTTCGATTTAATGCCCGGTATGTGATAAACGGACCACAACCGAATACCTTTAAGGACATCAATGTGATGAAGATTAGAGATGGATGGATTTGAATGGATCTTGGCTTACTCAAGCTAGATAGACACGGTTTTTGCTCGGGGACTCATTGTTGACAGCTAAATATTCTATTAGACTTTTTATACCATTTCAATAATTATTTTTATTTCTAAGTAGCATCGCCAAAATCCTAAGGAAAATGAACCGAGTCGTGGCCCGATCAACTCGAGAATGCCAAACCCTACCCCAAATAATTTAGCGGGGGCCGGCCACATGAAGATGGAATTGGGCAACATGCTCTTAAATTTGAGCATGCATTGGAGACCTTGAGAATTGGAGGGACAAGGAGGAAGTAAATGCATTGAATAGAATGGCCTAATGCATGCGAGGGAACAAGCTCCTAATTGTCTAATAAACAAACAATCGACGAAGACCCTTGACCAAAACGCGTCCGTTCAATTGAATTGAGAGTATGACATGAAAATGATAGCGAACGGGGCTGGCAGACGCCATGGCTGACCAAGACAAATAAGAAAATCAAACCCATCAAGCTGTTCGTGCAAATTGATTGTTAGATTTGGATCTTGGGGATCTTTCCATTGTCTTGTCTCCGTATATTCTCCAGTTCCGTCCCATTCGAACCCGTTATCGAATGGCATTGCCTGTAGTTTACCGAGTTATTTATACAAAAATCTCTGATGATCATTTTGGAAAGGAATACGTATACTTAGAGTGTTGTCCGCCTTGTGTCGCTTCTTGCAATTTCTTGACGGATGAATCGAGAAGAAAGTTCGTGATTCGCGGACTGTGATTTCTTTGGTCTATGAGAAGTTGGTTGCCTAGAGGAAGCGAGAGTCCCTTCTATATGAATAAAAAAGCAGCAGAACTGTTGAAATTGGGATTTCCGAGCACCGATCCACACCTTGAGGATCAGCAAGTTTCACATGGTTCTCATCATCTAATTTAGCAGATAAGATCTGTTTTTGCTTGGATCAGATTGAAACACTGTTCTATTGCGTCGAATCCAATTTTGATGAAGCAAGATTGTCGAAGAAAATGCTTGGATGGAGCCACATTTTCCCATGACATACGGGGCTATGATCCATTTAGAATTTCCCAGAGATTCAACACAATAATGCCCGTGACTTTAAAACTTTTCAGTGACGGATTCTGCATCATTCGATATAGTTACTTGATCACAATCACTCTACAATCTAAAAAATCTCTCTTCAAAGTTGCATGCGGCCTCGCATGCAATCCCTTTTGCCGACAATCGTCACCCCATTCTCTCTTGGATACATGCGAGGGAATGTTAAGCTTGAGTAAGATTTAGCTTATTTAAGCAGGATCCATGTGAAAACCTATGAAAATGTTTATTCTGGCATAATAGCACTTGCAGACAATACAAATACTTTTCATGATTACACAGACACCGATTGTCTTAATAAGCAAAATCATATTGAACTGATAAAAGAGATTGGATGTGGAGGGACTGAGACTTCAACAGCTCCTTCCAACATCTGAGTGACTTTCTTCATGGTTGGCCTCAAAGCCGGGTCTTCCTGGATGCACCACAATGCTGTCATCACAAATCTTCTCACCCTCCTCATGTCACTTGATGCCTCCTCGTCGCTCTCCACTAGCTCAAGGATGTTCCTATCGTGGTAGCAGTCACAAACCCATTCGACCAGCACAATTTGAGCTTCAGTTTCCGCTTCCGACTCATAGTTCTTTCTGCAGCAGATGAGCTCTAGCAACAAAATGCCGAAGCTGTAAACATCTACTTTGCCAGAAATAGGCATATTCCTGAACCATTCTGGTGCTAAATAACCTCTGGTTCCTCTGACTCCGGTGGTGGTTCGTGTCTGGTTCGCCATCAAGAGCTTAGCTAGTCCGAAGTCTGATATTTTTGCACCGAGAGAGCCATCAAGAAGGATATTTTGCGGCTTGATGTCACAGTGGATTATGTGCCTGGTGCAATCGTCATGCAAGTAAGAGAGCCCCCGCGCAACACCACAGGCAATTTCTACTCTTTTGTACCAGCTGGGCCTTGAAGAACCGAAAAGAAAATCTGCCAAACTGCCGTTGCTCATGAATTCATACACCAGTAATCGTTGTTGACCCTCATTGCAGAATCCAAGCAACTGCACTAAGTTCTTGTGGTTAGTTTGGCCAATTGCACTCACTTCTCTTTCAAACTCCTTTTCGCTTTCTCCAGTCCTTGTCGCCAACACTTTTACTGCCACAAAGTTTGTATCCTCGGATCCAAGAACACCTTTGTACACTGTTCCAAAAGCACCCCTACCCAGTTCTTCTTTGAATCCATCTGTTGCTTCTTGAAGCTCCTGATAACTGAAGGTCAGTGTGCCTGTGGCTTGGTTGATCCGCACTGGTCGTGAAAATTTAGATTCCCTAGATCGGAAACTTTTATAAATTAAATAGCTAATGAGGACTAACAACAAGTTCACAAACACAGAGCTACTCAACAGCACTGATCCAATGATCACCAGAGTCGAGTTCTTCTTCTGGCCGTTTCCTGTAGATGCCATAGTCAAGTTATCTTTCCTGACCTTGATCAGAGCTTTTCCACCCACACTAGGATCCATCCTACCATTTGAAAGAGGGATTTTCTTTCTCCAGCAATTTCCATCTCGGAAAATAGCGACTGCGCAAAAACAATCAGCCAAGCAAGCCTCTCTGCACCGGTCCTCGGTTTGTTGCGCGCTACGCTCGTAATCAGACCATGGCCAGTCTGTATTGAGCATGTCACGCAAAGCGAACTGGTCTTTATCAGGCCTACTTCCATCACAACTCTGTGATACGAAGTTCTGTCTGCATCCGTTCATCTCATTCGTCGGATCTAACAGGGTATATCCAGGTGGGCAGTGGCAACGGGGCCTCTGAATCTGATCGTCTCCAAGAGTACAGTAGCTGTTGAAGCCACAAGCTCCTGTACCGGTAACTCGTGTGATGCTCTTGCATATATTTGAAGGGACCGGGGAAGAGACCATCGACCAGCCCATTTCCCAGCCAGAACTCGAATTTGCCTTCTTAGGGTGGACATATTGCCTGAAGACCCCATCGTATTCAAGGATCGCTCTTCGGTAAAATTCACCGGCTGGAACTGTGTCTGAGGTGACGATATTGAGTACTGTTCCATTCCTAGCTGTGAGGTAGACCTGACCACTTTGATTGAATATCAACCGGAAGCCGACGACAGGGCCGGTGGTATCAGTGGCCCAGTATGCATCTGAGGCGACCAGCTGGGAAGGAGTGGCATAGAACGCGAGATTTCCGTCGGTTTGCAGAAAGAGGAGGAATCTCCCAGTGGAGTAATTCATTTCGGAGTAGCGAGCCTTAACTTTACTCCCTTGATCTAACTGTTGCGTAGGCAGTATCGTATCAGTTGGTTGGCTGAACGTATCCCATAAGTTGACGTGGTTCCCGCTTGCTAGGATGAAGTTCCCCGTGTCGAGCATGGCCGCATACGCTACGCTGCTGCCAGTCAGGTTAGAAAACCACAGCTCTCTTCCTTTTGGGTCGGAAAGCACCAGTCCACCCTCGGCGGTCAACTGGACTTTCGAACCTTGGGGTGCCAGATTACCGCCATTCGCCGACCAGACTATGGTTTTGTCCTCTATTTTCTCAAACCATATAGCCAACAAATGAGCTCCTCTTCCCATTTCCTGGAACCCAAAGGCGAACTCGCCCGATGGCGAAAGCCAGGAAGAGTTCCTGTCGTTCGCTGTCAACGAGACGCCCAAGGTTATGTTGCCGCTGGTCTGAGCTTCGGTGGAAAGTGGAAGTGGAACAAGTAGTAGAAGGATTCCTAGTATCATCGAAGCCATGTCAGATGAAACTTGCGTAACTCCTTGAGTTGAGCTACTTCAACCTCAAGGATGAAACCAGTGTTCTTATAGAGATTTTCCACTCTCTAATCTACCGGAGTCTCTCCCGTCGTTCACGGCAGGTGACTATTCCTTCTCCATTTAGTGTGACCGCTCCTTTTCTCCGACGGCAAGTTGAACCAAATTTGTGGACAGACTTTGTCCGTTGGCATGTATCTAGAATAATGATTTTTCCAAATGTTCTAAAGTTTTATAAAAGCTCCATCTGTAGTAAAAGGAAATGACTAATAAAAAATATAAGGTGATACTTGTAAATATATATTTTATTG
>BCNH02000003.1:25972098-26003754 GCA_001662345.2 Metrosideros polymorpha var. glaberrima | reverse complement strand
ATCGTTGATATTAATTTTTCTGATAACAATATCTTTGTAAACTTATTTCTCTTCATTTCTTTAATTTTCCCTTCCTTTATTTATTTATTTATAGAATTCAATGGTGAATGAGAACTCGTCAAATTTAGAATAAGGCAAGTCTGCTCCAAAAGCTTGCCGGGGGCCCGGGACCCAGAACTTTTCCAAGGAACACGCAAATTGGGAAGACTTTGGCCACACATCGTACGTTTTAAGTTGGAGACTTTATGAGGTGAAAATAACGGAGAAAAAGGGAGAGGGACCGCAGTTGATTCAATCCATATGAATTCAAACCGACCATTCGCGGAACTTGAATGTTCCAATCATAATCGCAGATGGTCGAACGTACGTGGAAATTTGCCTGTGTAGTCGCGCATCAGGCATGAGCTCAATGGATGTGGTCCGTGGCGTTGTGGCGGTTTAATGCTTAGAATGCGACGGGTCTTGTGCAACTTGAAGAGGAATGGTTATAGCAATGATGAATGAACATAATTCTGCAGGTACCCTACAGAAGTTTGCATACAGGAGTACCGGGTTTCGAAACTCCTGCATGTTTCCTAAAAAACCCCAAACTTTAGGTCAAATCCCAAATCTTCCCCAAACTTCTTTTTATCTCAGAAAAAATCCCGAACTTTAGGTTACGTCTCAAGTTTGCCTCAAACTATTTTTGTCTCGAAAAAAACCCAAAACTTTAGGTTAAGTCCCAAATTTGCCCCGAACTTTTCTTTTGTCTTAGAAAAAATCCAAAACTTTAAATCCAGTTCCAAATCTGCCCCAGATTTTGTTTTGTAAAAAAAAAATCACAAAATTTCAATCAATTCTCAAATCTACTCCTGTGATCCAACCCCAACTTGGCATGGCACTTCCACGTTGATAAAATCCACATCAACAAAGCAACGGGTTTTTTTTTTTTTTTACAAAGAAAAGTTTGAGGAAATTTTGGACTGAACCTAAAGTTTGGGGTTCTTTTTTGACCAAAAAAAGTTTTATTTGTTATCGTCTCTAACTTTCATATGCTAAAACGGTTTTAGTTTGGAGAATTTCAACAATTTTTTTTGGGATGGATTTGTTATTGATATGAATATGTTATCGAAGTGGAAATGCCATATTCGTCGTACCTATCGCCCCATTACTTTGTTGATGTGGATTTGTTATTGATGTAGAAGTGCCGTGCCAAGTTGAGACTAGATCAAGGGGGTAGATTTGAGAATTGATTGAAATTTGGTGATTTTTTTCTTACAAAATAAAATTCGGGATAGATTTGGAATTGGACTTAAAATTCGGGATTCTTTTTTAGATAAAAAAAAGTTCGGGACAAATTTGAGACTAGATCTAAAGTTTTAGGTTTTTTTTTAGATAAAAAAAAGTTCAGGGTAGATTTGGAATTGAACCTAAAGTTTGGGATTTTTTATGAAATTTGGCCATGTTTAGTTAAATGGATGCCGTAGCAACATAACGGTGATATCGTATCCTCATGGACTTAGCTACATCATGCATAACTTACCACATCTAATAGCAATTTGGTTTACATTTAGTATAAGTGATCAGTACGCAAAGGGGGAGTGTTCCTGTTTATAAATTACTGCATAAGAGGAAACTATCTACAGTTTTTTTTTTCCTGCACATCTTTGATTTTACTGTCAACAGTCCTCTGCATCTTTAGTATCTCAGTCACAGCATAAGTATTCCCGCACCGCCATGATAATGCAAAGCCAAAACTTCCTGTCTATACATTCGACCCGCCAACAAATTACAACCTACCACTTTCACGATGCTCGATTAGTAAGGTGAAGGACGAAATTTCCAGGGTTTGCAGGGTTCAATCAGGGGCTGACCTTATGATGAGTAGCTTCCAATAAGCTCATTGCTGCATGAATCCCACAAAATCTGGCCTGATTGAGTGGCAACTTTCCTGGATAAATTCCCGAATGCTCGGCAGGTTATGCTAAAATAGTTTAAATAGGCGGGGAAACTGTAGTCTTAATCTCTTCCATCTGCTCCTAATGAGGGTTGGGTGCAATGACAACACGTGCTCAGGCATAAAATCATGTCTTGTCAATATGCCCACCACAGGCGATCTCTGCAATAAGCGAGCATCAAGATCAACATAAAAAATAAAAGAATATGTTCAACTAGAGCAGAATGCAATATATTTATGACATTTTGGTAATTTTCCCTATAAAGAGGTCATTTCTAATTCATTATATATAACGAATAATACGTAATTACTTAATTATATATGTTGACTAATGAAAAAAAAGTGAAATATTTTAATATTGAAGATAAAAAAACATGTTCTTATATTGGTTGAAAAGTTTGCACTATATATGTTATCTAAGTTCTCTCATTTATCCGTAAAAAGTTTGCAATATATGATATGATTAATCTTGTCTTATATATTCAATTAATCCTATCAGAATGGGTCATAAAACCATTCTTTAACCCATGGCTAAGTTGTTATATAAGCTATTTATATTCAGTAAATTGGTCATAAATGAGTTTAAAATGGTAAAGCCCAACATAATATCAGTGTTAAATGAGTTTACAACTTACTTAGACCCAATTCACCTTTATGACTCTCTCTTCATACTCTCTTGTCCTCACTCGATCTCACGCTCGCTTGCTCACTCGCTCGCTCTGCACTTTCACCTCAACTTGGATATGAGTTTTCCTAGATTTGGTTAAATATGAAAGTATTTTAGCAATATGAGTCGGGTAGGGTGTAGCTTAGGTATGAGTTACTAGATTTGTATTGAATGGAAATAGATCAAAACCAATTAAATAGGTCTATTTAGATCGGACTATTTTCAACCCAACCCAAATCAGACCTGACCCACCAGTTTGACAGGTTTAATCCAAATAATCAAGGGTTTCCGTGCATTAATTGGAGTGGGAGGTTTTGCAATTAATGTTCGTCACTAAATTATTTTAGATCTACTACTACTACTATTATTGTAGTGGTTGTTGTCGTGATCATTGTTGTTGTTATTATTCTTATTATCGTTATTATTATTTAAAATGTGAGTTTTTGGAAATTAATGTAGTTTATTAAGTTTGATCATTTGTCACCTTCACAATTGCACCTTTCATGCTGACCGTTATTCCTGAATTTAGGTCATGTAACCAGTCGTTCAGTAGTCAATTATGAGAATGTTAAAAGACGTGAAATTTTAGGCTGTCACGTTATGTTTGCGTATGACTCTCCCTATAGACTTGAACATTTTGCATGGGCATTTGTAAGAAAGATGTTGGTTATAGATTTAGTGAGTTCGTAAGAAAGACAAATAAAAGTTAGTAAAAGATTAAAAATATTGATAATTTATGAATTATCAAAATAATTAGTAAAAGTGTTGCTAAATTACCATCAAGTTATCAGAAAATTATGTGGCCGACAACTTTTTTTGCAAACAGTTTTTTGACACTTACCAAATCTGTTTAGTAATTTACCAGTATGGACAAAACACTTCTTTTTCTTTTTTTTTTGGAACTGGAAAAATTTTCGATGACAATATTGCTCTACATAAGAGGGTTTAAGCTGCAACTCAACCTTGATCACGCAAATTCCTCTGACCAGCTCGTGGTTCCACGCACTCTTCACACCGACAGACAAAATTGCGCCTTGGCACGGATCTTTGTGGACTTACGCTAAAGCCAATATGAGCCTTATAGAATGTAATTGCCAATATTGATTTTTGTCTATTTATACTTACTTCGATAGCCTGGGTTCCCAAATTTCCGGAAATGTGGCATCATAGGGTGATCTTTCCTTAACATGGATGTATCTGTTGGCATGCTGCCCCTTTTTTTTTTGCCTCTCGTTGCCAAATAGTCGGAGGCATGGTTGTTAGAGTCTAGATTAATGGGTTCGAATTTTGCTTTCATTCTCTTTCGGGTTCTTCGGGTTCTCCATCTCACTCTTCTTTCAGACCAAACGGGCCTTTGGTTTCGGAACCGATCTCCTCGTTTCAAAGATGAAGCCATTGGTTTCGGAATTGTCAATACAGTGTAACCGATTACTTGTTAGTATAATCACTGAATCTATTCAAATTACCGATTAAATAAGTTGCATAATTTTATTAATTTTTCTCAACCAAATATAATGAAATAGAACAGATAAATCAATAACACAAAATATCCAAATCTGTAAATTCATAAGTTGGACTTATCAGTTGGATTGAATATATTATGTTATATTTTTTCACCAAACCTATATTATGTTGAATGTCTAAATGCCTGCTTCATCATGTAGGGACTCGTGTAGAATTTGAGCAAGTCACTTTGGTCACTTGCGATTAAAGCTGTGAAATGCTTTGCTTTTTGGATAGTGATGTCCATTACAGCTTGACCCAGATCTCTCCCAAGTCGTCTTGGCCACCTGCGGTAAAAGCTGGGAAATGGAAATGCTTTGCCTTTTTGACAGGGATGTCCATTATAGAAAGTAAGTCGCAAGACCTGGAATAAATTTGTGTTTCTTTAATGCAAAAGCAATGTGAGGATGACGGAAAAGAAATTTGGCCCAGTAACTCAATTTCTCTTTCCATCTCAGATCTAATCTTGGACGAGATTTTGCCTCTTTACCCCGACAAAACGCTAGACTAACTACTTCTTTTTCTCATAAAGCACATGGCCAATGCTCCCAAAGCTGGTTAATGCAACGGTGGCTGAACCCTTGTCCCTACGTGGATTCGAAAAACGGATTGGAATTTTCTAAAGTGGGGAGCAACTTTATCTGGTAATGTAAACCAACCAACCAGATTAAAGTGCTCCAGTGATTTGAGGAAATTCATCCAAAACACCATAAAATAACTTAAGATATATATATGTGTATGTATATCTATATGTATACGTGTGTGTATAAATATAATTGGATATTCGTTATGTGTAATTCTTCCATTAATAGTCACTAAAATGCAACTTTCCTTCCTTTTTTTTCTTTTTTTTTTTTCAAATTCACGTGTAATTTCCTTTTAGTGTTAAAGTGAGTTGATGGAAAGAGAGATATGATGGAAGTTCCTTTTCCTTCCACTTTTTGTAAATACACATCTAATTTCCTTAAAGTTCTAAATTTGTTTGTAAATACAGTGGTCGATGTTAATGACTTTCCATTGTGAAGAATCTGCAACTCCCACAGATCTCCATCTTAAATCACTATCTAAATTTGTTTGTAATTATTTGTTTGGATTTGATCAGCCTCTTCTCTCAACTCTCTCTCTCTCTCTCTCTCTCTCATCCACGCAAACACGCAAACTTACGAGGGTCATCTCCTTCATTATATGCGCGGAGAGTCTTTCCCCTTTTGAGTGATTATCACTGTTGGGCAAACCTCCACGAAACAACCATGGCCAAACTCCAAGTCTTCTGGGGCCAATTCCACGGAGCCCATAAATATTGCCGTTGACTTGACCCAGAACTTCTCCGAAAGAGTTATCAAATGAATATTACAAAATGATAAAATTGATTCTTAGCAAATCCAAAAAGAAAAATTTACAGTTTGATTTCACCGAAGTTATGAAGGAAAAATAATATCACTTCGCAAAAAAATGACATAAATAATTAATACTTGATGTTGTTAATTTTCAGTAAGTGTCATTTTACTAAGAAACATCGACTATTATGGGTACTTGTTTGGACTTATTGAAGGAAAAACAAGGCAATTTCCATCAATTTGATATAGATCAACATTCAGTATATCTCATGGTTAATCGAAGTATCAATAAACGTAAAATCAATTAATTATCATTGTATAGACTAATATAAAAGAATATAGTCTTAAAATCGCGCAACACTCGATTACCTTGCTAGTATTTAATCATCGTGCCACAACACATGAAATCCTCAGAAACAACAAAATCAACATCAGCTTTTATCTTTCTTTTGCGCCAGTTCTTTTTTCCAATCAATTTGTCTTTAATCATGGGGAGGGCCTTGACCACGAATACCTTCACTTTTTTGCCTTCGTTTCCTTTTTTTAAACGATAAGTTCCTGACTTACTTTTTCCAGTCTTCACCTCGTGAGTCATGGACTCTCCTCGTGTTACACATGCTGGGCCCAAATAAAGTCATGTCTCACACGATAAAAAATTTTTTTTCTTTCAAGTGTTCGAACTATCATTTCATTTACTTCCCATGGTGCACGTTACTTGCCCCGTGTGGCAAGTGAAAAACTAACGGTCAATTATTTTCTTCATTATCAGTCTGTGTGGGAAAGGGAAAAAGAAGCAAAAATTGCTCGGAAAAAAAACTCCAAAAGATAAAAAAGATGGCTTGTGTTATAATATTTAAATATTAAATCATACATTCATCTCATAGATTAAGCTTTTGGAACAATTAGCAGTGGCCCTACAAATAGAAGCTCCCATGTTCAAATCTTTGCAAACTCTTATGTGCCTCCTTAATGAAATATTTCCACGCTTAGTACTAGACAAAAGACTAGACTAAGCGTGATGAGAGTAGTAGAATATTTAAATATTAAATCACGTCTTCATTTAATAGCATAAACTTTTATAATATCTCACAAAATCTTTCATGTTCATAATGTGCTATGAAAGGGCCACCCTTTCATCGCCTAGAAGAAATCGCTTTACCCCAACATGATAGCAAAAGTGCACCAAAAATCTTAAACCATCGTGCCATGACAGAAGGCGGATTTAATCTTGACTCTTGAGCAGGGCGTCTTGAAGGATACTTTATTTTTTATGGTATTTTGTGGATATGAACTGCTAAAGATAGTGGATTCCACGAGATCGGATGGCACAGATTTAGTTTAACATTTGTATTAAATTCACAATATACTTGCTCATGGCACGTGGGTTATACGTTTCTGTTAGGGGACCTCTTCGACTCAAAGTTACAGTTTATAGAATGTAATTGGCAGAATAGTGTCTAATGTGTGTCGAAGTCTCTCACCTCAAAGATTGATTTTTGTTTATTTATACTTCTTCGATAGCCTGGGGTCCCCAAATTTTCGGACATGTGGCATCATAAGGTGATCTTTCCTTAGACGGATGTATCTGTTGGCATACTGCCCCTTTTTGGCCTCTCGTTGCCAAATTAATGGGTTTGAATTCTGCTTTCACTCTCTTTCCAGTTCTCCGTCTCACTCTTCTTTCAAACCAAACTGGGCCTTTGGTTTGGGAATTGTCATTACAGTGTAACACATTACTTATTAGTATAATCACTGGATATATTAAAATTACCGGTTATAGATTTGCATAATTTTACTAATGTTTCTCAACCAAATATAACGAATAGAATGGATAAATCAATAACATAAAATTTCCAAACCTGTAAATTGTTAAGTTGAACTTATCAATTGGATTGAATATATCATTTTATATTTTTTCACCAAACCTATATTCTTCTTCTTCTTCGCCAAACCTATATTATTTTGAATGTTTAAACGCCTGCTTCATCATGTAGGGACTCATGTATAATTTGAGCAAGTCATTTTGGTCACTTGCGATTAAAGCTGTGAAATGCTTTGCTTTTTGGAGAGGGAGGTCCTTTATAGCTTGACCCAGATTTCTCCCAAGTCGTCTTGGCTACCTGCGGTAAAAGCTGGGAAATACTTTACCCTTTTGACAAGGATGTCCATGACAGAAAGAAAGTGGCAAGACCTTGAATAAATTTATGTTTCTTTAATGCAAAAGCAATATGAGGATGACGAAAAAGAAAGGTAACTCAATTACTCTTTCCATCTCGATCTAATCTTGGATGAGATTTTGCCTCTTTACCCCGACAAAACGCTAGACTAGCTACTACTTTTTCTCATAAAGCACTTGGCACATGCTCCGAAAGTTGGTTAATGCAACGGTGGCTGGACCCTTGTCCCTACGCGGATTTGAAAAACGGATTGGAATTTTCTAAAATGTTTAGCAGTTTTATCTGGTAATGTTAACCAACCACCAGATTAAAATGCTCCAGTGATTTGAGGAAATTCATCCAAAACACCATAAAATAACTTAAATTATGTATGCATATGCATATGCATATGTGTGTATGTATGTGTGTATGTATTATTGGATATTTGTAATGTAGTAATTCATCCATTAATAGTCACTAAATTGGAAGTTTCTTTCCTTCCTTTTTTTTTTCAAATTCACGTGTAATTTCCTTGCTGGGTTAAAGCGATTTGATGGAAAGGGAGATATGATGGAAGTTCCTTTTCCTTCCACCTTTTGTAAATCCACATCTAATTTCCATGAAGGTCTGAATTTGTTTGTAAATACAAAGGTCGATGTTAATGACTTTCCATTGTGAAGAATCTGCAACTCCCACAGATCTCCATCATTTTTAACTCACTACCCACCTCTCCTTTCCTCTCAGCTTCCTTTGTGTTTGTAATTATTTGTTGGGATTTGATCAGCCTCTTCTCTCAACTCACTCTGTCCCCACAAGATATCAGATGGGATCCGTGTAAATGTTAGTGTCATACCCTTGTGCGTGTCTCTGATACGAAGCTTCAAAGCTTGACATCTTTCATTGTATTATTGCTATTTTTTTTTCTCATTTGTGCCCTGCAGGACCTATATACATAGGTCGATCATACTATTGCTTTCATTTGAGCTGTTAATGTTATATATATCAACGTGCATTATCTTTATACATAAGGTGCATTTATTTTCCGAAAAATCACTAATTTGAAACAAGCTTACAAAAATAAATTAATAACATTTTTATGATAACGAAAATGATTAGGCGATGATTGTTGTCGATGATGAAGATATCTTCTGTTGACTAATTTTGTAACCGGTACAAGTAATAATTTCTAGATAAATATTTATTATTACTGTCCCTGATAGTTTCTTTCTCTCATTGTGGCCATCGATGACCATTAAAATTTATCATTGTATATTTGTTATTATCAATAGGTTAACTAATTTTCTAAAGATCAATAAAATTAGTATATTGTACCAACTATATGTCCAACTATATCGCTTATTTGTCGTTTTATTCACTAGAATTTCATTTGAGGCATTTTGAGGGTACATTGGAAACTTTGTCTATTACAATAGATTCAAGATTTATAATGTGTAGACTCCTTATGCGCAAAACTTCTGTTCGTGTAATGACTTGACAACTAAATTGGTAGTTTGGGTTCTTTTTTAGGAGTGATTATTCGTAAAAAGAATAAAAGTGATCAAAGTGAGTTTAGGATATTTCATTCGTAAAACCAACCATCACGTCGTTTTAGTAGTATGAGCTATATAATAGCATTAAAGAACTAGGCAAAAATGAATAAAATTCTATAAGAATTCATAACGAATCACTAAAATTTTGAAAAGGCAGCACTCGAAGAAAATATAGAGGCATAGGTACGTATATCTTGTATATATTGGTGCCAATGAATATATGATTTTATTAAAATTCTCGACAAGATTCCTGTGAGCTAAATCCAAATATAAGCATGCAATTTAGGCATGGAAATTTCCTAACTAAAATGATAACGATGAGACACTAATCAAGATGAAATGAAACTAATCACGAATCAAACTTAAATGCTAACATGCAATTCCAAACTAAATGCATTCCAATTTTTGTATCCTTTTCTCAGTTATCCTTTTTTTTCATTATTGGCAAGTAAGATTTATAGTCTAATTATACTATTTGTATGTCGGAAAATCATAATCTAAATAACATGCTAGAAATTAACTCATATGTTATGCAATAATGCAAATATGACTTGAAACTAATGCATACATGTAAATGGGACGCCCTAGGATCACTGGCATCGCTCAAGGCCACCTTAGGACACCATAAAGGGTTCGCATTGCTCCCATCAAATCCAAACCAACCATGACTTGGCGATCAAACTGAATCATCTATGGTTCGGCCATCAAGCCCAAACCAACTGGGGTCTAGTCTATGAGAAGTTGTTAGAATATTTAAATAATAAACCATACCTTCATCTAACAGCTTAAGCTTTTGGAATAGTTGGCAGTAGTCCCACAAAATCTCATATGGTATTAGAGCGTGAGATCCTGAGTTCAAATCTTTCAGGCCCCCATTTGCCCCCCTAATTGCATATTTCCACGCTTTAGGCTAAGGCCAAAGTCTAGCTTACGTGTGAGGGGAAGTGTTAGAATATTTAAATAATAAATCACGCCTTCATCTAACAACTTAAGCTTTAGAATAATTGGTAGTGATCCCACAAAATCTCATATCAAGCCAAATGGTCTCATGGAAGACCAGTACGCTAGGGGTGAGCAAACTGGACCGGGACCCCACCCGGACCGGACCAAGACGGGCCGAGTTGGTCTGGTCCTTGAGGGTACCGGTCCGATTCTCGGTCCCAATAAACGGGACCGTTGTCTGGGCGGTCCGGTCCCAGGTCCCAAGGGGGATGAGAACAGACCGGACCACCCGGACAGGACCAATCAAAAATATATATATGTCCCTCATTCTCGAATTTTCTTAGGAGATGAATAACTAATCTAGAGCCAAAATTTATGTGTCAACACAAATATTTCTTGAAAATGAATATGGTAATTTATTTATGTGAGCTATTTGTCAAAATTCATGAATTCATTTGAAACAATTGTAGAGTCAGATTACATAAAACTACATCCATGGCCTTTTACTCTCTCTTTGATGGTCCGACAATGTTCTGCCTTAAACTCATTTAAATTGATAGAGACTCTCACAATGGCAATGATCGATATTATTGTTGAGATAAAAACACTCAGGTTATAGGATATATATGATTTATAAATGTTTTTCTTAGTTTCCAACCAAAGAAAATCGGCTAGTATTGAAATTCAAAAAGCAGCGGATGAATTCATCTTTTAATGAGTTTTACTCTTCTTGTGTGAGATAATCAAATTGAGAGAACAAAAATTATGATTAAACAACACTGTATATTTAGTGTTGAAACATTCTAGAAGAATACAATGACTTTCTTTAGCAGACACTTACTTACAACGTCGTCGGCACTCGCCGCACCTCCTTTCCATCGCCTACAAGAATGTCGTCGGAACCCACCACGCCTCCGCAAGATCGAGGCCGAGCTCTCCAAGATCCGCGACAAGTGGAATCGCGAGCTACAACAGCTTCTTCGGCTTGTTTGCTAGTCCTATTGGGACCGGATCGGACCGGACCAGGACCATTGGTCCTGGTCCGATCCAGTCCCGAAAATTTGGGGACGGGGATTACTGGTTTGGTCCCCGGTTCCATACGGGGACCGGACTGGCCCGGACCATGCACACCCATGATTAGATATTAAACACATGCAACCCATATCAAATACTCAAGGCATTTCGACAAGTAAACACGAACAAGTATGCATGCCCCCTATCGACTAATGGCACAATCAAGCATAACGGAGACCAAAACTCATCACGAATTATGCGATGTGCAACCAACTAATTTTGGATAGTAAGTATTTATGATTATCCCTGCACGATTCCACGGTGAATTTTGCAACAAAACACAATAAATTGACATCCGATGGCCTCAATTTTAGTGATAAATCTTCAGTTTATAGGTTCATTAATAACATCAAATGGTAATCACGCTGAAAATCGTGAGGATCCTCCATTTACCCTCGCATGCACAGGTCTTTTTATCCCTCTCTAGATGCTTTCTGTTAAAATTAGGTGATCCATTTTCAAAATGTACTAGATTTCTCTTTGCAAGATTGTCAAATTTGAGGCATACAAATGTCAAAAAACATAGGCTGGAATAATCTCTTCAAATCTCAATCTAATCTTGGATGAGATTTTGTCTCTTTACCCCCGACAAAACGCTAGAATAATTCTCGTAAAGCACTTGACCAATACTCCGAAAATTGGTCAATGCTAGGACCCTTTTTCTTATGCGGATTTGAAAAAAGGGATTGCAATTTTCCAAAGTCTGAAGTAACTTTATCTAGTCAAGTTAACCCCAAATTCACGATCCAAGGAGAGAGAGGGAAGGAGACAGAAGTGGAAAGGAGAAAAGAAAACAAAGAGAAGAAAAGAAAGGGGAAAAAAGGGAAAAAAGGAGAATAAATCTAGACTGTCCAATGACACATGTGGTGAGGTATCAACTTCTTAAGTGAGAAAACTTAAAATATATATTTACCTCCTAATAATATTAGAGAATCTCAATTCTTTGAAAATTAAAGAATCTCAATTGTTGAACAGTGGTTTTGCGACCTTCCCGAGATGAACTTCAAGGGGGGTTTAATAGATTGCTAAGCAGACGCATGAAACATTCTTGCGAGGTAGCATTAATGCTTTGCTCGGACTCTCCCAAACCCTACAAATTATAAGTTGGTTTCTCATTTATTTTCAATCAAAAGAAATTAGAGTTTCACTAACCTACTCTAGGTCGGTTAGGAGCTGAATAAGGCGTGAGAGGCAGCCTTACTCTACAAACCAGAGGGTTCGGATTTGGGGATTTGGAGACGCTAATTTTGTCTGATGCCCGCTAGCTGTACCTTTTCTCTTTTAGAAAAAAAAAACGTTATGCAATCTTCTTCTGCATTAATTAGATAAAGAAGCTCAGTTAATTATTTAACATTGAAGTTCCTAAAAAAAAATCTTAAAAATCGATTCATGTAATATATAAAGAGGCCATTGCTAAATCGATGTAAGTGTAATATCATGCCTGAAACGAAGGTTCAAGCCATTCCGTAGGAAAGTTTTTATGTTGAGCATTAACTAATTACTTAATTATATGTGTTGACTAATAATAAATACATAAAATGAAGTCTTTAAATATCGAAGTTAAAGAAACATGCTCTTATGTATAGGTTTAAAAGCTCTGCAATATATATAAATTACCGGAAAAATTGTCCAAAAAGTTGTAAATCTATTGTGCTTTTGCCAATTTAGTTACAAACCTTAAAATTTTACCAGTTGAGTCCTAAACTTTTTCACTTTTACCAATTGAGTCCATCTGGCCAATTTTGGCTCGAAATCGCTGACTTGGACACCGGCTGTCCTACGTGGCACGATTGGCACTGACGTGGAATTTTTTAAATTACATTTTAATATTTTTTGAACTTTTTATACTTTTTTTCCCTTTCCTTTGTTTTTGTGTGGGTGACCAAGTCGACCCTTGCCAAGCCGATCCACGCCAGGCTGACCCTCACTGCCACAGGTGAGGGTCGGCCACCCCTAAGCTAGGCAAGGTCTAGCCTTGCTAGATATGGCAAGGCTGACCCTCACCTAGGCCACGACAACCTTGCCCGCCGTCAAGTGGGCATTGGCTGAGATAGGTGAGGCCAACCCCTGCCTGTGGTGGCAAGGGCAACCCTCGCTTGCCTCACCCAGCGTCGCCTGGGCCAAGGTGACTCTCGACGAGGGTTGGCTTGGCGTGGGTCGGCCTGGTGAGGCAAAAACAAAGGAAAAGGAAAAAAAAGAAAAAAACTATTATTAAAAATTGTCCAATTAAATGCTGGTCGTGCCACGTAAGGACGGTTGGCGTCCACATCAGCGATTTCTAATCAAAATTAGCCGAATGGACTCAATTGGCAAAAAGTGAAAATGTTTAGAAATCAATTGGCAAAATTAAAAGGTTTAGAACTGAATTGTCAAAAGTGTAATAGGCTTAGGACTTTTTGGATAATTTTTCGATAAATTACCTTATATATATGAAAAAGGTTTGCCAAATATATTGAGTTTGCATTATCTAGTATCTATAATTGATAGATGCGTGTATAGAGGTTTTCGTGTCTTAGTGATGTGCAATTACTCACTGAGCAATTTCTCTAATATAAAATTGGAATTTCGTAATTTAGTGATTCATCCATTAAATTAAATGGGTGTTACTATGCTATCCTCATCCACGCATACCCGATATCATCCCAAAATCATCGGAGCTTCTTCTCGCAAGACATCAGATGAGATACGTGGAAATTGTTGGTGCTATTCAAAAGTTGACATCTTTCATTATATTGATCGTAATTTTGTTGCTCATTTGTTCCCAAATTCCAGATGGCAGTTTCTGGACCAAGGACCATTAGATTGGTTCCTACGTGGAAATTTGCTTGGTAGTGATTTCATAGCCTGTCAAATTCCATTATGAATTACCGTTGCAAAGTGTCATATTAATAGAATGAATACAGTTGCTAAATCTGGAATATATCTCATACCATGCTGTCATCGATTCTCATTGCCCTCCCTTCACATCTGCATATCGTTTTATCTCCTTTATAATTCACTTCATTCAATTACAATTGCTACTTCACTTATTTTTGCAAATGGCATTTGGACTCCCCTAGGCTAGTAGCCTAAACAAGACCGAAAATAAAATTAGAAAAATCCACCCCAAGGACCGGCCCGTCTAAATTGTGCCTGAGAAATGCGGGGCCGGTTTGGTCGGGGCCAATTCGGGTTTTCAAGCTCTTGGTGGCTCCTGAATTTTATTAATTTTTATTTTTCATCTTTAGCATCACTAGTGCTGGAGAGATGGGTTTTTCAATTTCTTTTTTTTTTTTTCTGTCTTTGATGTTGAATGGGCTGGGCTTGTGCATAAAAGTTGTCGCCTTGCCAAGAGCCCATAATGACCTGAGTGAGGCCCTATCAATGAGTTGGAGCCGCTTCCGACGTTTGTTAGCGGCTTTTGGTCACCCGCACACACGGCCACAAAATGGTGCGCCGAAGCGGATGATAAGGTGCTGATACATAAACCCTTTAGTTAGAGAGAATAAAAAGAGAAGATATTTTGGAGAGAGTGTGATGAAATATTTTTATCATTAATAAAATGTTTATGCAAAAATCATTGTTGTTGACGAAGATATATTTTGTTAACTAGTTTTTATAACCAATTCAAATAACTATTTTTTAAAAAATGTTTATAAATCATTGATTTTCCGTGAAAATAAAATCAATAATAAGGTTCGAAATTCAAACTCTTTCATTTTTATTATTACTGTCACTGTTAGCTTCATTTTCTCATTTTGGCCATCGAAGACCTTTACCCTTTATATGTGGTCGAATCTACTAAAGGCCAAGTCCAAGTAATATCCATGATCTCTCGATTTCATTGATCGTATGTTTGTTATTATCATTAGGTTAATTCATTATCTAAAGATTAATAAACATAATTTACGGTATCAATTGTTTGTCCAGTTATATAATTTATTTGTCTTAAGTAACTGTGAAAATAACCGATATGGAGTCCCCAGTTGTCCTGATATCCAACTCACTTGCCCAGATTTTGATACACAAGAACCCGCTTCTCAATATGGAGTATCGGTAACTCCAGTTGGAATTTCAAATTCCTTGTATGCCTTAACACCTCTGGTTCGTACAAGAACATGTCTCCAGCAATTTGAAGAGTCAGCGAAGCAGAATCTAGCAGGAGAACTTCATCCGATTGAGAAGGAAATTCTAGCGACGACCCGTGACAGAATGACTCTTCTACTCAGATTATTCAATACAGTCGAACAGAGAAGAGTATTGCTTATTGTTGACAAAACAAGTACTCAAACTTAGAGCGTTGTTACCATCGTTTCTTCTCTCTCGGACAATTCGTCGAACACTTTCTGAGCAAAATCAATAACCTTAATAGTGCACGGCAAATTGAAGCGGCCGCCTCGAACACCATTCGGCAGGCCCTCAGAATCTGTCACCCATATGCATTGTTCAGCCTCGCCTTCGCCTCTTCGATGGAACTAAGTCTGGCGCCATCTGCGAAATCGCTGGATTATACTCCGGTCATTGCCGTATATTCCAAACACATAAAAGTGAGCCGAAGCAGTCACCATTGATCTGAGCGCGAGGCTTTGCCTCCTGTTAATGCACTTGCTGGGGCTTCTCGGCTCCAAGAGGAGGTTGCACGGATTTCGCACAGGTTTTATGGGCTTAATGGATTAGACTTGTAAGAGAGGCTTGGTGCTTGATGGGCTGCAGTGATCTAGTAGGCTTGGTTGAGACCGAACTTAAAGAATGGGCTCGGACTTTATATATATATATTTTTTATGAAAATGCATGTTCAACTTGTTGGCAAAAATTATGGGGTCAACACTGACGAGACGGTATACTTGAAGTTTAGAGTCGTTTGCAAGTGAATTTGAGTGAAAATGAGCCTTTAAAAGCATTGCTATAAAGAGATGTGTATTCAGGAGATTTGTGGTTACGAAAAAGGAATAGAGGGATTGTCCCATCGAAGTTATTAGCTTGAAGATCAAGCATACGAAGTTTCGACCCAAAAAAAAACGCACACGAAGTAAGGTCATATTGCATAGACATGGGGAAGAGGACCCCCTAGGCCATTATGGCTAAGATCCAACTCCTCAAGGTTCTTTAATCCACATAAACCTGCTTTGGTAATGCTTCCACCATAAGTTTCACTGCTCGTGAAATGCTTTTATCTAAAAAGATTTTCATTGAGAAGGGCTGGCCCCCAACGTTTTAGATTATCCAGCGGAAGGCTCGTATCACATAGGGACTTGATAATTTATTTATTTGAAATTCCATTTCAGTGTATGGTATGTAGATTTAGTTCAGGTACGTACCAGTGCTGTAGTTGTATGCCGGTCATTTATCTTCATTTAGTAAATAAATTTCGCCTAATTTCCTACATTGTAAGGGATTCGTCAAGACTAATACAACATATTTCTTAAAGTACCTTTGAGTAACCCGGAATAATCGATGCTGATAGCCGTAATGGCTGGAAAGCCATCATTTGACAAATTAGTGAACGAAACATCTAACACCTCCAGCTTCGAATCTGTCACGTATGAGAACTCCTCAAAATGTATAGCAAATGGTACAGAGAGACGCGGGCATAACAAGACTTTATGCATGATGTTCCACGAGACTTTTGATAGATTAATTTCATTTGTTTGAATTAATAGCGGATATTTGGCTCATGCTTCTTCACGTGAAAACCTTTTCAAACCGCATGTTACAACAATATGAAAAGACAGAAAGAGCTAACACGTAAATTGTGCAATTTTGATTGGGACAATATACATGTAAATAATCTTTGAGGGATTCCCTTTCTTTAGAATCCACCTTTCTTAATTACCATTTATTGTAAATTCAAAGTTTTTAAAGCCCAATCTCTACCATTTTCAATATTCCTTTTTTTTCTACTTTAAATAAATCGGAAAGGGTGAAAATTTTATATTTTAAAAAATTTTGTGCCTTTTTCAATTAATTTTTCAACAAAAAGCAAAACCAAGTTACTATTTCCTGCACATTTTTTCTTCGTTTACAACTTCTTGAAATAGTATGCTACAATTTACAAATAAATGAGAAGAAATTAATTTGCTCGAGTAATTTTGGCTGATCTTACCAAAGCACGACCTTAATAAAAAGTCAATATAGAAAATTTACATTTTTATTTTTAGTGAAATCACAAAAAAAAAAAAAAAAATTACATGACTTCCAAATGGGCTTGGAGTGGTTTGTACTCCCTGCCTCACCCTCTGCATATTTTGCAGCTCGTGAGAACGTCAGGTACTTGTATACATGCCAAAAGATCGAGTAGCTCGAGATAACCCAACGGGCTTGGAGAGCGTTGACCAACGTTTGTGATTGTTAACAATTTAAGAGCATATGAGGAAGTGATTGAAAAAGAAAGTAGACACATAATGGCTAGGAGACCAAGCCAGCACAAAGATTAAAATTCGATTCATTTGGATTGAACCGGGTGCAAGCGATTTGCTGGGGGTTCGTGATATCATGCTATTAGCATTTGTACACCCCCAATCGAGGAGCCTAAAGAAGAGATGGCGTTTCCATGACAGAGGAGATGCCTCCATGTATACAGAAGTGGAATGCTCATTGTATATGTTATAGTTTTCTCATTTTCCATGGATTATTCGATTTACATTGGATAATCTTTTTTGTTCTCATCATTGAGCTATTTGTGAGATTGTTGCTCATGACTTTACTTCTTCTACTATTACCTTTTCTTTTTTAGCTAAAGAATACTACTACTACCACCTGCACAATCATCGATCCTGATACATATGCAGAAGAAAGTTGCTCTTAAAATTCTGCCAGTAGAGTCGGACTTGTCCAATCCAAGCAATTTGCATTAAGTGTTGGATAAGGCTTGGTTCTCTTGAGATAATTTGTCATCAAGCAATTTGCACAAAGGTGGGCTCCGGCTGCAGAGTTGTGGTCCTGCAATGCATGCCTTTATCATCAAGTTGAAGCAATTCCCAGTGCCCAGTCCTATATGTTAGTAGGATCTTGTCTTGAGACGCGAAACCTGATTGGTTTGATGTCGTTGTTCGCGGCCATAAGGTATTTCACGTCGTCGGTAACGTTTACAGGAATTTGTTAATGCTGGATTCATTTTCGTTGTGAACTAATCTATCGTCTCTCAATCACAACCATATCAAATCTCCTAATATTCAAAATAGCAGGACAAGGAATACAATACAAACACTCTAGGTGTCTAAGCATAATCCATAATAAAGACTCAAATGCTTACAATCGGTTCTCCGTTGTTTCATCATATTTTTCCATCACAAAATGCTAAGAAGAACGATCTCTACTGGGGAAATGACGGGACAAGCTTACGAACAAGCGCGAACAGCACGCACTGATAGTACGGGTTCAGGTAGAGAAACAGAACCACCCCAAGGAATGCCACGACATATGATCCTGTAAAGCTCCACAAGAAGGCTTCTCTCCAAGAGTCACCATTCCCGGTATGATTAAAAGATGGCAGTGTCCTCTGTTCCTGATTTGAGTCATCACAGCTTGTTAATGGTGTTCCACAAAGAAGAGGGTTACCTTCATAACTTGCTTCACCAAAAGTTCCAAATTGATTTTTTCGGTCTGGTATCCTGCCTGACAAGTTGTTGTGAGCCACTCTAAAATCTGACAGCGCGTAAAGGTCTGTCAGTTGTGGAGGGATGGGACCAGTTAAGCTATTGTAGGAAAGGTCCAAGCTCTCTACATTCTTTAAATTGGAAAATGTTTCCGGGAACGGTCCAGTCAAATGATTGTGTGACAGGTTCAATGCTAGAATTTCACTCAAGTAGCCGACCTCTGGAGGAATAAAGCCTGTCAATTTGTTCTGCGAGAGATCCATTCCCGACATGAGGTGTAGAATGTTGCCCTTGTACGATTCCAACCTACTCTTTGTCATGAAGTTTACTTCTTCAAATCCATAAGTATAAGCCCACGCTTCGGCATCATCAGAGTTAAAAAGTATAGAGAATCTGCCCTCATATTGGTATCGATCCCAACCCACCTTGGTCCAAGAGTCAGAGGTATCGAATGGGTCCATAGATACCGCATCTTTTCCAAATGTCAAATCTATCAAACAAGAAGGAATTTGTCCAGAAAGATTATTATTGGAGAGGTCCAATATGCTCATATTTTTTAACAGACACAGATCCAAAGGGATTGAACTTTGAAAGTTGTTTCCTTGCAATAGAAGAACCTTCAAGTTCCAAAGTGAACCGATCCAACTTGGGATCTGACCTGTTAATTCATTGTGTCTAAGATCCAATGTGACAATCGAAGAAGCTCTAGAGAGAAACTTAGGAAAATGCCCAACAATCATGTCATTTGATAAATGCAAGAACCTCATAACTGTGACATTGACACAAGGGGGTATATTCGGCCCAAGGTTGTTACTTGAAAGGTCTAAAAAGTGGAGATACCGTAAGTTGCAGAAGCTCAACAGTAAAGGACTTTCTAATGAATTGCTCGACAGCATGAGCCATCTTAACTGTTGAATATCTCCAATCCAATTGGGAAGTGTTCCAGATAGGAAATTATGACTTACATCCAAAGCCCATAAGGAGCTATATAGTATGCTAGGCGATATCTCCTCAGTGAAACGATTGCTATCCACATATAAATATTGTAAACTTGTCAAGTTAGAACACCTCGGTAGCATCCGGCCTTGCAAATTGTTGATCGACAGCTTCAATGTAGACAGTGATGTACAATTTTTAGCCAGTGTCTCTGGTATCTCTCCTGTGAGGCCATTCTTCGACAAGTCCAACGTTTCTAGTTGTTTCATATTGCCAATTGAGGGAGGAATTCTACCATCCAATATGTTGTTTGATAGGTTGAAATATTCCAAATTCGGGAGAATAGAACCAATCCAAGATGGAAGCTCTCCTTCAGTAATATTAGAAGACACATCAAAAAGCCCCATGCTAACAAGAGTCAAATTAGAAGGCAAATGAAAAGCACCTGACAAATTGTTGCTTGCGAGATCGAACACTGTTAGATTTACATTGTTGTCCAATAGCCAACTTGGGAAATTTCCTGTTATTCCATTATTGCTAAGTTGAACACCGCCCAAGTTATACTGTTCTTTCAGAAAGCTAGGAATTACGCCATTTGCATCTTTGTTGAGCACACAGCTTGATAAACCAAACTCCTTTAGTTGAAATGAAGGAAACCAAGTGGGCTCTTCTGTATTTACTTCCAGACGATTACGGTTGTCGAGGAGGTGGAATACCTCAAGGTTAGAATTATTAGCCAAGGAAGCTAGTGAAAGTGAACCTTCAAAACCATTTCCCGACAACACAATATATTCAAGTGATTTGAGATTATAGAGAAGAGACGAAGGAATGGCCCCGCTGAAATTGTTATCTCGAACATCAAGAGCACGGAGTGAGGTCATATTGCAGAAGCATGAAGGAAGATGACCCCACAATCCATTATGACCAATATTCAACTCTTCAAGGTTCCTCAATCCGCACAAGCCTGTTGAAGTGGACATTGCAACTATGAGTATTGTCACTAGATTGCACTATCATGTTAACTGGAGCCGTTTCAAATCAATTTCTTACTTCAATTATTATTAATTTTCTTTTGTATGTGAAATATATGTTGTCATCTTATTTAGATCATTTAATATCATTTGTTTGTGATATATGGGCTATCAGTTATGTAATATTTATCGATCTTTTAATATCATTTCTTTGTTAAATAGAGCAATAATGCTTTATCAAATCAGTTTTTACACTTAACTCAAATGTAGGATTTTATTTTTACCGGATGTAATGTTCCAACCATATGAGTCATCAATAATTATGCATTTAATGTTATTTATTTAGAATATAATGGTAACATACAAATTTTCAACAATAAAAATAATCATTTATTATCCATTTCGTTATTTTGAAGAAAATCTGTGACCAAAAGATGATCTTTGCAGGACGTCGAACGTTTTGCGGTCATGCCTTTTATGTTCAAGACATACTTACCTTATCACCTTATCTTATATTGAAAAAGGTGATAGCTTACCATTTACCAATAATGACAAACGAAAGCATTTTCACATAAGTACCTTTCAGTAACTTTGATGCATTCAATCTACAAAAACTGATGTCTAAGGCCTTAAGAGATGTTATCCTCGTAATGTCCGCAAGGGCATCATTGACCAAATTGTTACCCAAAAGATCCAGCACCTCCAAATTCACACCTGTGATTGGCAAAAGGTACTCAAAATTGAACGGTATATATCAAGGCATGGTCTTCTATTTTACACGTACCTTCAAGCTGATTGAAAGACAAATCTTGGGCACCCACTGAAGTTTGCTTGTACAATGAGGTGACTCGTTCAAAACGGTTTACAGATAGATATAGCCTCTTCAATTTCTTCAGGTATAGCGTTCCGTTTAAATCTGATTATGAAAAGATCCGTGCATGTATTACGGTCAACAAATTATCTACAAAAATCGGATGTCTAACTATCTTTCAATCTATCAAGAATAACTATATGCTGATGATGAGGAAAATGATTTTATAAGCAGAAACCAATTGATCCAACATATCCAATGATCAAACGAAGTCTTTGTCACATGACTTTGTAAATCAATTTCACAAACAAATAATTTTTACCTTCAACAATATCTATTTTATAAGTAGCTTCTAGCAAAGGCGAGGCAATATTCCGGCATGTGCTCCACACGTGATATTTGATTGTACCTCTATGATTGCTATGTGGCAAGAGACATGACATAATTTTGTAACGCGGCCCGCACTCCACCAATTAGCTATAACTTATTATTTACCCCCATTTAAGAGGGGGAAAGAACCTGACTTTGGCACTTCAACTAAAAGGATGCATACTAGAATCGGACAATCCCAACACAAGAGATGATGGTGACAGGCATGCCCTGATTTTCGGGGAGATGTTGCTGTAGACATGGTTGGATGGTCGGTTGGGGCAGGACCAAATTTAATGGTGTATTGAGCCCATTAAAGGAAAAGAGAATTTTGCTCCATTATAGGAAAAGGCTGTGTTCCCAGCTTTTTAGGCTATGGAAATTGGCCTTTTATTTGTTTACTGATCTTTGCATCCAATAGATAGGGAAGACAGAACTTGAGCCAAAATATTCGAAACGAAATTCCCAAATACCGAAAAAAATGTCATGAATTTTAATTTTCCGTATTGGACACCATTTTCCAAAAAATGGATGATTTGAAAAATATTTTCCTAAAAATGATTGCTTATAACGTTTGAAATAATTAGTTAATAAAAAATATTTTCATTATCGACAAAAATTTATGTCTAAACATTTTCGTGAACGATGAAAATATTTTTCATTCATTTATTTTTGTAAGCAATACAAGGAATCATTTTTTGAAAAATGTTTTTAAAATTATTCATTTTCCGCGAAACAAATGAAACCTTAGTTATATCATTATTTTCATTGCATGCTCAGCTTAATATTTATATCTATGAAAGTATCATATGAAATTAATATTTTTCTATATTTCCACGACTTATGAAATATAACAATATGACGTGATTTCTTCCTCTTATCAATCTTTCAACCTAATTTATGACGTTTTACTAAGTTAAAAATGTTATAGTTTAATAACCCTCAGTTCCTTCTTTTATGTCTTATCTCCTTCGATTGACATAATTAACGATTCAAAAATGTGACTAAAGAGATGGAGGAATCCAAGTGCAACTTATACTTAAAATATATATATATATCAATCAAGGAGCCCATAGAGAATGTGGGAGAGATGCAGAAGATTTCTCAGGTACTAGCGAAAAATCTAAAGTTATAGCAAAGCTATTGTAATTGCGCGGAAGGCTGACCATGTTAATGTCAAAAAAGGATTGGGACACTTTAAAGTTAGGGATAATTTTACTTAAGTTACCTCAACAAACCAAAATACCCCTGAACTCTAAGCAAAATTATGTCATGTGCAAAAAAATAAATAAATAAATCACGTTCAAGTCTCTTCTCCAGTTACTTGTGGAGAGAGAGAGAGAGAGAGAGAGGTGGTTACACCTGAGAGATCATTCAAACTTAAATCCAACACTTGAAGTTCCTCCAGAGGAAGAAATAAAGACGCGTCAATAACCCAAGGAGAAGGCAACCCCGATTCCCAATCGCGTGTATTGTGCAGATATAGTCGAGTCACTCGCGAAGTGGTGTCATCGCACTCCACGCCTTCCCAGCCACAACAGTCACCGTCACCATTGCTCCACGACGGAAGAGAAGAACCATTGGGGTAGTTGAAGGCGGCCTTAATGTTGAGGAGTGCATTCCTCTCTGCTTCCAAGCATCCCCCCATGCTTCTTCCACTCCCCATCAATACCAACAGCACCCAACTCCAGATACACAGTAAAAGACACTTCATGTTTGTATGTATGGTGTTTTCTGTGTTAATCTGTTTCTTCCGCTTCACCATGTGATGCAAACTTACAAGAGTGTCATCTCCTTCATTTATATGTGCAGAGTCTCTTTCCCTTTTGAGTGATTATCACGGTTGGGCCAACCTCCACCAAACGACCATGGCCAAACACCAAGTCTTGAGGAGCCAATTCCACGGAACCCATAAATATCGGCGTTGACTTGACCCAGAACTTCTCCAAAGAGAAAGATCAAGATTATAAAATGATAAAAAGAAATTATTATGTGCCTACGAATTACATCGCAAAAAGAAGAAGAAGAAGAAGAGTCAAATAACTAAGGTTTGATATTGTTAATTTTTAGTGCAAGTGTTGCTTTGCCAAGAAATATCAAATAAATTGGTTTTTGTTTGGACTCGCTGAAGGAAAAACAAGGCAATTTTGAGCAATTTGATAAAGCGATCAAGACAAGTCAACATTCTGTATATCTCAATTAACTTGAAGTATCAACGAATGCAAAATTGATTAGCAGTCTACAAAAAAAAACATATTCTTAAGTTCGTGCAACACATGAATAGGCAAATACAATAATAATATTTTTTAACCGTCGTGCCAAGACAGAAGCCAAACCATTGACACCAGCCACACCCAAGTCCCCAAACACAATAAATGACACTTCATGTTCATGTGTTGTTTTGTGTGTAATATGTTTCTCTGCTTCACGTTGTGCAGACTTACGAGGGTCATGTGCTCTTGATTTATATGTGCAAAGTATTTCACTTTCAAGTAATTTTCACGGTTGGGCCAACTCCACGAAACAATTATGAGCAAAGTCCAGTCTGCTGGAGCCAATTCGAGGAAACCCATAGATATCGCCGTTGACTTGACCAAAACTTCTCTAAAATAGAAAGATCAAGATTATAAGATAAATATTGCAAAAAGAATGATAAAAGATGATTATTCGCAATCAACCAAAAATAATAATAAGTGATTTCACCATTATAAAAGAAAAATATACGTGCAGACAAGACATCGCTTCGCAAAAATAATGAGATAAATAACTAAGACTTGATTTTGTTAATTTTCAGTACTGGTATATTTTTGGCCAGAAATATCAAATTAAGAGGTATTCGTTTGGACTCACTGGAAGGAAAATAAGGCAATTTCAATCAATTTGATAAAGCGATCAAGACGACACCAATCAATATTCTATATATCTTATAATTAATTTGAAGTATCAATGACTACGAAATCGATTAACTATCAGTATTTAGAATAATATCAAAAAAGTAGTCTTATATTCGTGCAACAATGCATGGATGTCTTGCTAGTATTGAATAAAAATCCTTTTAACCGTCGTGCCACGACAGAAGCAAACTAATTCGAGTTGTTTAAGGCGGATTTAATCTTGAGCAGGGCATTCCTCTCTAGTCTCTGCTTCCATTCCAAGCACCGTATCAGCTTCCACTTCCCTCCCATATCGACACCACCCAAGTCCACATGCACATGTAAAATACAAATGAAGGCTCTGTGGGTCATGACAAATAGGAAAATTGTCCAAAAAATCATAATCATATTACACTTTTGTCAATTTAGTCATAAACATTTTAATTTTGCCAATTGAGTCCTAAATCTTTTTCAGTTGTGTCAATTGAGTCAATCCGGTTAATTTTGGCTGGAATCGCTGACTTGGACGCCGGCTGTCCTACGTGGCAAGGCTGGCGCTGACGTGGATAATTTTTTAATAATTTTTATTACTTTTTCTTTTTTTTCTTTTTTTTTTTGTTATTCTTCTTTTCTTTCTTTTTACTTTTTTTCTTCCTCCCTTTTCCCTCCGTCTGCCATCGTTGGGCATTGTCAATGGTGAGGGCCACCCTCGCTTGGGTGAGGGGTCAACCTCGCCAGCCTAGTGAGGGCCACCCTCGCCGACGGAGGAAGGTTGGTGGGGGCAACCCTCGCCTGACAAAGGGTTGCCGACGCCGACGAGGGCAACCCCTCGCCCAAGGCCAATGAGGGTAGCCCTCACCTGAGACCAGTGACCTCCGCTAGCCATCGACAAGGTCAGGCGATGGCCAATAGAGGGAAAAGGGAAGAAGAACAAAGAAAAAAAAAGTAAAGAAGGAAATCATAAAAAGAATTTTAAAAAAAGATTAAAGTATTAAAAATTATCCACGTTAGCGCCAACCGTGCCACGTAGGATGGCTGGCGTCCATGTTAGCAATTTCCTGTCAAAATTGGCCGGATTGACTCAATTGGCAAAACTTGAAAAGATTTAGAACTCTATTGACAAATTAAAATATTTAGAATTGAATTGACAAAAGTATAATAGATTTAGAACTTTTTGGACAATTTCCCATGACAAACTATTACATCAAAGTAGTTTTATATAGGAAATTAAATACGGAGCATTGACAAATAGTGGATTTCACGAAATTTAATGATTCAAAATCAGTTTAATTTATGCACTCGTGGTCATGGGTTATACGTTTCTGCTGAGGATCTTTTCAACTCAAAGATGCGACAAGTCTTATCCTCCCCGTGTGCTCCTTACAGCGTGCCGTGACCCATAAATTTTCCAAGGAAAAGTATGCAAACTATTTCAATTCTGTTGAGAATGAAGGACATGAAAATGATAGAGAAGAAGGCAGGCACCACACTTGATTCAATCACTAAAATAAAAGCAATCAAGTTCTTAGTGGAAATCGACTGTTCAACAGTAGCGTGGATGCAAAAACTACGTTTGGTGAAAATTTTCATTTTTTGAATTCAATCTTAATATTTTCAATTAAAGTAACGTAGTTCTAAACCTTAAAGTGAAAATGCAATCAAGTCATCCCGGCCATAATTTGCCTGAAAATGCCAATGTAGCGATCCAAATATCACCGGCCCGACCATCTTAGGTGTCATAGACGGCGATATAATGTGGACAATTGTAAATGAAAGGACAACGTTCTTTTTTCTTTTTTTAATGTATTTTAATTTTAATTTATTGGCGTCCCCTTTCTCTATGGATGCGGCATGTGATCTACAAGTATGGATGGGTTTGGTTTAGCATTTGGAAGGAGCTTTCAGCCTGAATGCTCCTTTGTGAAATACTGAACTGTTTGGCAAATTTTTTTCAAGAGAGCACTCGGCCAAATGCTGGCCTTGGGAAAGCTGAAATGTTGAATGCTTGAGGGACCAGCATTCAGCATTTTAGCCATTCCAAGGCCAACATTTGGCCGAATGCTCTATTGGAAAAAACTTACCAAACAGTTCAACATTTCGCAAAGGAGCATTCAAGCTGAAAACTCCTTCCAAATGCTGAACCAAACCCACCCTATATACTCTTCAAAAATGTTCAATGCGATGATATTCCTCAAGGGCGACAAAGTCTCTGTTTAGTGGAGGCACCAATTAAATTTTTCAAAATTGACTGATCAACCAACATACTATCATTCCCCAGTTACATGCAACGAAGCAATTACAACGAAAATGACATTTGACTTTTCTCTCTCTCTCTTTTCTTCTCCAATCAATTGATTTCCCAAAAATCGATGAAAAGAGTATAATCTCTCGGCGATTTATCTTGACAGCAGATGTGATAAGGACTCGTGAAGTAATCGGAAGTTGTTATATGCAATGTACGCGAAACAGTTATAATCTATCTAGCGGGCTTTTTCATTAAAAGAAGAATTATATATGTTTGCAGATAAAATTCTAAATATATTTCAAATGTTGCACTGCAATTTTGAGTAATGGATTTGGCAGTGGTAAGTAACAAAAATATGTGCGGTTTAGGTACACAATACTAGTTTGGTTCCCAATTTCAATACGCGTAAACAATCTCATATTTGGGCCACATGTAAGGATTTTCGCTCAATTCTATTGAGGTGTGGTTTATAATATCCATCAACAGAAAAGCACGAGGGTCCCGCTTTGGTAGGGGTCCGAGGAGAGCCACCCGGCAGGGGTCTTAAGGGGGCAACGCCCCTTGGACGCCATAGGGCTTTTATAGTTTAAGTTCGTATTTTATTGGTAGTTTGGGCTTGGGCCCATGAATAACTACTACCTCTATATATTATCTTTCTCTTGTAATTGAGTGATGTAATTGAGAGGTGCGATGTGCTAATTATAGTTGAATCATTTACTGGATGTAGCCCTAGTTTAAGAATGAATCTAAATAAAACCTTGTGTCTCCATTTCTCTCTCTCGTCTTTACTCTATTTCGATGTGATTGTGCGCCGATTCCTAACAGTCACTTGAGAGAGAATTTAGAATTAAATCCAACACTTGCAGTTCCTCCGGAGGCAGGAAAGAAGAGGCTTGAATAACCAAAGCCCAAGGCGCTTCCCAATTGCGCACTCCAAATTCCCCACGGCGTGTACCGTACAGATATAAGTGAGTCACTCGTGAAGAGGTGTCATCGCACACGATGCCTTCCCAGCCGCAACAGTCACCAACGCTTTCTCACCACGACGGAAGAGAAGAACCATTGGGGTGGTTGAAGGCGGCCTTAATGTTGAGGAGTGCATTCCTCTCTTCTTCCAAGCACCCCCCATGCTTCTTCCACTCCCCATCAATACCAACAGCACCCAAGTCCACTTACACAGTAAAAGGCACTTAATGTTTATCTATAATGGTGTTTTGTGGGTTATGTGTTTCTCTGCTTAACCATGTGCAAACTTACGAGCGTCATCTCTTTCAAGTGATTTTCTCGTTGGTCCAACTTTACGAAACAACCATGGGCAAACTTCTAAGGCCAATTTCACGGAACACGTGATTATCACCGTTGACTTGACCCAGAACTTCTCCAAATTAGAGAGACGAAAATAACAAGATGAATATTATAAATTGATAAAAAAAAATATTATTATTAGCAAATCGACCCAAAAAAAAATTTGCCAGTGATTGCACCAAAGTTAGAAAGGAAAAACACGTTCCCAAGTATCGGTTCTAAAAAAAAAAGAGATAAATAACTAAGACTTGATGCTGATAATTTTTAGTATACGTGTTGTTTTATCAAGAAATATCACATAAATTAGTATTTGCTTGGACTCATTGAAGAAAAAATAAGACAACTTCGTTCAATTTGATAATGTGATGTGACCAACACAATACTGATCTACATTCAATATATCTTCTATTTAACTTGAGGTATCAATGAATGCAAAATCGGTTAATTATCAATATTTTAGAATAATATAAAAAAAATATATAGTCTTAAACTCGTGGGATGCACATATATCTTGTTAGTATTATAAGAATCTTTTTAACCGTCGTGCCATTTTTAACCGCCATGCCACGGAAGTAGACCCATTAGGGCTTGTTTAAGGCAGATTTGAACAACTTCCAATCCAGCTTCGACTTCCCTCCGACACCGACACCGCCCAAAAGTCCACATGCACATGTTCCGGTACAAATGGGGGACACTTCATTTTCTGCTGCTAGGGACCTCTTCAAGTCGAAGATGCGACACATCTTATCCTCCCACGCGATCGTTAAAGCCTGTCATGACCCAGAATTTTCCAAGTAAAAGTATGCAAACCATTTTTCCAAGTTAGTTGAGAATTAAAGACATGAAAGTGATAGAGCAGAAGGCGGGCACCACAGCTGATTCAATCACTACGACATAAAACCAATCAAGTTGTTCATGGAAAATGAATGTTCAATAATAATGGTGGACGCAAGAGCGTATGTGGAAATCTATTTAGTTTATTGTGTGGTTCGCGAATCAATTGCGCTCAATGGATACGATCCGATACAATGTGGGTCTTACGTTGAATCACTTTTTTGACCCCCCAAAAAAAAAAATCACTTCTTTTATTAGTTAGAAGGCATTGCTTTTATATGTTCCGAGTCCGTGTGCAAAAGTTATTGGAAATCCAATTTATAAATAAGAATAAATGCACTAAAAGTTTTAAACTTATTGCAAAAGTGCAATTGAGTCATAAACTTTCAAAAAATGCAACAAAGTCTTAAAATTTGTTAAATTGGTGTAATCAAATTCCTTAGTTAACTCCGTCCAATTTCACTAATGAAAAATCTAAAAAAAGAAAAAGAAAAAAAGATAACAATATTATTTTTAAATAAAAAATAGGATAAAAGAAAAAAAGTATAAGCATCCCAAAAAAAAAGCTAAAATTTTATGGGGGAAAGAAAAAAAGCAAAACCTTGCCGCACGAGTTTCGTCAAGCTTGGCCATCACCACCAACTTCCAGTCTTTTTCAAGATTTTGGCCATGGCTGATCGAGTTTCGTCGAGCTTGCAACCATTACCACTTCAGCTTCCAGGTTTCTTTAAGCTCGCAGCCAATGGCCATTTGAGCTTCATCGCGTTCCTGGCCATGGGTCGTGGCTGCTCGAGTTTCGTGAAGCTCAGCCATGGCCCATTGGTACTCTAGCTACCAAAATTTTTCAAGCCCGTAGTCACGGCCAATCGAGTTTCATCAACCTTAGTCATGGTTGCGAAAGCTTCGTCCAGCTCGATATTTTTGTAAGGCACGAAGGAACCGATAAAGCTCTTTCCGGACTACAAACGTAATTTCAAGTATTTCCTCCAATTTTCAGAATATAACATGTTATTATTACTATCCCATTCTAATTCTGTCTTTTAGTGCTTTCACCACTTCTCCTGTTTGACTGAAGCGCGCTCGATTATTACAAGAATCGTAAGTTCTTTTTTTCTTTTTGAATTATCAAAATCGAGAATTTGGATTAGGTTCTGGGACTTTTTGATTGGCTGTGATCCTGTGGACTTACTTCCTCCTATGTCTTCTTGTCGTTGTTGTTCTTCTTTTTGTCAATTCAAAAACGAACTAGAATCAATCATCATTTTAATTTATTTATGCAAACGTATACTTTAATTAATTTTCATTTTTTAAATTTCCGAATTAGGGAATGTAATAGTGATCTTATCACGACAAGTCTTTAAGAGAGTTTTTGTTTCATTTCATCTGATCATCTCATTATGTGAATGTAAAAGATAATTGACAAGAAAGAGTCCGGCGGTGATATGCAAAATAAAAATAAAATTTTTATGAGTATTTGATTGTCTTAAAAAGTTGTTGATGTTCGATTTTTATTTGTATTTTTCTTGACAATTAATTCATAAAGTTGCTTGACAACGTGGAAAAGAACTATGTTTTCTTGAAAGTTCTCTCATCGAGAAAGCTAATACGTACGGCAGAAAAATTTAAAATGAAAAATTAGTGGTATTTAAATATGCATGTAATACCCACTTTAAATTTTTAAGAAACAAACGCGTGATATTCTTAATATTGACAACTTGGTCTTATATAGAAATAGAAAACGTAAAGAAAAAAGAGGAAAGTGAATAAATTTAAAGTAAATCACTTTAAATTTTAGTGGGATGATTAAGGGCAATTTTATCTTCTTCTTTTTTACTTAATGGTGGGGATTGAGGCATATGGGAAGTTGAGAGGACATGATACACCTATATAAAGCATCTATATGTTGAGACGGCAAAACGCTAAAGAAACATGTCATTAGAGGTTAAAGTGAATATGTACAATTTAAATAATTAGAAATCCAAAAGAGGCTCAAAACTAACATTTGCTGATGACTTTGACGCGCCATAAATTCTGATTTAAGTGGAGTTATGGAGCCTACAAATCCAATTTCAAAAGCTTATTGAGAGCCCTAATGACCTTCTTAAATAAAGAACCAGCTGACGTCATTTTTCACTAAAAAAAATTCACTTCTTTCTTGGGTTTTGGACTGTTTTTAGAACACGCCTCGAGCCCATCAGTTGTAGAGTGGGGGTGCATGGTAACCATTCTAGAGTAGAATTTCTGCTCCAGAATGACTTTTGGAACAAAAATGCGTTTGTTAATGCATTTTCACTATTCTACTTCTGAAGCACTTTTTTCATTTCTGGAATAGAAACGCGTTTGTCAAAACTATTTCTTTTTTTACTCCAAAATTCATTTTCTATTCCAAAATGAGTTTTGAGCTTTCAAAAAGAAGTATTTTTTTTTTTACTTCTCTCTTTCAAAATGAGTTCTGGACCACCTAAACATTTTGTATTTGTACCAATTCAGTTCATTTGGCAGGCCGGTAGTAGTGTGACATGGCTCGCCGGCCGACCTAAATAATAATATTTTAATATTTTCGAAAATTTTAT
>BCNH02000003.1:25956034-25971925 GCA_001662345.2 Metrosideros polymorpha var. glaberrima | reverse complement strand
AAAATATTAAAATATTATTATTTATCTTCCAAAAGTAAAAATTTTCTCCTGTTTATCAAACACATTTCTACTTCAGAAATCTACTTCTAAAGTAAAAGTAGAAAAATCAACTTCGGCTAGAAGTTGATTTTGGAAGAGAATGGTTACCATTTACTCCATTTAATTATTTATGTATTTTACGTTAAGGCTTAAACCCCAATTAACTTGGACTTTCTATGGTTTTAGGAGTACTTATTCGTTAAGCTTCTGTTATAACAACACTGGAGAGATCTTTAAATTAGGGCCTAGATATGGTATACCTATGGCAGGTAAACATTCTTAGACGCCTTGATTTTGCCATTAACATGTTTAGTTCACCAAAAATAGCATAAGCACTTCACAGAAATTAAACTAGAAGAATACCGAGCCCAACCTTAACCTTATTAATCTTATGACAAAAGCTAAGCCCATACATACCAAAAGTTCACTAAGCTTAAGTGAGCCCAAAGTCCACTAAACCTAGCCAAACCCACAAATCTCATCTCCCTTGGGCCCTCCTTCACCGATTTTCCAACCCCAGAACTCCAACCTTGCTCTCCAACGTCTTCGCCCAGAAAACCAAAAGATTTGCTTACTGATTCAACAATATCAACACTCCAGCCCCCTGCTTCACAGTCAGTCAATGCACACTAATTCATCGGACCTCCACCGTCGGCAATATTTTCGACCATCATTATCCGCTCGAGACTTACGCACGCAGCCACACCACGAACAAACAGGACATCCACAGGGATATAGCAAAGCACAAAGCAAAGGCAACCGAAAACTTGAAGATATTTGGACTCGGTGGAGAAGAAATCTGACTGAAAATCTACTCAGTAACCAATAGAAAGCTTATACCTAAGAAAATATATTCATGTACCCCTTTGGACAACTCGAAATCTGAGAGTAACTTTCATATATTTGGTTCGAGCATTTCTTCGAACAAAGGGTCAGCATGGAACGAGAAGGAGATATTGAGCATTTTTCGAACTCGAACTCAGACCTAGACCCAAGGAAATCATCCAGAAATGCGACATCAACAACGTCAACTCAGTTGGACACCATGCGGGCAAGAACCAAGAGGACGAGCTCCGCTATGTATAACCGAAACAGGGCAGAGCAAAAAGGGTCCGTGGGAATGAGCGTTTAATCGCGGAGGGTCCCTACCTGGCTCGGAAACAGCGGCTAGAGGGCGAGTTCGCGACGAATCGAGCTACGGCCAGCTGCCTCGCAATGTCTCCGAGCCGAGAGCCATGGGGAAGAAAGACTTGAACCAAACAACCAAAGAGACTCACCGGAAATGCTGGAAATCGAGAGGGAGGAGTCGTGCGAGGGCGGTTGCCGGTAAGAGGTCGTCGGCCGACGACGGTGAGAATGGGTGGTCGGGTGAGTCGAGGAAGAAGGAGTGAGCGAGGCTGGAGAGAAAAACCCTGAGAGCGTGAGTCTAGAGAGGAAAAGATAAAAATGTCTTCTTGGCCGGACCCCTCCAGGATATCCTCTCCAGGAATAAAAGAGCCTCCTTTCCGTTTTTCCCGTCAGCCGCCACCTCTCCCGCAAAAGTGAAAAGAAAATAGGGTTTTTCCTTTTCTAAAGTTTTGTGCTCTGGCCTTGCGCCACTTGGTGCAATCATAATGAGGTTGAGCTTGAATAAATTATGGTGCCAAGTGTCACGTTCTGAATGGTTCATTGATTTCATATGTTAAAACTTTTTAATCGGACCCAAAGTTTCTAAATTTGAACGTACATAAATCAAATGTATAGAAAAAATTGAAAACTGACCAAATTCTAATTGTTCGATCAAAAAAGGTTAAAAAATTTTATTTGACAAAAAGTCAACTTTTGGCCATTTTCGCTAAATTTCAAAATCTAAAGTCCTAATTTTCTGTGCCTACGCTAAAATGACACTTATTTGCAATTAAGATACTGAGTATACTACTCTAATTTTTTTGGTAAAAAAACGAGTCTCGTTGCGATCGAGAATCTCGAATTTTCTAACATCGACCATCGAGAAAATTCAGATGTCAACAATGGTTAAGCCTCAAACTTCAAAATGCTTCGGTGTATTCACAATGCAAAATCAGAGATATAAGGTTTGGTTGCTACTATTGAATGGACAGGTGAGACATCTTGAGGAAAGAACAGCGAGCAAAGTGGTCTCAATTATTGAAAGCCCCCAATTTTGAAGCCAATGCTAGGAGGTGTTGTAAGTTTTTTAATCACTATTTGGAGTCTCGTAAAACTAATCTAGCAACTTCATACCTCTCAAGAGGCTATTTATCAGTAATTATGGAAAATATGAGGGGCACATGAAAGCTTTATAATGGCATGGTAGATAAAGTGATTGATCCAGTACATGCGGCTGCTGCTTTTCTGGATGCATCCTACTTTTTAAACGAAAATTTTCATGAGAGTAAAGAAATGAAAGACGGAATCGATTATGTGCTACAAAATATGGTTACTGAAAAGAACAAGAAGCTTCTTTCATGGAGCAGGTGCTACGATACCGCAAAAGAGCGTCAAACTTGCTCCCATGTGCAGCAAAAACAACGTCGAAAGCATCTCATCCCTGTAAGGATTTCATGTTTCCTTATATTTATTCACTATGTTGAAGTCAATCAAGTTAAGATGATCTACTCCTATTGTAGCCAGAAGGTCATTGTCTCATCATTATTTTTAGAATCTTGACCTTTCCTTATGTAGTTGCGACTTTTAAGAATTCTAGAATTTCAGTATATCTAACTCTCACAGAGCATGTGATCTGCAAAAGAAATGCTTCCATAAACTTTTTATTGACTGGGATTGTCTATTAATTCCCAACGGACAGTCATCATTCCTTATCTAGTGATTGTCTTCTCATGATAGATGAATGGTGGGAGTACTATGGTGATGGCCTTCCTGTACTTCAACAGTATGTTCTTCTGATTCTAAGCCAACCTTGTATTTCTTTTTTTCATGCTTGGATTGTCGAAATGCATCCGAAACTACCCAAATCATGAAATCGGGGGATCCCCTGTCGGGAAGTTGGATCTCTGTGTACCTGAGGGCAAATATGATGATGATGGACAAGTTTAGAATGTTGGAGTCAAGACCAATGAAACCTATCAATTTTGAACATCTTAGCGACAACCATGATGGTTATGTTGATCTTGAGCAAGACTGGAAATATAACTCTACCAATACGGTGCCAGAGAATAGCAGTCAAGGTGACATCGACGGAGCAAGCACAGAGTGGTAAGGTCACCCAGTTTACCCTCATAATATTAGATTCCTCAAATGCTCTCTAGTGATTGTAAGTTACAGGTTCATGCATGGCAGTCATTTATGAAATGCAGTTTTCTTTCGTTAATTTGCTTTTGACTGGTCGGTCTATCCATATCTTGGCATGACAGTAGACAAGTACAATCCGTGGTTTATATGCCATGCCGGCTTAATACCTACCTAAGTTACAGTTTTCTTTAATCTGGTATCTGTGGTCAAGTTTCCCTGCCTTTATTTCTGGTTGCTTCTTGTTTTGGGACAACTAAGAAAACATAACAGACTAATTTTCATATTAATTCCTGAATCTTGCTTAGCTGCCTTACTCCTCTTCATAGTGAACTAGTCACCGTTGATCATGTTTTGGTACAGGACAGGATAAGATGGCAGTGCTATGAAAATGGTCCTCTCAAATTTCTCTAAGAATGAACTTTGTCTGTTACAGTTTCACAGTGCCCAAACTACCAGCTCTGAAGGAGGAACCTTACCAACTTCGTCTCATGACCAGCATGCCCCCACACTTATTCACTGAGGCAAAGGTTC
The DNA here is from genome assembly GCA_001662345.2 of Metrosideros polymorpha var. glaberrima. NCBI lineage: Eukaryota > Viridiplantae > Streptophyta > Magnoliopsida > Myrtales > Myrtaceae > Metrosideros > Metrosideros polymorpha. The sequence continues at coordinate 25,968,106 of BCNH02000003.1, read as the reverse complement.
GGGGAGTCCAAGGAACAGCGATTCGAGTTGCTTTGCTAAATCCAGAACTGGAGATGTTGTGCAGGGCGGACCAGGATCAACAGCTAAGCTGAACCTTGTTGTATTCGATGGTGATCTTGAGAAAGTTGATTGGACAAGGGAACAATTGGAAAGCCACGTAATATCCAAAGGGTTTGAGGAGAGAAAGCCGCTTCTGTCTGGTGAATTGCTAGTGACCGTAGAAGGAGGGATCGACACATTAGGCGATTTCTCTTTTACGCAGGAGTCGAGCTGGACAAAGAGTGGCAAATTCAGGCTTGGAGTTAAGGTTGCTTGTGGATGATATGATGCGGCGCATATCCGAGGCTTTCACTGTTGTAGATAGCCGTGGAGAATGTGAGTCTTCGAAGCAACTACTGTTTATATAGTCTTTGTTTAAACATCCAGAGTTGCATAGGCTAAACCCAGTGTTGGTTCGTGGTTAGTACTTCCGCTGACATAGAGACTATCGCAAGATGAATTTGCTCAACATCGTGGAGACAATGCGACAAAATCAATTAGTCATTCTTTTGGTACAACCTTGTTAGTAAGCAATTCAACTTTAGATGAACGTTGTACGAATTTGTCAAGCATTATTTGAGTTGTCTCTTGCATTATTACTTCGCAATTCCGTAAAGGCGGTACAAGAATATTGAACGTGGTCAGTGATTTCTTTTTTGCTATTAAAGGGACAAGTCTAGGTTCCAATAAAGGAAAAGCTGAAATTTTTCCGTGATTCGTAAATTCTTAGAAATGTTGGTATGTTTTGAATAGCATTGCTAAAAACAAATATGACTAGTAACTTACTTATCAGGTAGATAATTAGTAAATTATTAACATCATTTTGAATTTACTAAAGTCAAGTTAATTAGTTCTTTTGATTTTTACAACTATGATGCATACATTCAGTCTCTTTTAAGTTTTGCTGAATCAATTAATTAGTTACCAACTTCTTTTTAATTTTCCAAATTTGCGTGAGTAGAGGCCAATGAGTTACTCACATTTTAGTGGACTACAAATGTTAAACCGAATAGCTAGATACCAACTTCTTTTATATTTTACAAGTGCGGGTAGAGGTTAGTGAGTTACTAACATTGTATTGAATTTATCAACATCTAATTTAGTATCAAGTTATCAACTTGTTTTAAAATTTACCATCTAAAACCGAATCTTACTAGTCAGATTAGTAACTTACAAAGAGATTTACCAATTTGTATTCATCTAAAACAAAGAAGGAAAGTGAATATATTTAGGGTCCACCACTTTGAAGTGAATAGATTTTGTCGCCTTTTAGTACATGAGGGTGGATTTATGCATGGGGGGTTGGGAGAACATGATACATCTGTGATTTATTTCCTTGACATTATCAGTACCATTTATTAGTGGAGACAGCAAAACACACACACACACACAAAGCTAAAAAGAAAAGCAATGTCATTAGAGGTTAAACTATTAGCTTTATTTATAATGCTGGAAAATACTCCTAAACTGCTTCATCTGATCTATAATATTTATAACTTTTACAAAACATAAAAACAGGCGCTTGTCCAGCTCCTCTGCTTGTTCGGACCAAATTCCTAGATGGTACTCGAAAGGACATCTATGATACAGCCTATGACATCACTAAGAAAGTCAAGATTGATGTTCCAAATTTTACAGGAAGAGCGGACACAACAGCTTTCTCGGATTGGTAGGCTACCATAGAAGATGCCTCACCATATGCTCTTCGAAGTCATCATATGTTTTTTCCTGCAGAAATCATGGATTTATAGCCTAAACTTTAAAATCAAATCTGAAGGAGTACAAATTGTCATCTTTAACAACATGAAATTAATGAGGATATGTGGCATGTGGTTTCTTTTAAGTTTTACCAATGTCACTTAATATGTTACCAACTTCTTTTAAATTTTACAAGTGAGCTTGAATGGAGGCCGATAAGTTACAACAATGTAATGAATTTTAACAATATGATATTAATAACCAACTTCTTTTTAATTTTACAAATTGGCGGGTAGAGGCCAATGAGTAATTATTATTTTAATGAACTACCAATATTCAATCGAATAGTTAGATACCAACTTCTTTTAAATTTTACAAATGTAAGTAGAGGTTAGTGAGTTACTAACATTGCATTGAATTTATAAAAATCAAATATAGTATTTAAGTTATCAACTTGTTTCAAAATTTGTTATCTAAAACTGAATCTTACTAGTCAGATTAGCAACTTACAAAGAGATTAGCAATTTGTGTTCATCTAAAAACAAAAGGACGAAAGTGAATAAATTTAGGGTCTACCATTTTTATTTTTTTTTGGTCGAAAGGGTCTACCACTTTAAAGTAAATAGATTTTATCTCCTTTTAGTAAATGGGGTGGATTTAGGCATAGGGGATTGAGAGAACATGACATCCACAATGTCTTTCCTTCACATTATCAGTGCCACTATGAAGCATTTATCTGTTGAGACAGCAAAACACAAAAAAGAAAAAGAAAAAAAAGCAATGTCATTTAGAGGTTAAAGAAAATATTGGATCATTTAAATAAGTAGGAAATCCAAAAGCGGCTCAAAACTGACTTTTTGCTTATTAGTTTGACATGCCATGAAGATTTAAGTGGAGTTAAGCCATGGATCATTGGTGTCTGCTTACAAGATAACCTCACCACAGAAGGGTAGCCTTGCGACTCCTACAGGGGCCTTGGCGGCCTTGATATACAAGGATGGCGGGTTCCACCAATGCATTCCTTATTTTAATGTGTTGGTGCCTGCACGCCCTGCCCTCTTGTTGGTATAGTATATTTTTGTCTCGTTCCCGGCAATACCCTCTTGTTGTTTTACATCCAGGCAATCCTGAGGTTCGGACATGAACCCAACTGTAGCCTTTTAAGGACTTGCTAATGTCCAATCTCTAAAGCTTATTGAGAGCCTATGACATTCTTAAATGAAGAGCCCACTGAGGTCATTTTTGCCCCCCAAAAGTGTCCACTTCTTCCCTGGGTTTTCGGCTGTTTTTAGAGCACTCGTTAGGCGCATTTACTGTGTATTTAATTATTTTTATATTTTACGTTAAGGGTTGAATCCCCATTAATTTGGATTACTATTGTTCTAAGAGTACTTATTAGTTAAGATTTTCTTGTAACTAGACTTGAGAGTTTGCTCTATAATTGTGCCTTGCTAATACTGCAAATAATTGAACTCATCCGGTTTATCTTGTATGAACTTAACATTGCGATTGTGAGACAACAATTTTAGGCAAACGAACGATGTTATCTCTCCTGTCACACTACCGATTTTCCAGGAGTTCCACCATCTATGCATCTCTCAGTCAATGTCGCTTAAATTTATTGTACGGAGTGATCAAGGTAGTATCGGGTTTGCATCGATGGTCAAACACCTTTATATATACACGAGGAATTTGATTTTGCACGATAGCGTATTGGTATTAAGATAAGATAGTGACGCACCTTCTTGAATTAGTTTAATGAGAAGTATTATTTCTGACAAAAAAAAAAACAAATCCGATTTACTAAACCTGATACCGGGATAAAATATTTATTAGATAGGCTGAAGCCAAATGCGATCTGAAAGGGAAAACTCAAGTTGAGTTCGTGCATTTTTTTCTGGCCGGGTCATGCTTACGAGTTGCTCAACAATCTCTTCCAAGTACCAATTCATTTTCTTAAGCAATGACCTTAAGTCTTTGCCACAGAAATAGGATACAAAGCTACAGGCCTCATCGATTTTGAAGCGAATCGAGTAACTAATCCATTATAATAAACACGAAACAATGTTGTTTTGGCTCAATTAACATGTCACAACACTGCTATTAGCCACATTAGATGCCAAATAAACTTCTTTGGACGGAAAGTAAACGATGAATATTTTTGCCCCTCAAGCAAAACTTCATGCTGTTATTTTTGCTCCACGGTATAAGATAAATTTTTGCCCTCAAGAACAAAGGTTTGTGCTTTTATTTGGGTCGCTTCAAGAGTGGGGTTATTTTTGCCCATAGGGTATGAGTTCATGCTTTCTTTCTTTCGCATCTGGCCGCCATAAAAGTTGTATTTGGATTCTATTAACAAGCACCACAAGAAACGCCCATATAAAAGAATTGTGGTTCTCAATGCGTTGTCTCCCTTGTGTTATATGTAATCAGTGTAAGGGAAATCAAAACCCATCTTTATTAAGTATGGTTAATGAGTGTTTTGGTGGCACTCTTTATTGATACTCCTTTTATTTGGTGTTTACTTCTTTCCTCAATCCAGCCCCTCTGGCAGCATCCTCGCGGACTCTCTCTCATACCCAAAGAGCTTGCGACCTCCATCGATATGGTTGCACAAAAGTTTTTGGCCTCGCGTGATCCCATATTTGCGGTCGCGTGAGGCCGACAAGCTCCGTCCCCGATGAGTTCAAGAGAGAGAGAGAGAGGGTGCGATAGTGATACTGGACTAATCGGAGATATTTGAAAAGGTAACACAAGTGTAAGAAAATAAATGCTCACCACCTTAGGAATTCACCTTAGGATAGAAGATATTTAAAAAGGTAACCCGATTGACTCTTAGAAGACATATAATAGGGTAGATACGTAACTTATAATTTACTACCCAATAGAATCTCTCAAAGAGATACAAAGCTAAGATAAAGTCCTAATCTAAGTGTCAATTATGAAGTTCATTAATCGAATCACTCTAATTTTCAAGGAAGCCTTAGAAGGGTTTGAATCGATTTTAACTTAAAACAACTGTCCAAGCATATGCAAATTCGAAGATTCCTACCCTTTAATTTCCCAAGTCAAAGACTAATAATCTCTAGACAAGATATAAGAAACAATATTGTCTCCTGACTTAAATGACTCTAAAAAGAAAATACAATGCATTCATCAAGCAGGGAGCAGAAAGGTGGGGCTCAGGCTGCTGAGATACTAAAACCCGATTGGTTCGATGTTGCCGGTCGTAGCCATCAGATATTTCACTATCTTGTGCAACATTTACAAAAATTTGTGAATGCTAGATTCATTTCTAGTGAACAAAGCCATCCTCTCTCAATTCACAACCAAATGAAATCTCCTGATATTCAAATTATTAGGACAGCAAATACAATACGAGCACTCTAGGAGTCAAGCATTCAAAATGCAAAATCAAGACTCAAATTATTACAATCCTATTAAACAAAGGTTCCCCACGGTTTCATCATATTTTTCCATTATAAAATGCTTAGAAGAACAGTCTCTATAGGGGAAACGATGGGATAAGCTTACGAACAAGCTCAAACAGCACGTACCGATAGTACGAGTTTAGGTAGAGAAAAAGAACCACCCCAAAGAACGCCACCACATATGATCCTGCAAAACTCCACAAGAAGGCTTCTCTCCAGGAGTCATCATCCCCGATATGATTAGAAGATGGCGGTGTCCCCCTTCCCTGATTTGAGCCATCACAGCTTACTAATGGTGGTCCACAAAGAAGAGGGTTACCTTCATAGCTTGCTTCACCAAAAGTTCCAAATTGATTTTTTTGGTCTGGTGTCCTACCTGACAAGTTGTTGTGAGCCACCCTAAAATTTGATAGCCTGTAGAGCTCTATTAGTTGTGGAGGGATGGCACCGATTAAGTTGTTGTAGGACAAGTCCAAGCTTTCTACATTCTTTAAATTGGAAAACGTTTCCGGGATCGGTCCCGTCAAATGGTTGTGTGACAGGTTCAATGCTAGAAGTTCACTCAAGTAGCCAACCTCTGGAGGAATAAGGCCTGTCAAATTGTTCTGCGAGAGATCCATCCCCGACATGAGTTGTAGAATGTAGCCTTTATAAGATTCCAACCTACTCTTTGTCATGAAGTTCACTTCCACTAATCCATCCGTATATGCAGACCTTCCGTATTCACTATAGGAAAAAAATGTAGAGAATCTGCCCTTGTATCCGTATGGATCCACAGCCTTTAGCCAATAGCCAGAGGTATCAAATGCGTCTGCAGATGCCCCATCATATCCAAATGTCAAATTTTTCAAACAAGAAGGAATTTGTCCAGAAAGATTATTTTTGGAGAGATCCAATATGCTCATATTTTGCAACAGACATAGATCCAGAGGGATTGAACCTTCAAAGTTGTTTCCTTGCAATAGAATAACCTTCAAGTTCCTGAGTGAACCAATCCAGTTGGGGACCTCACCTGACAATGCATTATGCCTAAGATCCAATGTGACGATTGATGAAGCTCCAGAGAGAAACTCAGGAAAATGCCCGGTAAGCATGTCATTTGTTAGATGTAAGAACCTCATAACTGTAACATTGGCACAATGGGGTATATTTGGCCCAATGTTGTTACTTGAAAGGTCTAGATGAACGAGATAATTTAAGTTGCATAAGCTCAACGTTAAAGGACCTCCCAATGAATTACTCGATAGTAGAAGCCCTCTCAAGTTTGGAATATCTCCAATCCAATTGGGAAGTGTTCCAGATAGGGAATTATTACTTACATCCAAAACCAGCAAGGAGGAGCTATTTAATATGCCAAGCGAAATGTCCCCTGTGAAATTATTGCTATCCAAATACAAATATCTCAATCTTGTCAAGTTAGAATACCTCGGTAGCATTTGGCCTTGCAAATTGTTGCCTGACAATACCAATGTAATAAGTGACGTACAATCTTTAGCCAATGTCTCTGGTATCTCTCCCATGAAGCCATTAGTCGACAAATCCAATGAAAATAGCTGTTTCATATTGCCCATTGACGAAGGGATCCTACCTTCCAATAAGTTGTTTGACAAGTTCAAATATTGCAAATTCGGGAGGATAGAACCAATCCAAGATGGAAGCTCTCCTTCAATAGTGTTAGTAGACAAATCGACCCATTGCATGCTAACAAGATTCAAATCAAAAGGCAAATGAAAAGCACCTGACAAATTGTTGCCTCTGAGATCGAACCATTCTAGATTTACATTGTTGTCCAATAGCCAATTTGGGAAATTTCCTGTGATTCCATTGTGGCAAAGTTGAATAACTCTCAAGTCATGTTGTTCTTTCAGAAAGCTGGGAATTATGCCATTTGCGTCTTTATTAAGCACGCACTGTGATAAACCAAACCTTTTCAATTGAAATGAAGGAAACCAAGTGGGCTCTTCTGTATTTACTACCAGACGATGGTTGTCGAGGAGGCGGAATACCTCAAGGTTAGAATTATTAGCCAGGGAGGCAAACGAAAGTGAGCCTTCAAAAGCATTTCCAGAAAGCTCAATATATTCAAGAGACTTGAGATTGGAGAGTAGAGATGATGGAATGGCCCCGGTAAAATTGTTATCGTGAACATCAAGCACACGGAGTGAGGTCATATTGCAGAAGCATGAAGGAAGAGGACCCCAAAATTCATTACCACAGATATCCAGCTCTTCAAGGTTCCTCAATCTGCACAAGCCTGTTGAAGTGGACGCTGCACCTATGAGTACCATCACTAAATTGTACTTGTATGATGGTTTGCATCGAGAGTGGAGAATAGAATGAGGTTATCTATATCCTATTCAACTATTTCGCAATTAAAAAGTATCAAGTTTGTATTGATAGATAGTTTATTGTTAATTTTCTTTTGTATGTGAAATATCTGTTATCATCATAGTTAGATCATTTTACATCATTTGTTTCGTTATAATGGTCTATCAAGTCAGGTAGCATTTTATCGATCTTTCAATATCATTTCTTTGTTAAATGGAGCAATAATGCTTTATCAAGTAGGTATCCATACTTAATTCAACTTAATTTGTTCCTAACCACTTAAAGTGATATGAATTACACCAAATTTAGGAGATTGTTTTTACCTGGTGTAATGTTCCAACTATAAGAGTCATCAATAGTTATGCAATAATATTTTTTTATTCATGATATTTGGGCAACCGAGAATATAACCCTAACATATATCATTTTCTTTCTATAGAATTTTTATAATAGTAGATAAAATTTTGCTATTAATTTGGCAATAGTTGATTTTTTATTTTCTAATATTCATTTATTTGTAAACCACGTAATTAGTTATTTTATGAATGATATACTTTATATTGATCCATTATTTGTCAAATATGGACATCATGTTATATTTCTAAGTTGTTCAACTTTTAGTACCTTATTTAGTACAAAATTCAGTACATATTTATATAATAATTTGTTAAACATGAGTTATCATGTTCTATGTTTCCCTATCGATTTTTGATTTGTTACATATAGACTACCATGTTATAATAGATATATTCATAGTGTTCAACTCTTAGTGAGCATATTGTTTAGCACATATTTAGTACACATTTATGTCATTTTATCTAGGGCTAATACCACAAAAAAATCCCACACCAGTATGCTCGTGCAACATTTATCTCAAACTAATTTTTGTGTTATAAAAAAATCTCAAATTGGCACACCCGTGCCATATATACCCAAATAGGTACACTCGTGTCACGTTTATCCCAAATTGTAGTAAATCTGAGATATTTTGAGGTAAATGTGGCACGGGTGTACCATTTTGGTGTAAATGTAGTGCAAGTGTATCGATTTAGGAGTTTTTGTGATATGAAAATTAGTTTGGGATAAATATGGCATGAGTGTATTGGTTTGTGGTTTTTAGTGATATGAACCCTTTTAGTTATTAAATCTAAACTATCATGGTATATAATTTTATCATCTATTTGTTAATATTATTTTCTTGTGAAATAGGACGGAATACTTTAGCATAATGGATATTCATAAAAATTTTCAAATCATGACAATAATTATTTATTACACATTTTGTTATATTTATTGTTGAACAAAACATGTGGCCAAAAGAAGAATGTAATGTAGTCATGCCTTTTAGGTTCAAGAAAACACTTGCCTTATTTCAAAAAGGTGATAAGTTACCAATAATAACAAACGAAATCATTTTCACAAAAGTACCTTCCAGTAACTTCAGAGCATCCAATCCACAAAAACTGATGTCTAAGGCCTTAAGAGATGTTATCCTCGTAATGTCCGCGAGGGCATCATTGGTCAAATTGTTACCCCAAAGATCCAATACCTCCAGATCCACCCCTGTTGTTGACAAAAAGTTCTCAAAATCGAACGGTATATATCAAGGCATGATCTTCTACTTTACACGTACCTCCAAGCTGATTAGAAGACAAATTTTGGGCCTTCGCTGAAGTTTGCTTGTACAATGAGGGGACTCGATCTAAAAGATTGTCAAATAGATACAACCTCTTCAACTTCTTCAGCTGTAGCATTCCATTTAAATCTGATTTTGGAAAGATCCATGTATGCATTGTGGTTAATCAATTATCTACATAAATAAGATGTCTGACTATCTTCAATTTATCGAGAATAACTATATGCTCATGACAAGGAGAATTGAGTTATAAGAAGAAACTAATTGGTCAGACATATCCAAGCATAAAAATAAAAAAAAAATCTCTATTTGACTTTGTAAACCAATTTCATAAACAAGTACTTATACCTTTAATTATAACTATTATATGTAGTTTCTAGCAAAGGTGAGAGAATATTCACACATGTGCTCGGCACATGACATTTGATCTTACCTCTGTGATTGTTACGTGGTAAGATACGTTTTATAGTTTTGTCAAGTAACCCGCATTTGACCAATAAACATTAGTTTATTATTTACCATCTCTAAATTCCTATCTCTATATGGTTTGCATAATTTAGCACCTGTTTCTCCATTTAAGAGGGGAAAGAACCTGACTTTGGCGCTTCAAATAAAAGGGATGCATAATAGAATCAGCATCAACGTTATCGTGCATATTCACTACAAAAATGACGGCGTTTAAAGATGAATGAGGAACCTGGTTGTCGAGAAGGATAAATATAACATAGCATGAAAGATGTCATGTTTGGTTTCGAATATCTAATAGTGTTATATGAGATTTTCCTGCTAGCCCAACCATCGAATATGCTTCATTGCATCATTTTAAAAAAAAAATTAGCACTTAATTAGTCGATAGATAAAAGTGTACTCCATCCATTAGATTTAGGAATTCTAATGCAATTTATCGTCAAAACCTTTGACATTACTAAGTTACTGACAATCATAGAAAACTTTTAATGCACCGAGCTTTTATCAGTAAACTCATTTTTCTGGTGCAGTTTTACCAGTAAACTTCTAGCCGAAGCAATATCACCCTGCTCTTATGTCTCTAATCATGGTAACTTACTTATATTATACAAGAAGGATGAAGACAACGCTTTCAATGCCTTTTGAACTTTCTTTGCGCAATTTGGACTAGAATAATACTCGTTGAACTGAACCTCATCTATTCACCAGGGAAGCATTTAATCGTAAATTTCTTCTCTTTCCTTTTTCTGGGTAGTTTTTTTTTTTACTATTTTTGGCTATATTATTGATTTTTCTTTTATGTGTTTAATTGGATAGACGAGGCAAGAATCATAACAAACATTTCGAAACTTTCTGTTGTTAGAATGTGTGTCCATGAATGGATGAATTTAGAAAGAGAGTGTGTGCCAGACATCTATTCACCGACATTGATATGGCACAATCGGTGCTGATGTGGACCATTTTTAATGATACTTTAATTTTTTTTGAATTTTTTTCTTTTTTCCCTTCTTCCTCCTTGGTCATCGGCCTCTAGCAAGGGTCAACCTCGCCCCTGCGAGGGCATATGCAAGTTGTGTAGGCAGTACCAAAAGGCCGTCAGGGCGGGGAAATCGCTAGTAGTGGCCATAACACAGAGCCTTGCTCGGCTGGCGAGTTCAGTCCTCGCTAGATTCCAGCGAGATCAGCCATGGCCATATCTGGTCGGCAAGACTAAGCTCTCGCCTATGGCCGATCACCGGCCATTGAGGAGGCTGATGACTAAGCAGGAAAAAGAAAAAAGAAAAGAAAACATAAATAAAAAATATTAAAATATTATTAGAAATTGTCCATGTCAGTGCCGGCCAACGAAAATTGGCTAAATAGACTGAATTGATACAAATGCAAATGGTTTATGATTCAATTAATAAAAAAAAAAGTTTATGACTTTGGACTTTTTGGATAATTATCGCAAATAAGTGCCCTTCAAGTCAACTTTGTTGGGGGCGCAAAGTGCAAACAAGTTGACCTTTCATAATAGCAAAAAAGACAGTATCTCGTAAAATCATTATTTATTGAGCTAATGCTATTTTCACTCTTTGAACTTTTCCACTTTGTAAGGATGACTCTCCTATTGCATCATTCGTGCAACCATTTGTGTGTCATTAGTTCAATTAGTCCACTTTATAGTTTATAGCACCTAGTATGACATTTTCATTAATAAAAAAAACGCTAAGTAAACGAATCGTTCAGTAACATAGTTGAAAAAAAAAAAATGAAACAAACAACAGAGAGAGATAGAGAGAGATTCACCGGAAAGATGATTTCTACTCAAATCCAACACTCGAAGCTCCACGAGAGAAATGAATAAGGAGGCGTTAAGAACCCAAGGCCTTGACTCCCGACCACGAGTGTTGTTCAGATATAGTTGAGTCACTCGCAAAGTGGTGTTATCGCACTCGACGCCTTCCCAGCCGCAACAGTCACCATTGCCGTCGCGCCACGACGAAAGAGAAGACCCATTCGGGTGGTTGAAGGCGGCCTTAATCTGGAGCAGTGCATTCCTCTCTTCTTCCAAACAACCCATGCTTCCACTTCCCGTCGATACCAACAACACCCAAGTCCACATACACAATAAAAGACACTTCATGTTTGTATGGAGTTTTGTGTGTAATATGTTTCTTCTGCTTCACCATGTGCATACTTAACGAGGGTCATGTACTTAATTTATATACGCAGAGTCTTTCTCTTTAGAGGGATGTGATTATCACGGTGGGCCAACTCCATGGAACAGTCATGGGTAAAGTCAAGTCCGCCGGCGCCAGTTCCGCGGAGCAGGTACAAGCACAACAACCGTTGACTCGACCCAGAACATCTCCAAAAAAGAAAGACGAAGATTATAAAATGAAAAAGAAATTATTATCTATTCAACAGAAAATAGTTATTAGTGATTTCACCAAAGTTATAAAAGAAAAATATGTTCCCAGACATCGCTTC
>BCNH02000003.1:25889849-25956019 GCA_001662345.2 Metrosideros polymorpha var. glaberrima | reverse complement strand
CCCAAAAAAAAAAAGAGATAAATTACTAAGACTTGATGTTGTTTATTTTCGGTGCGAGTATTGTTTTTCCAAGAAAGATCAAATAAATAGGTATTTGTTTGGATTTATTGAAGGAAAAATAAGGCAAGTTCTATCAATTTGATAGGGCGATCAAGACAATACCTATTAATATTCAATATGTCTTATAAATAACTTGCTGAATTGATTAACTATCAATATTAAAATAATTATGGTTTTATAGTCGTGCCAGCTTCTGCTTGCCTCCGATGTCAACACCGCGCGAGTCCACGTGCACTTGTGCGGTACTAACGAAGGACACTTCCTTTTTACGGTGTTTAGTGGGTCGAGAAACTATTAAACGAGTTTAATATATATCTGAATCGTTGATAAATAGTGGTCTTACGAGATTTAATGGTCCGAATTCAGTTTAGTATATGTATAAGATTCATAGATTATTTTCTGCTTGGACCTTATCAACTCAAATATGCAACACATCTTATCCTCCCTTGTGGTCATTAAAGCTTTGCCGTGACCCAGAAATTTTCCAAGGAAAAGTATGCAAACCTTTTCCATTTAGTTGAGGTTCAGATGGTATTCGTCACTTTTCTAGTGAATCAGCTAGGAAGAGAGAGATTGCTTCTGTTGCTTAGGGAACAATGAATTGGAAGAAGTGACTTTTGGAGACGTTGATTGAGAAGCTTTGGGATCTCTCTCTATTCCTGAAAATTCGTAAGTTCCTATTATCACAGATCATTAGAATCATTCATGGTCATTCCATTTCGGCCGAATTCTCATTCGCAACATGTTAAATGGTTAGGATTTCTACTGTTGTCTTCAGTTTAGAAATGGTTTGTCGCTTTGTTCATGAATCTCTGCTATAATATCTAAAGCCAAAGAAAAAGACTTTAGATTGTGTGATGTGCAACAGTACTAATTAATTATAAGTTTGGATGTTCAATCATCAAGAGTATAAACAAAAGATTAAGGATTCGTAGATTAAACCATCATAAATAGTCTGAAGCACTCTTAAACATTTTAGCTGAACTCAGATTGAGTTTGAAGTTTCAATTAACCATCTTTAGCTTGTACCTGGTTTCCATAAAATTTGGGAGGTTGCTTGCAATTTAATAATAGTATGGTGTGTGTCGTTTGGTTTGGGACGAAATGACTAGGAAAAGGGACAGATTTTGGGAGTATGTAGAGCAATTGGGTGGTCGCTTGAAGTGCAAATTCTGATTCAAGAACATCAACACACCAGCCACGAACATTATGCTTCACAGTCAGTCAATGCACACTAATTCATCGGACCTCCACCGTCGGCCATATATGCGACCATCATTATCCGCTCGAGACTTACGCACGCAGCCAAACCACGAACAAACAGGGCATCCACAGGGATATAGCAAAGCACTAAGCAAAGGCAACGGAAAACTTTGAAGATATTTGGACTCGGTAGAGAAGAAATCTGACTGAAAATCTACTCATTACCAATAGAAAGCTTATACCTAGGAAAACATAGTCATTTACCCCTTTGGACAACTCGAAATCTGAGAGTAACTTTCATATAATTAGTTCAAGCATTTCTTCGAACAAAGGGTGAGCATCGAACGAGAAGGAGATATTGAACATTTTTCGAACTCGAACTCAGACCTAGACCCAAGGAAATCATCCAGAAATGCGACATCAACAACATCAACTCAGTTGGACATCATGCGGGCAAGAACCAAGAGGACGAGCTCCGCTATGTATGACCGAAACAGGGCAGAGCAAAAAGGGTCCGTGGGAATGAGCAACAGCGGCTAGAGGGCCAGTTCGCGACGAATCGAACTACGGCCAGCCGCCTCGCAATGTCTCCAAGCCGAGATCCTTGGGGAAGAAAGACTTGAACCAAACAACCAAAGAGACTCACCGGAAATGCTGGAAATCGAGAGGGAGGAGTCGTGTGAGGGCGGTTGCCAGTAAGAGGTCATCGTGTGAGGGCGGTTGCCAGTAAGACATGAATCTCTGTTATTCTTCTTTTCTTTCTTTTTACTTTTTTTCTTCCTCCCTTTTCCCTCCATCGGCCAGCATTGGGCTTTGTCAATGTTGAGGGCCGCCCTCACTTGGGTGAGGGGTCAACCTCGCTAGCCTAGTGAGGGCCACCCTCGCTAGTGGAGGAAGGTTGGTGAGGGCAACCCTCACCTGACAAAGGGCTACCGACACCGACAAGGGTGGCCATAGCCGGGCCAGCAAGGGCGACCCCTCACCCAAGGCCGGTGAGGGTGGCCCTCACCTGAGGCCGGTGACCTCCACTGGCCATCGACAAGGTCAGGCGATGGCCAGCGGAGGGAAAAGGGAAGAAGAAAAAAGAATAAAAAAGTAAAGAAGGAAAACATAAAAGAATAAGAAAAATAAGAAAAAACTATTAAAAATTATTCACGTCAACGCCAGTCATGTCACGTAGGATGGTTGACGTCTACGTTTGCAATTTCCGACCAAAATTGACCGGATAAACTCAATTGGCAAAACTTGAAAAGATTCAGAACTCTATTGGCAAAATTAAAAATTTTAAAAACTTAATTAATAAAAGTACAATAGATTTAGCATTTTTTGGATAATTTTCCATGACAAATTATTATATCGAAGTATTTTATATAGGAAATTGAATACATACCATTGACAAATAGTGGATTCACGAAATTTGATGATTCAAATTCAGTTTAATGTATGCACTCGTGGTCGTAGGTTGTACGTTTCTGCTGAGGACCTTTTCAACTCAAAGATGCGACAAGTCTTATCCTCCTCGTGTGATCCTTACAGCGTGCCGTGACCCATAAATTTTCCAAGGAAAAGTATACAAATTATTTCAATTATGTTGAGAATGAAGGACATGAAAATGATAGAGAAGAAGGCAGGCACCACATTTGATTCAATCACTAAAATAAAAGCAATCAAGTTCTTCGTGGAAATCGATTGTTCAATAGTAGCATGGATGCAGAAACTACGTTTGGTGAAAATTTTCATTTTATGAATTCAATCTTAATATTTTCAATTAAAGTAACGTAGTTCTAAACCTTTAAGTGAAAATGCAATCAAGTCCTCCCGGCCATAATTCGCCTGAAAATGCCAATGTAGCGATTCAAATATCACCGGCCCGACCATTTTAGGTGTCACATATGGCGATCTAAAGTGGACAATTGTAATCGAATGGACGCCGTCCTTTTTTTCTTATTTTTATTGTATTTTTATTTTAATTTATTGGCGTCCCCTTTCTCTATGGATGCGGCATGTGATCTACAAGTATATAGTCTTCAAAAGTGTTCAATGCGGTGATATTCCTCAGGCGACGAAGTCTCTGTTCAGTGGAGGCACCAATTAAAATTTTCAAAATCGACTGATCAACCAACATACTATCATTCCCTCAGTTACATGCAATGAAGCAACTACAACGAAAATGACATTTGACTTTTTTCTCTCTCTCTTTTCTTCTCCAATCAATTGATTTCCCAAAAATCGATGAAAACAGTAGAATCTCTCGGCGATTTATCTTGACAGCAGATGTGATAAGGACTAGTGAAGTAATTGGAAGTTGTTACATGCAATGTACGCGAAACAGTTATAATCTATCAAGCGGGCTTTTTCATTAAAAGAAGAATTATATATGTTTGTAGATAAAATTCTAAATATATTTCAAATGTTGCACTGCAATTTTGAGTAATGGATTTAGTAGTGGTAAGTAACAAAAATATGTGTGGTTTAGGTACATGATACTAGTTTGATTCCCAATTTCAATACATGTAAACAATCTCATATTTGGGCCACATGTAAGGATTTTGGCTCATTTCTATTGGAGTGTGATTCATATTATTCATCCACAGAAAAAGCACGGGATTCCCGCTCCAATAGGGGTCCAAGGAGAGCCACCCAATGGGGGTCTTAAGGGGGCAACGCCCTTTGAACGTCAGAAGGCTTTTATAGTTTAAGTCCGTATTTTATTGGTAGTTTGCGTTTAGGCCCATGAATAGTCACTGCCTATATATATTATCTTTCTTTTATAATTGAGTAATGTAATTGAGAAGTGCGATGTGCTAATTATAGTTAAAGCATTTGTTGGATGTAGCCCTAGTTTAAGGGTGAACCTATATAAAATATTGTGTCTCGATTTTTCTCTCTCTCTTGTCTTTATTTTATTTTGATGTGATTGTGTACTGATTCCTAACAGTCACTTGAGAGAGAATTTAGAATTAAATCCAACACTTGCGATTCCTCCAGAGGCAGGAAAGAAGAGGCTTGAATAACCAAAGCCCAAGGCGCTTCCCAATTGCGCACTCCAAATTCCCCACGGCGTGTACCGTTCAGATATAGTTGAGTCACTCGCGAAGTGGTGTCATCGCACTCCACGCCTTCCCAGCCGCAACAATCACCAACGCCTTCTCGCCACGACGGAAGAGAAGACCCACTGGGGTGGTTGAAGGCGGCCTTAATGTTGAGGAGGGCATTCCTCTCTTCTTCCAAGCACCCCCTTCCACCTCCCATCAATACCAGCAACACCCAAGTCCACATACACAGTAAAAGACACTGCATGTTTATGAACTACGATGGTGTTTTGTGTGTTACATGTTTCTCTGCTTCACCATGTGCAAACTTAGGAGGGTCATCTCCTTCATTTATACACGCGGAGTCTTCCCTTTCAAGTGATTTTCTCGGTGGGCCAACTTCACGAAACAACCATGGGCAAACTCAAGTCTTCTGGGGCCAATTTCATGGAACACGTGATTATCACCGTTGACTTGACCCATAACTTCTCCAAATTAGACAGACGAAAATAACAAGATGAATATTATAAATTGATAAAATATATATATATTATTATTAGCAAATCGACCAAAAAAAAAATTTGTCAGTGATTTCACCAAAGTTAGAAAGGAAAAAACACGTTCCCAAGTATCGGTTCTAAAAAAAAGAGATAAATAACTAAGACTTGATGCTGATAATTTTTAGTATACGTGTTGTTTTATCAAGAAATATCACATAAATTAGTATTTGCTTGGACTCATTGAAGAAAAAATAAGACAACTTCGTCCAATTTGATAATGTGATGTGACCAACACAATACTGATCTACATTCAATATATCTTCTATTTAACTTGAGGTATCAATGAATGCAAAATCGGTTAATTATCAATATTTTAGAATAAATATATATATAGTCTTAAACTCGTGGGATGCACATATATCTTGTTAGTATTATAAGAATCTTTTTAACCGTCGTGCCATTTTTAACCGCCATGCCACGGAAGTAGACCCATTAGGGTTTGTTTAAGGCAGATTTGAACAACTTCCAATTCAGCTTCGACTTCCCTCCGACACCGACACCGCCCAAAAGTCCACATGCACATGTTCCGGTTCAAATGGGGGACACTTCATTTTCTGCTGCTGGGGACCTCTTCAAGTCGAAGATGCGACACATCTTATCCTCCCACGCCATCGCTAAAGCTTGTCATGACCCAGAAATTTTCCAAGTAAAAGTATGCAAACCATTTTTCCAAGTTAGTTGAGAATTAAAGACATGAAACTGATAGAGCAGAAGGCGGGCACCACAGCTGATTCAATCACTATGACATAAAACCAATCAAGTTGTTCGTGGAAAATGAATGTTCAATAACAATGGTGGACGCAGGAGCGTATGTGGAAATCTATTTAGTTTATTGTGTGGTCTGAGAATCAGTTGCGCTCAATGGATGTGATCCAATACATTGTATGGGTCTTATGTTGAATCACTTTTTTGACCCAAAAAAAAAAAAAGAATTCACTTCTTTTATTAGTTAGAAGGGCATTGATTTTATATGTTCCAAGTCCGTGTGCAAAAGTTAATGGAAATCCAATTTACAAAGAGGAATAAATGCACTAAAAGTCTTAAACTTACTGCAAAAGTGCAATTGAGTCATTAAACTTTCAAAAAATACAACCAAGTCTTAAGATTGGTTAAATTGGTGTAATCAAATTCCTCATTTAACTCCATCCAATTTCACTAATGAAAAATCTAAAAAAGAAAAAGAAAAAAAAGATAACAATATTATTTTTAAATAAAAAATAGGATAAAAGAAAAAAGTATAAGCATCACAAAAAAAAAAAGCTAAAATTTTATGGGGGAAAGAAAAAAAAGCAAAACCTCGCCGCACGAGTTTCGTCGAGCTTGGCCATCACCACCGACTTCCAGTCTTTTTCAAGATTTTGGCCATGGCTGCTCGAGTTTCCTCGAGCTTGCAACCATTACCAAAGTGAATATATTTAGGGTTCACCACTTTAAAGTGAATAAATTCTGTCGCCTTTTATAAAATGGGGTGGATTTAGGCGTAGGGGTTGGGAGAACATGATACATCCGTGATATATTTCCTGGACATTATCAGTACCGCCATGAAACATTTATTGGTGGAGACAGCAAAACACACACACACAAAGCTAAAAAGGAAGGCAATGTCATTAGAGGTTAAAGTGAATCTGAATCATTTAAATAACTAGAAATTCAAAAGTGGCTCAAAACTAACATTTGCTGATTAGTTTGACGTGGCATAAAACTTTATTTAAGTTGAGTTAAGCCTCCAGAGACAATCTTAAAAGCTTATTGAGAACCCTATGACATTCTTTAGAAAAGTGAACTTGATCTGAACTAAGCCGATTGGGGTTGCTGGCCTGGGGCTTAATAACAAGGTCACGTAATATACTTTGCTCGATTTCACTGTACTTTTTTACTCACTATTTATTACTATTCCTGCTATGTTTGTTGTGAATGCTTTTATGTTGTTTTTGAGTTGTGATTCGTTAATAAACACCAAGAACATCGCATGGACACTTAGCGGGAGAAAACTTTAGTATTCATAATTTGGTAGAAAGAGCACATTAAGTTAACACCTTAGCCAACAAATAATCAAGTTAGAGGTATTGAAATGGCACTAATTAGGCTATTAGCGTAATCGAGTTCCTGAACTTAGCAAATCTCCTATTTGCATAGAAGTTATCTTCCAATTAGCTCAGTGTACATTTTAAAAATAATAAATAATAAATAAAAAGTCAACTTAAACCCATTACAGCAGACCATACCATTCTTAATATTGGCCTCATTTTTTGGGAGCCCATTCGGATAAAAAGCACACACAGATGGCCCATTAAAAGGAAAAGGAGAGAATTAAAAACGCCCGAAATTAGAGACCCAGTTCTTCCTTTCCCTTCTCATCTAATCTTAATGAGATTTACATTCGGACTGCTTGTTCGAATTGTGTGCTATGTGTTTGAGTAATTGCCTGAGTGATGTCCGTGCTTGTGTATATGTTATTTCTGTTCTAGTTATGCATTCGTTGATTTCTCTGTTGTATGTAAACTCATATGAAGCCACTCTCCGAATAAATCAAAAGTGTGTGAGCTCGTAACCTTTGTTCGACCGATTGAGTTGGGGAGCTTGTTCTCATTAGATTGAATTCATTGCTTGCTGGCTTCACATTGATTGTCTTTGTTTATTGTACAATATCCCTTGTCGACATCAAAATGGCCTTTGTTCAATGGAAGTTTTCTTAATAATGAGAATTAGCCCACTCTCTGTGTTGATGGGAACGTTCATTAGCGAAGCATGAACAAAGTAAAAGAGCAGTGATGTGTTCCATGCCTGACCGTGTGTTTGAGCAAATGGGTGAGAAGTTGTTGGGTGAATTGAATGAAGATTGAAATTTAGAATAAGTAAATACATGGATTAAGTTAGCATCCGCTTTGGTTATTGATCAATTGAGCTGAGAACTAAGGTTGAGGTTTGAGAAAGTCTCCGGTTTTGGATTTACTTACACATTGATGTTGATATGATGATTCGGAAATGGCCCATACTTCGATGCTTCATTTGTGCCTTTCGGTCAAACTGACCACCATGTGTTCGTTGGGTGATGCCTGAATGAAATTCGTCTGCAAATCTGAGGATTGTTCTTATGCTTAGTGTCTAGATTGGTTGTTGTTCCGTACTTACGTTTAAAATTCTGTCATGTGTAATGTTGTGTAACTGAGTAATGTCATTGAAGCATGTTCATGGGATTGAAGTTTGTGTTCCCTGTTCATGCCTGTGGAAGAAGTTGAGAAAGGTCTTGAGTGGATCCACCTGTAAATTGTTTGTATGTTGATTTTTGTAGTGAAGTGTGCTAGTGTAAGGTCGAAATTTTGTGTCAATAGAACTCTGGGATGATTAAGGATGGGTTTGGTTCAGCATTCTCAAGAGACTTTTAGCCTTCAAAGCCTTTTGTAGAAACGCTAGAGTGTTTGACAAGCCTTCTCAAAGGGCTTTTGGCCAAATTCTAGCCTTGGGGATACTAAAAAGCCTAATGCTGAAGGAACCAACATTGAGCTTTTAACATTTGCATTTCTCCAAATCTCATTTGCAAAGCTGAACCAAATCCACCTTAAAGCCAACAGATATTTGCCATTGCTTGTATGTTGTTTTTGTGTCAACATAGTAATCTCTAGGATGATCAAAGCCAATTTGATCTCTTTTTACAAAACGAGGTACATTTAGGCATATAAGAAGTTGAGAGGACATGATACATCCATAATATCTCTTCTTGACAAAGCATTATCTGTTGAGACTGCAAAAAAAAAACATGTCACTAGAGGTTAAAGTGAATATGTACAATTTGAATAATTAGAATTCCAAAAGAGGCTAAAAACTAACATTTGCTAATTACTTTGACGTGCCATAAATTCTGATTTAAGTGGAGTTATGGAGCCTACAAATCCAATTTCAAAGGCTTATTAAGAGCCCTGATGACCTTATTAAATGAACAACCCACTGACGTCATTTCTTTTCCCCAAAAAACTTCACTTCTTTCCTGGGTCTTGGGCTGCTCCTGGAAGACTCCTCAAGCCCATCAGCTGTGGATTTAATTATTTATACAATTTATGTGAAGGCTTAAACCCCCATTAACTTGGACTTGCTATGGTTCTGGGAGTACTTATTCGTTAAGCTTTTCTTATAACGAGACTTGAGAGAATTTTAAACTAGGGCCTAGATATGGTATACCTGTGGCACGTAAACATTCTTAGAGGCGTTGAGTTTGCCATTAACATGTTTAGTTCACCAAAATTAGCATAAGCACTTCACAAAAAACATCCTAGAAGGAAGTGACTTTTGACATTTGATATTGGTTTAAGACGAAATGAACACATCGCAAGTGTTTCCAGTTAAATCTAAAAAACGGGTACCGACTTTTCGCAAATCATCAACCTTTTTTTTTTTCTCTGTTTCTTAATAATTTCATCGGGTGATATAATGAACTAACCTCATACAATAGACTAAGTTCACGCCTTGACTTTGTTTAGAGCAAGTCATACTATCCAAAGATAAAGGAGAGTTACGCCGAGGAGAACGTGAGCCTCAGGCCATACAATTCTTGAGGTGCAAAATTTCTATGGTCTTATCCACATGGCTAGCTCGTACGGTTAAGTTGTCTTCATCAACAACGACAACAGAAGGAAGGAATCCTTGACACTTCTCAATAGATCGCATGTTTCTTCTATGCTCACGTAGGTTCAAACTAGACATAGTAGTCTATTAAAATGATTTGTTGCCACTTTTGTTTTTATTGCCCAACCATATACGCCCTAACGGCTAGCGGATACATTTGCTGAGATCCCAATGTTTTAGTCACATAGTCGATGTAGTAATATAACTAAACGCGTATTTTTCACGTTAGCTTATCGAACCATGAGGCCTCAAATGTGGACATCGAAGAAGTGCTTTCTTGGTGTGGATAACTTACTAGGAACAAATCAAGTCCATGCGAGTAAATCTAAGAATAGTTCTACGTTTGGAAAAGGAGGGATTCCGATTAGATTCATTCGTACCTTGGCCTCCTATGATGGACAAGGGACCATTGACTTATCTCTCCGTTGGTTCCCTAAGTCATGCCGTCCATCCAACCGAGCCTAATCATTCACATGCCACTACTCTTTGTCTGCTTTCTTGTCTTAGTCGCTGCTGGATTCCATTTTGTCTCATCTGGAGATAAATTCAGTTGAATCGAAAAGCGATAAATAATGCATTGAACACGCTTTCAATTGTCATTGAGCTTCTAGATGAACATTGGACGAGTTTGTCAAGAGGTGTCAGAATCGACGGAGCGCAATCGAGGGAGGTTGTCATTTTGATCATTGACTCGAACATTATTTGAGTCTGTCTTTTACTTATAGCTTCGCAATTCTACGAATGGGAATTGTGTCCGCATGTAGCTCAGAGAGTGGCGAAGGGTACAAGTATGTAGGTCCCAAGAAGTACGGACATATATCGGTGATGATCAAATGATTTGTCGTAACATTTCAAAAGGATGCTTCTATGGCGTAACTTTGAGAACCGAACGCGGTCCGTGGATGCTTATCTGCTATTAAAAGGACTAGTCTAGGTTCCAATAAGAAAAAAGCTGAAGTTTTTAAAATTGCTAGTAAGTTATGAATGCTTTCAATATATATATGTTGGCTTGGTCTTTAAGGCCTATTTGGCAACGATTTTGATTCTTTGATTCTATTCTCGAAACAAAAACAAAAAAAAAAGGATGAGAAACCTATTTGGTAACGTAAATTATTCTAATTCTATTTATCTTTGATTATGTTTTCGGAAATATATTTGGAGCAAAAACAAGAATAAAAAAAAATTGATTCTTTGTTCTAGAGTCACTTTTGAGAAACAAGCTCACTTAAAAAAGAATCAATTTTTTTTCTCTTATTCTCACTCTTTTCACTACTGCCACTGCCCACCACCATGACCGCCATCGGCCACCCCCATTGCATTCATTGATATTTTTATAATTGAATGAAAAAAAAAATTGGGAAGGTGGAGATGACCTAAGAAGAGAAAATGTTCTCGAGAACAAGAATTATATGTGGAGTTACCAAATGCGTTTCTGCTCCGAGAACAAAAATTTTATGTAGTTACCAAATGCAACCTGGTTCTCTAAAACTCGTTTAGAGAACAGAATCAGAAAGAATTAGTCATGAATAGAATTAATTTTTTAAATCAAAATCGTTGCCAAACGCGCCCTTAGTATACCGCACCAAAGCTTGTGAAACCTATGTGAAGCAAGTGAGTAGAAGACGATGGATAGATTCTTTGAGATTTAATCTAATCTATTAGAAATTTCTCTATCTTGTTTGGATATATACTTAAGGGTTCATACCAAGAAAAACCCCAAACCGGTACACCAATGACAAATTTACCCGTAAACTATTTTTTTTTACCACAAAAAACAAAAAACTGGTACATCTGTGAAAAATTTACCCTAAACCGGTACATTTGTGACAAATTTACCCTTCGTCGGTTTTCGTTAAATTTTACTGTCAAATTGCTGAGTTTGATAACATGTGGCAATTGACGAGATGTATCAATTTGGGGTTTTACCCTCCATTTGTCTCAGGTGTGCCAGTTTGGCATTTTTTGTGGTCTTAATCCCATTTAACAGAAATTAATTTAGGGTAAATTTATCACGGATGTATCAGTTTGAAGTAAATTTGTCACAGCTGTACCAGTTTGGAGTTTTTTGTTATCAAAAAATTAGTTTTTGGTAAATTTGTCACATGTGTACCAATTTTAGATTTTTTGTGGTCAAAAAAATAGTTTGAGGTAAATTAATTACATGCGTATCAATTTGGGAGTTTTCGTGATATTAACCCTATACTTAAACATGTATTTTTATTTATATGACTTGTAACTTATTTAGCAGGAAACTAATCAGAAAAATATTTCATATCTTATTGGACTACATATCTTTTCACTTCACCAAATAACTATCCAACTCTCTGTTTATGAATAACCACCCAACTTTTGCATAATATTAGCGTGGACAAAACAACGACGAGAATGGACCGAATCCTGGATGATTACTATTTTTATTACAAGGTAAGATGTTGTTTTTTTTTTTTTTTTTTATGGGATATAATTGGATTAAATTTTCCTCAGATATACGCACGACCTGGGACGACGTCACTCGGGTCGGTCATCCTTTATGCAGTATTTAGAATTCCACAAGAAGAAGTTCAAGTAGCTCAAAGAGACTGGTGAGTGGTGAGTGTGAATGGACAGAATGTTGGATAGCTTTCCGGTTTGGATTCAAAAAAGTTACGTACGCCCGCGACGGTTCCAAAGGACGCTTGCATGGCGTAACTTTGAAAATCATTCGCGTACTTTTGTTGCTACGCTGCTCTTGAAAAGGCCGCACAAGCCTCTCCGACAATGCCATCATTTACCCTCTCTCTCTCTCTCTCTCTCTCTCTACCCCGCTCTTTCTCTCTCTCTCTGCGATTTTTTTTTATTGCTTGATCATCTTCTGGCGTAGCGCTGCGCGAGAAATTTCAGCGGACTCTGCTTCTGCTTTGATTCATTGAGGTAACAACCCCACTCCTTTGCTTGTTTCGGTGTGTATGCACAAATGAGTGAAACTCTCTCTCTCTCTCTCTCTCTCGGTAGATTCATTCATGGCGAATCCATTTCCACCAAATGTCATTCACAACATATTAAATGCTTAGAATTTCTACTGTAATCCTCAGTTTAGAAATGTTTATCGCTCTGTTCATGCAAAAGTACTGATTACTTCTAAGTTTGGATGTTCAGTCATTAAGAGTATCAGAAAAAGATTAAGGATTCGTAGATTATATTATCATAGACAGTCTGCGGCTCCCTTAAATAGCTGAACTCATATTGATTTTGAAGTTTCAATTAGCCAACATTAGCTTTTACCTGGTTTCAACAAAATTTTGGAGTTGGCTTGCAGTTTTAATAATAGTTTGGTGCATGTTGTTTGGTTAGGGACGAAATGACTAGGAAAAGGGACAGATTTTGGGAGTATGCACAGCAATTAAATGGTCGCTTCAAGTGCAAATTCTGCAAACGTGATTTCCCCGGTGGAATTCCAAGGGTTAAGTCACACTTAGCTTGCGTCCCCGGTCGCGATGTTGCTACATGTACTGAGGTTCCTAAGAATGTTCAAGCTATAGCTTTTGAAGCAATTAACCATCGGATAGATAAGAGTCTGACTCAACCGACCACTTCAACACCACTTACAGACATCCAGATAATCGACACGCCAAAAACATCTACAAAGAAAGGACAGGAGTGCCTAGATGAGTTGCTTGCAAAACATGTTGTGTTCAACAACATTTCTGAAAATGTCCTTCAGAGTTCGCATTTTGCAGGTTTCTTGCGTGGGGTTGCAAACTATGGGCAAGATTATGAGTTGCCCTCTTATTCCGTTCTCACCACAAAGTATATCCCCAAATTGAGTATGGAAGTTGGTCAATATGTAAATGGTGTCAACAAATCATGTGCTTTAACGGGGTGTACGGTAATTCTAGATAGTTGGATTAACGTTCACGGTAGAGCCTTCCTGAACATCATTTTATATTCTCTAAAGGGTGCATGCCTAGTGAAGTCCGTTGAACTTTCGAAGAATGAGTTGATAGATAGGTCTATTGTGGATCAATTGCAATCTGCAGTGGATGAAATAGGACTTCACAAAATTGTACAGTTCATCACTAATGATTTACGTAACCATGAGCCCCTCCGGAAGACGCTTATCCAAAGGTATCCAGGTACCTACATGACATTTTGTGCTGCTCACGGCATTCAGTTGCTTTTCATGTATATCTTTCAAGAGGTTGAATGGGTTAGAAGGACGATGTGCGATGTTAAATTGGTGAATGATTATCTGCACAAGTATGCGGAGTCTTTGTCCTTGTCCGTGAAATTCGGAGGCAAAAGGGAATTGGGAGATGTTCTTCCGAATGGTCTATCCTCAAACTTCAAAATGCTTCATCGTATTCACAATGCGAAATCAGAGATACAACATTTGGTTGCATCTACTGTATGGAGACAGTTGAGACATCTTGAGGAAGGAACAGCGAGCAAAGTTGTTTCTATTGTTGAAAGCCCCAAATTTTGGAGTCAATGCCAGGAGGTGTTGCAAGTTTTGGAACCACTATTTGGAGTTTATTGTTTGTCTTGTAATTCCACTCCAGGAACTTCATACTTGTATGAAGCGATGGAGAGAGTAAAAGAATCTCTCAAGAGGCTTTCTGACAGTAACAATGGCAAATATGAGTGCATATGGAATCTTTACAATTGCATGCGAGCTAAAGTAATTCATCCAGTAATTGCGGCTGCGGCTTTTCTGAATCCGTCCTACTTTTTAAGTGAGAATTTTCATGAGAGTAAAGAAATGAAAGACGGAATCAATCATGTGCTACAAACTATGGTTGCTGAAGAAGAACAAGAAGCTTTCATGGAGCAGGTGCTACAATACCGCAAAAGAGCGTCAAACTTGCTCACTTGTGCAGCAAAAACAATGTCGAAAACATCTCATCCCTGTAAGGATTTCTCGTTTCCTTATATTTCTTCACTATGTTAAAGTCAATCGAGATGAGATGATCTGCTTCTATTGTAGCCAGAATGTCGTTGTCTCATCATTATATTCAGAATCTTTACCTTTCCTCATTTAGTTGCAACTTTTAAAGCCAGAATGGTGATTTCTATCTACGAAAAGACCCTATAGAATTCTAGAATTTCAGTATATCTACCCCTCACAGAGCATGTGATCTGCAAAAGAAATCCTTCCACGAACTTTTTATTGACTGGGACTGCCTATTAATTCCCAATGGACAGTCATCATTCCTTATCTAGTGATTGTCTTCTCATGACAGATGAATGGTGGGAGTACTGTGGTGATGGCCACCCTGTACTTCAAAAATATGTTCTTCTGATTCTAAGCCAACCTTGTAGTTCTTTTCCATGCTTGGAGTGTCGAAATGCATCAGAAACTACCCAAATCACGAAGTTGGGTGGATCCCCTGTCGGTAAGTTGGATGACTCTGTGTACCTGAGGGCGAATACGATGATGATGGACAAGTTTCAAATGTTGGAGGTAGGACCAATGAAACCTATCAATTTTGATCATCTGAGTGACAACCATGATGAGTATGTTGATCTTGAGCAAGACTGGAAATATAACTCTCCAAATACAGTACTGGAGAATAGCAGTCGAGGTGACATCAATGGAGCAAGCACAGAGTGGTAAGGTTACCCAGTTTTTGCTCATTATATTAGTTCCCTCAAATGCTCTCTAGTGATTGTAAGTTACAGGTTCATGCATGGCAGTCATTTATGAAATGCAGTTTTATTTCGTTAATTTGCTTGACTGGTCGGTCTATCCATTTCTTGGCATGACAGCAGACAAGTACATTACATGGTTTATATGCCATGCTGGCTTGATACCTACCTAAGTTAAAGTTTTCTTTAATCTGGTATCTGTGGTCAAGTCTGGTTGTTTCTTGTTTTGAGACAACTAAGACAACATAACAGACTAATTTTCATATTAATTCCTGAATCTTGCTTAGCTGCCTTACTCCTCTTCATAGTGCACTAGTCACCGTTGATCATGTTTTGCAACAGGACAGGATAAGATGGCAGTGCTATGAAAATGGTCTTCTCGCCGGGGGGGGAGTGAGGGAGCAGGGTTTCACAACTTGTGCACACACAGTGGCTTATATAATAGAAAAAAATAGGATAGAACCAGACCAAAAAAAAATTCTCTAAGAATGAACTTTGTCTGTTACAGGTTCACAGTGCCCAAACTACCAGCTTTGAAGGAGAAATTTTTTCAACTTCGTTTCATGACCAGCATGCCCCCACACTTATTCACTGAAGCAAAGGTTCAGGGAGATCGAGGAACAGCCATTCAAATTGCTTTGCTAAATCTGGAAACTGGAGAAGTGGTGCGTAGCGGACCAGGATCAACAGCTAAGCTGAACCTTGACGTATTCGATGGTGATCTTGAGAAAGTTGATAGGACAAGGGAACAATTGGAAAGCCACGTAACATCCAAAGGGTGTGAGGAGAGAAAGCCGCTTCTATCTGGCGACTTAGCATTGACCCTAGAAGGAGGGATTGGCACTTTAGGCGATTTTACTTTTACGCAGGATTCGAGCTGGACAAACAGTGGCAAATATAGGCTTGGAGTTAAGGTTGCTTCTAGATGCTATGATGCAGTGCATATCCGTGGGACCGCATCCGAGGCTTTCACTGTTGAAGATAGTCGTGGAGAATGTGAGTCTTCGAAACAACTACTGTTTATATAGTCTTTGTTAAACACGTCATCTAAAACTACGACAGCTAGTATCCAGAGTTGCATAGGCTAAAACCAGTGTTGGTTAGAGGTTAGTACTTTGGTTGACATAGAGACTATCGCAAGATGAATTTGCTCAACATAGTGGAGACAATGCAACAAAATCAATTAGTCATTCTTATGGTACAACCTTGTTAGCAAGCAATTCAACTTTGGAGGAGATTTATAATGCTGTACTTGTTGTGAAGTTTCTGCTTCTTATACTTTCTATAGTTGCCAAGAAGCGTTTCCCACTTCTACTAAGTGACTACGTCTGGAGACTGGTTGGAATAGCGATGGGTGGACAAGTGCACAAACAATTGACAGGAGCTGGGATTGTCACAGTCCAAGATTTTCGCAGCCTTCTTTCCAGGGATCAGTTAAGACTGAGAAATGTAAAGTGTCGCCTTTTAGTCTGTTAAGTTTCACTACTGTCACGACCTTGCCTTATATTTAAATCTTTATTTCTTTTTACTTAGTTCTTGTTTAATTATCTAAATTTCAGATCATGGGTGGTGGAATCTCCGATGCTATGTGCAAACACACTTTGGAGCATGCCATGTCATGTGTCTCCGATGCCAAGCAGTACATTTACTATTGCAATGATGGCCAATCCAATGCCGTTCTTTTCAACTGGAACTATGAGCTCAAAGGACTCATCTGTAATGGACAGTTCTTAGATATGGGATCACTTTCCAGTGATCAAAAGGTTAGGCTCAAAGCGTTGCCACAATCTAGCTCAGTCATGATTTTTGAGCATGCATATCTGCAAGGAAACCAGAGCTTACAAGCTTTAATCTGAGGATAAAATAAACAAACAAACAATCACATTGATACTAAATGAACATAATTCTCTAATAAAATATGACATGATGTACTGACCATTTGCAGCTTGTTTTATGTGCGAAATTATAGTAGGGATAAAGTCGGCGATCTTCTTATTAGACAGACTTCCTAGGCACTTCCTTCCTACACTAATATTGCCAATGCAATGAAATGGTATGACTTTCCTCTTGAATGTGAAGAAATTTTTCTCTTTGAATATATTCTGCAGATCTACCTTGAATCCATGTCGAAAATCGCCTACCAGAATTATGACCAAATCTCAGAATATTGTGGCGATATGTTCAATTTCAATTCAATGTTCAGTTCAAACAGCATACCGGCCTTCACCAGTGACAACACCGCTGTACGCTCTGTTGGTTACTCTTTTGGCAATCTTCAAAACCAACAACAGTTTGTTTCCCATGAAGCAGGGGATATCGAGAACTGCCTACAAGCTACAGTTTCTGATAGCATGAGCTCTATGTTGATGGCAGCTGGTTCTGCTTCGATGACTTCTCATTTTCCAGTTCAAGGTGATATGCTTCTACCATGGAATGAACACGACCCAGAAAATGTAACCATTCAACATTTACTAGATAGGTTTTGTTAAATACAGAGATCACTAAGAGACATCTGAGACTGTGGGACATTGGAATGTTGCAGGTTCTAATCAGACCTACGAACCTGAGCAGAACTGGAACCCGAGAAAGGCTGCTGTGGCGTGGCTTAAGCTGAAAGCCGCTTTCAGGTGGGCGATAACTATACGAAAGATGGCTGCAACAAGACGGGCCAAGGAGCTGGAGTGCTTAGGCCTGATAATTCCTTTGATGTTACAACCTTGAGAGTCTATGCGCCTCGGGAATTTGTTACAACCTTGGGAGGGAACCATGTATAGTGTACTGATATATACGTACTTTTCTTGTGTAATCTACAATCAGATAAGATATATTCTCGGTTTAGTTTCTCTGTCCGGCCTTTCTAGCTACTCTGCACTATTATTTGGCATAATTTCTCCCAAAAAATCAGGTCGTCATTAACTTCTTAGACAAAGCTCAAATGAGAATCAATTCAGATTTCTAGAATCTGTACATGAGCTAGCGGGATAGAGCTTGTGGTTATATTTCAAATATAGTATGTGTGCTTTTTTTATTTTTGGTATTTAAAAAACTGATTGAAATCAATGTTTCATTAGGCGCCAACATATGTCAAGCGAATGCCGAAGAAGTGCTGGTTGGAATAGATCATTATGTAAAAGAGACAAACCCATAGGCAGCGGAGGTGGACGTGAGCTTCAAATTGTCCCTTCTTTCTGGAGTCTACGTTCCTTGCAGACATTTGTGAAAATGGGAAACAGAAGAGAAACATCTTTCTGCAAGAACGGCTTATTACTGACCTACACAGACGAGAATGTCCGAAGCTCAATTCTTCTGAATGAAGGCATCGACATCACAAAATATATTCTCTGTTGTCATAAAGTTTCGATTGTCCTTGACAATGTCAGCAGTCCAGGAAATTGAAGGTTTGCTCGGAAGCTCCAGTTGGTTCGGTGCTGGAACCAAAATCATCATTAAGACTCGCAGTGATGATCAAGCTTCCCCTACTTTTTAACAAGCATGCTTTCCCTGGGAGGCCTACAGATGAGCGCCATATGATTGTTCGGCACCAAATATTATTTCAGTTATTGACAGGTTCCCTCTGACTATTGAGGTTACCAAGTTCATATCTCTATCAGAAGAACAAGATCACATGGCTGAGGAAATTATAGCTTTGTCTTAAAAATCGCCTCAGAAGTAGAATTAGAGAAGCCTTTAGGTAGTTGTCATGTGTTCGGGTCCTTCTAATAAAAGCTGGCATAACCAGTCCTGACCGATATCTCCAACGGCTTCTTTGAGAAAGGCCTAAAACCTAATTGCTACTAATCCAACCCAATTACACTGAGCATTCTACATTACTTAGTCCTTGCCAGCAAAAGACTTTTAACGGAAAATCAGACACTAAGCACGCTCATTGAAGTTACTAGAGCCCATTGGAGAATGCCCAGACCAGGTCACTTGAAATAATTTTCAGTCATAGCGCCCTATCACAGATTCAAACCATACACCTTAAGGCGGGCTAGAGCTGTCAAACGGGTGGATCGAGTTCAGGTTTGGGTCAAAAATGGTCTGACCTATATTAACCCGTTTTGACCCATTTTCATTCAATATGACCTTACTGACCCATACTCGACCGAATCCAACCCATTTTGTTAAAATACTTTCATATATAATCCAATTTTTAAAAAAAAATTATAAATTTTTGAAAAAATTATGCTCCTAATCCATTGTGGATAATTTTTATAATTTAAAAAATTAATTTTTTTGTTATTTTTTAATATTTCTTTTTCTTTTTCTTTTTTTGTTCTCTCTTCTTTTGTTCCTTCTTCCTCCTTCCACCGCCGGTCGCCGAGCCTCAATGACGGTTAGCGACCGGCCACAGATGCGGCCGAGGCTGCCGAACTCAGCCGGCGAGCTTGATGCCGGCAAGCGATGGCCGAGCCTCGACAGAGCTCAAAGCTCGCCAGATCTAGGCAAGCTCTCGAAGGGCGAGTACGAGGCTGGCGAGCGAGCTCGCTAGCCGTGGCCGAGCCTCGAGCTCACCCGAAGCCGACAAGCTCGAGCCTCGGCCTCGGCCATCGCCAATCAATCGCGGCAGAGGGCGGAGGTAAGAGGAGGAAGAAGCTGCAGACTTGCAGAGGTAGGAGGAAGAAGAAGGAAAATAAAAATAAAAATAAATCATTAAAAATTTCGAATTTTTTTATTAAAATCAAAATCATATTATGTGACCCACTTAAGATAGTTCAAATAACTAATTCATTTGTGATCCATTTAAAATTCATTTAGGACCCACTAAGTTTTTAAGTGACCTATTTTATGAATCACTTAAACATTAATGCAACCCATTCATGATCATTGTCATTAAATATGGGTCAAATATGGAATTTAGACCCATATTACCTCTAAGGCGGGCTACTGCAAAGGCATGAGAATTTGCGTGCACCAAAATCCCTGCAGGTCTGAACATAAAGTCGCCGCCAAAGCGGGCAACTAGTTCAAGGTTGGCCTGCCTCGAGACTCCAAACGACAGAGAAACTGCGAACGCTGCCAACATATGCATTCAACACCATCATATCCAAGCAAGGATAGATCTAATGTATGCAACTTGGCTGGAGTATCTGAGTGGATTCTGAAAAGATTATATCGTAATGCAAAATTAAGTTGCTGTCAATAACCCTTGAACCCCAGTCGCTCCTTGGAGAATGAAGGGGGAGGGAGATCTAAAAGAACATCCAGACAGAAAACTACCTAAGGCGATGGAGAACTATGGCAACAAGCTTTGAAGACTTCCAAAAGGCATGCCAAATGGAGATTTAGTTTTAAATGATAATACAATTTATTTTCTTTATTAGATTAAGAATTTTCCTTTTCTTTCTTGACATCAAGGTCTCCCAAACTCTTATCAGTTTCTGTCGTTCACTTATCAGCGAAGTTAAACCCACGTTACTGTTCACAGCCCTATAACAGTACTTCCAGATCTGGTTCAACCCAATCAGATTTGTCTTACATTTTTTTTTTTTTTTATCAGAGTCAACTCATGGCAAAGCATTCCAACAAAGCCTTTCCATGGAAAATTCATTGAGGAGCAGCGTGATGAAATTTCATTGAAGATATTGGAAGAACATGGATAATTCAGTCGACTGAGTTCGGTTGAAAGCCAGATCTGTCAAGGCAACCATGTCAACATATTCTGGAAGCAGCGAAGAGGTCCCTGGAGAAGGTGAAGATCAAAATAATGAACATCCTCTGGATGCATCCTAAAGCTGTGTGGATCGAGCACAAAGAGCTTGTCGAGCTCCTTTGCTTGATTGGACCGAATTCCTTGATGATAATCAAGAAGAATGATACAGCTGACGACATCACCAGCTTTGTCGGATTGGCTGGCTACCATAGAAGATGTTTCGCCATCTGTTTTTTGAAGTCATGTGTTTTTTCCTGCAGAAATCGTGCATTTACAGACTAAGCTCTGAAATCAAATCTGAAGAGCTTCCACTGCTTCAATGGATCATCTTCATGATCACAATTTTCATTGATCAACAGCAAAGTAATTATGCCAGTCCTCAGAAATTATAATCACATCATAACAAACCAATCCTATTGAAATTTCATCTTTCTTCCATATTCAACTCAGCATCTATAAGAACATGAAATTTACAAGCTAAATCATCATCAGTAAAGCCACATTTCAAGAATAATATAAAACCATCACACAAAGCAGTACCTCTTTAAATCTGTATACAACTTTACACTTGATATTCAATAAAAGATGCATCCAGTTAGAAACTTCCTTGACCAGCAAGACATGAGTAGAAAGGGTTGAAACCAACCTGTCCAACCAATTTAAGTATCACTACTAAGTTAATATGAAGAATGAAAGCCACAGTAGAGAAGTCGCTTATAGTGACAAGATATTAGGCTGGAACTTCAACTGAACTTCTTGTGTGCATCCATTGGCTCCCAAGCTTACAACTTACCCTGAAGAAGATGGCTCTGTTGCCTGCTGACTAAACATCAGAGAGCTTGAAGGTGGAGTCTTCTCTGGAAAAGTTGCATTAGCCTTCAAAACTGCATTAATTAGCAAATAGGTACTAAAAAGAGGATGCACTAATGGGGTGAGAGACAAGGAATTACCACCTCCACTATGTTCTCTAGGTCAAAGAGCGCCATGGGGGAGCACCAAAAGAAAATTTTTCAGAATTACTCTGGCCAAACAGATCACATCATTGATTCGTAAACAGAGATGGTAGAGAAAACGGAAAAAGCCTCATAATGTCCATTTGATGAAAACCATTCCTGTGAAAGAAGAAAAAACACTGAGATCTTCCTTCGGCATCATTAATTGTGGCTCCAATTCCATCTCAGGCCCAAAATTCTTCTTTTCCTTTAAGTAGGACTATACAAGATATCACATCCCTTTAACTTTGCATTTTACAAGAATACTGCAGAAGCAAAGTCATCTAAGTTTCTCTACTAGCAAAGTCTTCTCTCTTTTTTTACTCAATTGAAAGCTGGACATCTGAAAAGGGAAAGTTTTTTTTCAGAAAGAGAGAACATGTTTCACCCTTGGGCCACATAAAGTCGTTCATCATCTTGCTCTTCTTTGCAATTATCACCCTTCTTTTCAAGATTCGATCCCAAAAGTAACTGTCTATTTTCCATGCCATTGTCACTGCTACTATGCAAGGATAGCTGATCCATCCGGACAGTATTCCTCTTGTAGTTCCAAACGAGCATTGAAATGTAGTCCTGAGGGGACACAAGACCTTGTTCTCGAATGCAACTCCTTTGCTCTTCCAAAGTCTTCGAGTCATCAAGCCTTATGTATTCCATTAATGCCTTCTCATGATCAGGTCTCCAATTACAAGGGAAAGGAGAATAATCAGTTTCAGGAACAAGAGACATTCTCGTATACTGGAGACCAGCAATAGACTCAGCAAGACCCATCCTCAGCAAATTATGGTAGTCGGGAGACTGTCCTTTCTTTTCCTTTAATGGACGACTCAGATTTCTTGCACCAATCTTGTACACCTTAGCTCGCGAACGGAGTTTGTACTTGGCAGCATATAGCTTTGCAAGAGAACCCCTAATAATGTATGAACAGAAGTTCACAATTTTCTTCCGGTTGTCAGCATACCGATACCACTCTACCATTGTGGACAAAAACTTGTTCATTTGCGCATTTGTGTGAGCCTGCGTAGCATGGAACATTCTGAAACAAGGTTGCGGATCAGGATCTCTGTCACCCTTGAGAAAATTCAACTTCCTGAACTGCCTGATACATTGCTTCAAGCTCGCTGTGACTGACAAAAGGGTGCCCACACCCTTCTCACTAATTATCTTTCCCCCAGTCGCAGTGTAGCGTAAAGTTGGATAAACAACCCTCCGGCACAAGACATGATCAAGGAACATTATGCCCTTCGTGATGTGCTCGATAGGGAGGCTCTCATTGTCAAGCTTAAGCATATATTTCTGATCACAAAATTCTATAAATTGCTTTCTCAATGTTGCCGCATCTGCTCTCGGGCCCCGAACACCGATCAAGATGTGACCACCATATCGCACATAGTCCATCTTCCGAGTTTTATCAGGCCCACTTGTCGGAACAAACTCTGGCCAAGATGTATTCCCGTGCTCTGCTTCCCCTTCTGGGCTATTCCATATAACGTCACTCTTAGATGGACAGTAAAATTCCTTTATCTTACTCTCCATCCATCGGTCTAACTCATCAAGGCATATATTAGCCAAAAGTGGGCTAAGAATTCCACAGTGTCCCCAATTAGGAAGCTTCCCCGCCTCCTCGGGTGCAAACCCGAAAAATGTGTCTAACCAGTAAGGGTCGGGCTTTGGTTCATCTTCTGCTAACACCCTCTTCTTTTGATACTTCCTCTTCGTCTTTTTCTTCTGTTCACCATCATCAGGCTTACTTGTTATGACTGGTGTTATTAACGCTGCCTTCACCAAATCAACTATCTTCTTATCTCTAACATCCCTCATCAAAGAACCTATAACTAACCCAACCTTCATCCCATCCAATATGGTACTCAAATCCCCCTTTATATACCACAAATACCCTGCAAAATTCCTCCTGATCACCCTCAACACCGTATGCGCATTCCTCCCAGGCCTAAAAGCAAATGATTTCTGTGAAAACCTGGCTTCATAAATTGGCTCCAAAATCATTAACAAAACCTCCTGCACAATCTTATCCTGAAATGGGGTCGGCTGTGTGGTAGTCAAGATAGCCTTAATCTTCCTCTTCGACAATGACTGATACTCCGTCTTATCCCTCGGTGACTTAATGAAGAACTCCAACCTAGAACCCCATCTAAACCTATTATCAAGAACAGAATTTCTCAGTGCCAACAAGTCCTCCAGCTCAGCTCTCTGGATTGAACTCTTAGGCACATAGGAACCGGTCTCATCGATGCATGCCTTCTGATAAGCCAACACCCATAACTCGAACCTTCTGAGATAAGAACTCAAATTGGTAGCAATCCTATCAGGTTCTTTGAAGTTCTCGATCCACATTTGTGAACAGACAGACACCCCATCTTCTTTTATCAAATTGGCGGGGTCATCCGGATCGGGCCCGCGACGGTGCATCGGAGTAAACGAGGAAAACCGTAACAAAAGAAACCCACCATCTCTCAAACCCAAAGGACTACAATGAGAGCCAAAAACATTCCTACTAGTACCAATGGTAACAGGCGAGTCCTTAAGAAATCGTCGAGTCAACAAAGATATGCCACTACGCATTTCAGATAAAACTTATCACACTCGAATTATTCTTGCATCGACTCCCGAGAAACCACCGAGAACAAGGGCAAAGGAGGCATCGAACAGAAGTAAAAATTGCTTCTTGAGCGCGAAAGATAAAGAACCTGTCATGACCTGGGCTGCCGAAATCGCTCGTCGGCCTGCGAATAATCTCTCTACTACAGCAATCTCTAAACCGTGATCATAGGAACTTTATCTGAGCCGATTGTACCAATGCTGCAACAGAAGAAGGAGTTTAACTCAGCTCAAACAATCCGAAACGCATATGAAAGAGGACACCAATTTCCAGAACAAACCACATCAGCGAACATCACCAATGTTCACTTGCTCGCGCATGGACATAGAACAGCTCTTGAATTTAAAGAAGAATCCACTGAACGAAGGAACCTCAGGAAAAACTCTGTTCGACTAGCTGAGACAGAACAACACGAGCAGCAAAGAGCCTACCGAATTCAGGACCGAATTCGCTCACCTTCATTCCCGCGATGTCGGAGCAGACAAGCAGAGCATCAACGGAAGGGAAGCAGAGCATCAACGGAAGGGAACTCCGGCTTATATATCTATAAGCATTCACTTTCTCGAGAAAAAATCGAACGGAAAACACGTCGTCCCGCAGTTATCTTGTCCTTTGTGGAGAAGAACAAGAAGAAAAGCGAAGCAAGAGATGATAAGTAAACGACTCCGAATCGAAACCCTAGTGATGGAAGGATCTGGTTTCTTCTGACCCAAAAAAAAGGCTGGATTCTAAGCAAATTCCTTTTTTATTTTTTTACTGGATAGCTAATTGCTTATTCTGTTAAAAAAAAGAAAAAAAAAGCTAGTGAGGTGTTCTGTTCTAGTTAAAAAAAAGAAGAAGAGTGAATTCGATATAAGACATTACTACCGTCTGAACGAGTCCGTCTCCAGCATCTCACCATGGGGATAATGAAAATAGAGTCGAGATTATCATACGTCGTAACACGATCGAAACTAAGACATAAACGAATCAAACACCAATCGATGGTTCGAACATTGCCTGCCCTCGAAATTTTAACCGGTTAAATTTTTATTTACTAATGCAATATGGTAAAATGACAAAACCTGTATAAAAGTTTTGTTTAATTTTACACCATAGATTTACTAATGTCCATCTTTAAATTATTGCTTCATTTTGAACTAATAACCTAGTTACATTTTCTTGTTATAGAAATAATTTCGTATGAATAACTAAAATCATTAGAGTTCGCTTTGTACTATGCAACGCAAATAAAAGCTCCAAGGATCTCTAAGCTTCCTCTTCCCAAAATGTCATAAGCAATTTATGTTTAAAAACATCGATATAAGGAAACGTGCAAATTTACAAAAAAAATATAAAAATTGAGAGCAATTGATCTTGATCCGATTGAGAGCAATTTATGAAATTGCTTGGCCGTAGAGAAATATTTTTTTGTAATCGACTGCATCAGATAATCCCTCTAGCAGTGTAATTTTGCTAACCTCTTTGCTAAGAGAGATTTGCACGAAGTAGTCAACGACAAGTATTCCGGATCAATTCAAAAGTCAACTATCTCCTAAATCCTCCGTAAATAGAAAATCAAATTTAATTAATAACATGGCTCTGGAACAGCGAGCGCAAGCCGCCTCCACATCACCCTCCCCTCAAAATTAGAGAATGCCGAGAAGCTCGATGTAATCCATTAAGAATTTGTACATAGCTCTAGTTATTTTCAACATAAGTAACAAAGTCAAAATAATCCTCGATATTAATAGACAAGGTCACGGCCACATTCTGCTAAGATTCCGTGGGATGTGTCGTCCGCTGCAACGAAGAGTAGTAATGAGATTCGAGCTCTTTGAGACTGGCGGCTGCCTCCTCTGCAATTCTAGACAACGTGCGATCCGATTTTTCAGCTTGCTGGTTGAACTCGACGATTCTCTGTTCAACATGGTCGTTTAGAGATGCAAATCCCGAAAATATGGCAGTCTGCTTGAGCTCCGATACGAATTTCAGCAGCGAATCAGCTGCTTGAACCTATTCTTGGTACATGCATTAAATGGCAGAGGAGACCAATACATGATGAGCACAGAGAAGGTGTTTCTTTGATTAGCTACGGAAAGTAAAGAAAGATTAATCCAGGGCTAATATTTCTGATGCGTGGCAAGTAGATGCTCCCACCATTTTATAATATTCCTTGAGAAGTTTTTCGTCCTTAACCGCGCGTATCAAGGATTCAATTAACTAATCTCGAGGTTGTGCCACTTAATTTTCCCTCAAGTTCATCCAAACTATAGAAAGATGCTCCCACCGCTAAATCATATTCCTTCAAAAGTTTATAATCCTTAACCATGCGCATCGCCAATTCAAGTAACTAACCTTGTAGTTATGGCACTTATGTTCCCTCAAGTTCAATTAAACTAACAGACCATCCAGATTGTGAGGATCATTTTTCTAAAAATCCCATGGCTCTGCAATTTTAAGTCTCTCATAGATTCAGTAGAGGTTCACCAAATTGACATGCAGTAAACATGTATGCCAAACATGAACTGCTTTTTGGGTAAAAAGCAGAATTAAATATCAGTTCTAGGTTACTAGAAGTAAATGGCCAAACCTCACTTCAGACGAAAGGCCAATTCTTACCATTCTTGCTGCGCGCATCTCCATCATGACAGCTTCTTGTGAGTTTCTGACTGGTGGGTCATTCACCTGCCGAAAGTGAGAATACCGAGTCAATATCGTGATAAATGTTACCTCACATATCAAACCCTTCACAGTTTGGAAATTCCAAGTTTAAGGTGAAGTATAGGCAACTGTTCTTTCATTTTTCGATAAAAGTATATCTCTTTAAATGTTATATTACAAAAAAATCTATCTGAGTGTATACTCATGCTACTTGAATCCCAAGATGTAGACCTCACACTTCATAATAGTCGATAAGTGACAAAGAGACAGCTTATCAATGTTCCATCTAGCATCGCAAAAAGGAAAAGCACGGATAATGTTAACCATAGTTATGATTATTACCGAGATGGAGAAAGGTTTCCAGACTTGAAGAGGGCATGGAAAAAGGAATACATACTCTGGCAACATTCACAAGATGACTGAAATTGTCGACAATGTTGCCAATGTCAGTTTCAACTCTTTGTAAGAGTATCTTCTGCTTCTGGGCAGCTGCAGCTGCCGCTGCTGCCGTGGGCCCGCTCCCACTACCTAGTCCTGCTCCAGCTCCTCCTCCTCGGTTCATTATCTATATATGCAAGTTTGCATACACTTGATCTTCAGCCAGAAGGCAATACAGGTCTGTACATGTAAGTTTATAGACACTTGATCACTGTATGCTTGTTTACAGTTATGAAAAGCAATATATTGTGACAGTAAGCGTTTTTCCTCAAGGAATAAGAGAAAAGGATCGTGAGACATTTGCTACCCAATTTTAAATTGTTCTGTCAAATTTGAGAGAGCAAAGGGCAAACAGTGTCAACAACTGTAAACATTGTCCATCCAATTAATCTACCTAAAACAAGAAGCAGCCCAATCTAGAAACCAACAGAAATGCCAACATCAAGTCAAGGGAATTACTTAAATCAAAAGAGAAGGACAGGCCAATAAAAAGAGAATGAGAAAACAAGATTGAGAAATTTGAGCATGTCCATAGACTGAAAAAAATATATCAAATTCTTAGATGGAAGACATTGCTTTACAAATTACAACTAATCATACATCAAAACACAGGGCATTAGGCATGCTATGCAAATTAGGTTAATAAACAAGTAGATTCATTGAAAACTAAAAGTAATTTACAACTTCCAAGATGAATATAAACACGAAAACCACAGATATTGAAGCTAACGTCAGACAACAAGCTGCCTCGGCAAAGCAATTAACAGACAACATGCTGTGAAAAAACACAAAAGAAAATTAACATATGATAAGAAAAGGCCAAAAAACTGATTGTCCAATTCGATGAAGATAGTGGCTATAGCAAACGAAATCAACTCTCGCTGTACACAGCTTTCGACAAAAATTCAGCATTCACAACGCAAAAGCCCTCCGAGAAAACTCCCCATAGTCTCAGAGAATTGCTTCCACAACCTACTTTCAGTTCGCTCGTTTGCATATTAAAACCAAATATCAATTCTTGCCGTGCTGCATCTGAATTCTGAACGAAAGCATCCTACACATCAAATCCATCTTCCTGATCTCAATACTCACTCTTGCTCATCAGTTCGAAATAATATGAAACGAACATCGTTTCGGTTCAATGCCTTCTTGCCCCCAAAGCATCTCCACTGCATTTGCACTGCGCCGTACCTTCTTCCACCACACTTCTCAGAACGAAGCACCGAACAAATCCATGCCACAACTCCAATTCCAACAGTCCCTGTCGATACACCACTAAAGTCCTAACAAAAATGAAGCTAGAAAAAAAAAAACTCGCTCCATTTCTCAACCGCACGCGTCACTGGCTCCACGAAATTTCTCCTGGGGTTTTTCAGTGATTGGAACCCTAAATTGCGACATGCTGGGCTTGGTGTAGAGAGAGAGAGCGGACCTGTCGGCGGCGGTGGCGAGAGGTTCGTCTTTTAAGGGAACGGCTTTCTCGGCTGAGCGGCGGCGACTGCCACGGCTCCGAAGGCGACACCGGAGGGCGACGGTTCGCAGGGAGGTTGGACGGCTGCGATGCGAATGAGCCAAATCGCGGAGGTGGTCTGTCTGTTGGTGGAGGAGACTGTGGGCAAGTAATGTTTTATTACATGAGGTCGTTATAAAGGATTAATCTTTTATTAGGCAAGTAATCTGAAAAAATAATATATAAATTTTTTTATTGGAATAAATCTACTCGCCAAAGGTAAAACATTTACACGAAACGGTACAACCATATTCACAAGATGGCGTGGCGAAAAAATTTATAATAAAGAAAAATATTTTTCATGAAATTTACTTTCGAGAAAAACGGTTATTTTGCAGTTTAGAAAAATTGATTTCTTTCTTATCAAAAGGGCAAGTCGTTTTTCTTCCAATCTAAAGTTGTTGATTCTAGGGAATGTAAAACGTTTTCCGTAGCTCAATTAGTTTTCCATCATCTAAATACTGAAAAATCGGAAAATAATTTCCTAAAAGTAATTTTTCTTTCAAACAAACAGACCGTAACGTAAAAGTTAAAAACTAAAGTTGAATGATATTGCGAAAAAAAAATCCATCGGAGAGATCAGACGAGAAATAGGTAAAGAGTTTCGGCATGGTTGAGCATTCCTTCATCTTCCTTTTAATTCTTGTATTTAAAGGCCTAACGTTTCTGATGATGGTTTCTTGATCTTCCACGAGTTGATCCACGGCTTCCTCATCTTCTTGCATGATCATACCTTCCTCTTATATGGCAGAGGCTGACACCAAAGGACGAGACTTTGGTCTTGAGGTTAAGAGGTTAACTTCATGAATTTGCTAATCGCTTCGTTTAACGAGGTTCTTTGACCCTTTATCGTCGAACCGGCTTCGCGCGATATATCATATTTTTTTCATAACTCCGAAGGCATTAAGAGACTCGCTCTGCAGGGTTTCATCCTTTTAAGTCATCTTCAGCACAGAGGAGCGATTCATGCTCATGTACCATTGTAATAGAACAGTACATGATAAAGTGAGGTTGCTCCGGCATAAGCTATGGATTGGTATGGTCAGTAACTTCATCGACGCAGCTAAATGCAAGCGCCGGAGATCTTCTCGACGAATTGTTCGCAATTCAATTAATCCACTGCTATTAAGGTTTACTTATGTAGTTATTTTGACAGTGTAGAGCTTGTAATCCACATATTCGTCGCTCTGAGCAGAGCCAAAAGCCAAACTATAGTCACTCAGAAAAATTTGGAGGAGTTGGCGCGGCCAAAGGCTGTCAGGACAGACAGTGTTCTTGGCGGCCAAAGGCTGTTGCTTGAAGGGAACACGAAAATAGTCAAGGCGTCTGCGTGACCAAATTCTCTAACTAGACAGACGGTAATATTCAAGAAGATCCAATAGTTCCCGTGCACGGTAAATATCCATACTGGAAATCCACATCAAACAACGTATTTTAAAGGACAAGCACTCTGCATTTCCTCTCTCCTACAAGAAGAGTTCGATGTTTTTTCGCTTTCTCTATATAAAGTCTACATGTACTGTCCTCATTAGAGCAGAAGTTTAAGATGACAAGATGACCCTTTGATGTATTCTAGTTCCAGTTACATCTTGGAGGCCTCCTCAGGAAAATCACCCATGAATCACCATTCCCAATAGCAAAGAAAAAAGAAAGAGAGAGAGAAAATGATCATCATAGAACACAAGTATGTGGGTTCATCTCCTTATCACATGGCCAAATGTAGTATAATGAGCTTTTATGGTGGAGAATCCTTTTTGAAAAACACAAACGAATTATTTTGGCTTGTGGAAGTGCTAACATCGTATGACTATCCCATAATAAGCCTTCAAATAAGAGAGCTCGAGCACAGCGGATAATGCAGCAGAACAATGTTTGATGGAAAAATGCAGTGCCTGATGGAAGTTGCATCATACGGACTTGGGATCGGTGTATTGATTAGAACAGAAATGAGACAGTGGATTACCCATTTGATGCTAGTTACCGTTTATGCGTTTTCACTAAAAGAATAAAAATAAATAAAAGAATTGAGAAATTAGAATCAAAGCACAAACTTGCCTGTCCAAACCTACAAGGTCAGGCGGAGTTCCAGGCCCACAAGGTGGAGAGGAAACTGCACAGAAAATTTGACTGCAGGCAGTGTCTTAGTCGAAAGAGAAAAAGACCGACTGGTGCATCATGGAGTTGTGCAGATGTTCAAGTCGAGGAAAGCAAAAAGAAGCAATATTTACCTTTCAGAAAAGCCTCCAACTTTTGATTGAAGATAGACCGAATATTGCGTGGTGCAGCAAGATGTTCACTCATAAGTCGGAATCATTCTTGAAGCAATTTCCACAATATTCAGACCATTGGTGCGAGCAACATAACTGCCGACTATTGTTCTCCTGGGAAATTGTACCCATCGATTTCAAATGTGCAATTTGTTCGATCTGGTAATCCGGTCAATGAAGGGCAGTCCAATAAAGTGAGCCTTCTAAATCGAGGCAAATTTTCCAGCCCGTCAAGTGTTCGCACATTGCAGTGGGATATTTTCAGAAGTTCCATTCGCCTCAAATCTTCAAGACTGACAATCTCTGCCAAGAGACAGTGTTTAAGCTCTAATTCAGACAGACCTCTCGCCGTAGAAAATCGTGAATATTGAATCATGCAGCGCTGAAGGCACAATACTGATAAGCTAGAGGGTAGCTCTCCAAGGTCACGCAATTTTGCGTGGTGCAAAACAAGTTTTCTAAGTTGAAGTTCACTAAAATGTTCAGGTAGCTCGGCAATCTTTGAGAAGCACAACTCCAAGATTTCTAGATTCGCTAGTCTCGTTAACCATCCAATTTGTGGTGGCTCAGAGGAAGAATTCTGCATTGGATCAGTAGGATCAAAGTTATCACCCAA
Source organism: Metrosideros polymorpha var. glaberrima (assembly GCA_001662345.2). NCBI lineage: Eukaryota > Viridiplantae > Streptophyta > Magnoliopsida > Myrtales > Myrtaceae > Metrosideros > Metrosideros polymorpha. The sequence goes on along the minus strand of BCNH02000003.1, from coordinate 25,924,180 downwards.
GTACAGCTCTTTCAAGTTTCCTAAGAAAGAAAGGTCCGGCACCGTCCACATCTTTTTGGATCCCCAGCGAAGAATGCTTAAACTAGATGGAAGTCTTTGCAAATCCCAAAGTTGGTCACATTCACTTAAATCTAGCTGTTGGAGATCAGAGAGCAATGGAAGGGTCCAGGGTAGGCCAGAAATCTTGGTAGATGATAATCTCAAGATTTTCAAAGAGGATAATCCTCTGACATCACAGAGAATCCACCCCTTCAGGTTCCGGCATTTTGAAAGATCTATCTCTTCCAGCTTTTCTAGATTTTTTATATCTTTGGGGAATTTTTCTAAGTGAGTATTCTTCATCTTCAGCACTTTCAAATTTTTCAAACGCTTGACGGACCCAAGTAGACTAGCAATCTTGGTGCTTGATAGATCCATGACTTCCAGTGACTCAAGATTCCTAATGGAACCAGGAAGCTCAAGTAAACTCCCACAATTTCCTAGAAGCAGGCTCTGAAGTTTCTTTAACGACTTGATAGAATCTGGTAGTCCTTCAATAGTGGCACCATCCAGTCGAAGATGCACAAGAGATTCCAAGTGACCAGTAGAGGGTGATATATCAGCTAAACTTTTACATTGGCAAGCGCTCAGAATCTTAAGTTTCTTCATGGAGGCTGGTTCGAAATCAATCATTTTAATGGAAGTTCCATCAATCAGAAGTTCTTCCAAATCTTTCATATGACACAGTTCTTGCGGCAAGTCGCTGACGAATGTGCAGAACTTAAGATTTAAGGAGACTAAGTTCTTTAGATTACCTATCAATGGACCAATTTGGGATAGTGCGAAACAACGTTCCAGGACTAATCTCTCTAAGTCCATCGCAGGGAAGTCTGGAATAGCATTCAGCTCACGACAGCTACTTAGGTTCAAAACTTTCAATTCACTCGCCTTCTGCAAGAAGAGAGGACGGAAAAGGCTCAGTTGGTGCTAGCTATTCTAATAATCCCAGGATACACAGACAAAAATGCACTTTACCTTCAGGATTTGTCCCCATACTCGTGAATCTCCAGCGACCAAACTCCGAGATAGATCAAGAATGACCAATTTCTCCAAATGAAAAAAATCTAGTTCAGAGATCTGGCTGCACCCTTCCCAATCAAGCCACCTTAAATTTGAAAGAACATTGTGAGCACTCTCTCCAACAGTAGCCTGGTCCGATCTCAAAAACCTCAAGCGGCCAAGCCAACTTAAGTTTGAAAGAACATTCTGAGAATTCCCTCCAATAGTAGCCTGGTCCAATCTCAAAAACCTTAAGCGCTGTAGATGGCCAAATCCTTCGCATCTAAGACATTCACTTTGTCCCTTATCAAACGTGAGACCAAGGGCTTCCACCTTTTCAGCACTCTGCAAATCGAGGGAACTGAATAAATAGAAAGGGAAATGAAATATAGCCGTTCACACTTCATTTTGGGAAAGAAAAATTAAGGAAAGGCAGTATCTTCAAAGATTGTTGACTGTGTTTGAACTAAAAAATCTTGTGCTTGAAGCATATACCTGCTCTCCATTAAGCGTGGAAAGTGCATCAATGTGATTCCATAATCTACTGCGATTTCGAGGCTCATTGGGATCTTCCATTCTAACAATTTCCCTGCCAAACTCTCTTAGTTGATTATGCATCCATAATTCATTGTTGTCTCCTATTTTGACCAAACCCATGTCACGGAGAAACTTGACTCCTCTTGGATCATACTCACATGCACGCCACATGTATGAGGGAATTCTCTCATCCGTTCCAATGAAAAAACATGCTATATCGAGAAATATCTTTCTCTTCTCTTCATCTAGAGATCCATAGCTTATCTTGATCGCTTCTTGGACTTTATCTTCCGGCTTCCTTCTTAAGCTATGCAATGTATCTTGCCATATTTGTCTTTCCCCCTTATTTTTATGCAAGTATGAAGCTGTTACTTCAATTGCCAAAGGAAGCCCTCCAATAGTGTCGACAATGTCTCTGAACAGAGAATCATACTCATCCTCCTCTTCGCGAGTATACCCACTAAAAGCATGCTTGCGGAAAAGTTGAAGAGCTTGATTACGCCCCATTTCTCCAACCTCATACTTATCGGCCACTCCATCCCCATAACCATGAAGAACATCTATTGTTTCAACTGTCATGAGAATCCTGCTTCCTGAGCCAAACCAACTGAGCTTCCCCACTAAATGCTCAATTTGGCCAAAATCATGCACATCATCAAGGAGAATGAGACCTTTCATTTCGCTAAATGAATTTTCTATGACTTTGGTACCTTCGTCATGAGTTCGTAGCCTTCTATGTTCTTTCTTTTGGAGGTCTGAGATTAACTGTTCTTGCAGGCCCGTGAGTCTATTGGATATAACATTTTCTCGAATATTTGGAAGAAAACTACAACGTTGAAAGAGATGATGGATTTTGTTGTACACAACCTTTGCAATGGTAGTCTTGCCAATCCCTGGCATGCCCCATATTCCAAGTACACGTACATCTTTGTCATATACTTGCGTTGCTCGCTCATTGGCATAGATGACACCAAGCTTTTTCATAGCCTCCCGTACGTGGGGTTCAATGCCCACTAAACCGTCGGTTACATTTAAATCATTCTTCTTCAACAACTCTTGAATATATGAAACGACTGTCTCTATGAGTGCCCCTTGATGACTGCCAAATGCGAATGATAAAGATGAGGAATTATGATGAGATCACAAAACATTTAACAACAGCCTGCGAAAATTACATGGGAAATAATCCAGGTACACCTTACTAAATAATGACCAATAAGGATGATGCAGTGGGCAAAAACAAGGGCATGGGATCATAAATTTGAAGCTAATTACATTAAAAGGACAGTGAGAAGATGATTACCCATCATTTGTATTCCGTAGATCATACCCCTTAGTCTCAGCAATCTCTCGGAGAGCCCGCTTCCATTTAGCAATGACCTTGCAGTCAATTCCACGGTGCTCGTGCTTACGGAAGGACTCCCCAACACATCCAAGTTGGTATCTTAAGTCAGTGGGGTCAATATCATAGAAAATGGGCACGATCAGTTGAGTGTCTGCTTCTTTGCATTCCACCATTTGGGCCAATTCCATGAGACAACTGCGACTGGATGCATAATCCTTGGAGAGAATAGGTATTGATATCTTTGATTGCTTTATGGATTGAACCAATGCATCATGGATATTTTCTCCAGAATCAAGATCATTATTGTCTCTAAAGACATGGATCCCTGCATTACTCAGTCTGGTGTAGAGGTAATCTGTAAATCCCTTGCGAGTATCGGGACCTCTAAAACTCAAAAACACTTCGTAATTGGTTCTTGATGAGGTAGACGACGACGACGACGACTGCAATGATGGCGGAGGTGGCAACAGAGGGGGCAGCAATGGAGGCGGGGGAAGAGGAGGCGGAGGCGGAGGCGACTGAGGCAGAGGCGGCGACGGTGAAGAGACCAACCCCTGTAAAATGGAAAAGGCGAACTCTATCACAAGTTGCCACTTCGTTTTAGATAATTTCCGCAGAGCAGCAAAAGCAAAAAGTGAACGCACAAGGCCTTGACTAGGATGTTCTGGTCTGAGACTATAAAGTTGTCTTAGAAAGAGAAAAAAACAAAAACAAAAGGAAAGAAAAAGAGTTAAGACTCCATTCGATCTAGGCTCATTGATGATGTTCTGGAAAAGGATGTGAGATGCAGCTGATTTGAAGACCAATTCAAGATCAAGAAATGTACAAAGAACAAGATTTGCACTAACTGATGATGCAGATCTAAAGCATATATAAGCTAAATCAACACTCCTCACACAGACATTAACCCAAAAAAAAGAAACGCACAAACGCGGGAAGCGGAACTGACCGGCCTTCTTCTCCTATTGCGTGTAAAACACAGGTAACGCAAACGGGCCATCACCCCTCTCTCTCTTGCCCTCTCACTGAATCTGGTCTGGCCTGCTCTGCAGAAGCGACTCCAGGTTATTAAGCCGCGTTGACGGGAAGGAATTGATGCGTACGAGGAATATACCGTACAAGTACGACAGAGAAAAGGCATTAGAAAGACACCTCTCAGTTCTTGCTCTTGATCGACAAAAAATTCTTGCTCTCGTCCTAGTAAAAAAAAAAAAATCTTGCTCTTGTGAAAAAGTATCAAGATACTTGATGAGAAAATGTTAGGTGCTCAATGGGCACCAGGCTGACTTGGTGTGAGGAGCCAATCATGTCGCGACACATGGTACAGGCTGGGCTCCGCTGAGCACCTAACATTTTCTCGCTTTATAGAGGTTATCCCGAATATGTAAGTTAAATATGTAACATTCTTCAATTTTTGTATAAAGAAAATTAGAAATGATATGACTATTTCCGCAACTAATAATCCTGCGACCACAACTTTTACGCTGAACAAAAGAACTTACACGACAGGAAGAACAGTTCTTCATACTGGGGCCACAACAAATTACATCGTTTTTAATGTCACTAGTGGAGGATTTCCTTTCCCAACAAAAGAATTGCCAAAATAGGTGCTTTTAAGAATCCTTAGAAATGGATCCCCAATCCTTCTGTCGATGCACGTGCCGTGTTGACAAAAAAATTGATGTGGTATAAAATATTTAAAATATCATTATTAGTTCATAACTCATTAGTTTATAACTTATTAACTTAAATTTTGAATATGAATCCAATTAAATATGTTGACGGGTTGAATTTGGACTCCCTCTTGACAATTGACAAATTTCCTCAGATAAAGGTATCGAAGCGTGCTTAATGTAGCAACACCTTCTTCCTTTGATCTAGAGTTAGAGAAAGAGACCAGGGATGAAGGTGGGTTTATTGTGTTAAAAAAAAAAAATCTCGCATTGAAGAATTGGTATTGTGTGGTTAACGGGTTCCGACTTGAGCTCCATATAACATTTACATAAAATTTAAAAAAAAAGAGAGAGTGAATCCCGTCTATTAATGGCAAGGTAACATACAACCCATGACATAGTTGTAAAGGTTGGGTCATCATCAAGGATCACCTTGGGCTTGGGTTTAGGGTTTGCGCAGATGCATGAGGGTGAACCTTTTTTTTTTTAGGGTGAACTTCGCTCACCAAAGTAAATTCACTTTTGTGAATTCAATCGAGGGTAATTTGGTCAATTTAATTGAAAATGCTTTTAGGGGTGTGCATGGTCTGGGCCGGTCCGATCCTCATATGGAACCGAGGACCGGACCGGTAGTCCCGATCCCTAAATTTTCAAGATCGGACCAGGACCATTGGTCGTGGTCCGGTCCAGTCCAAATAGGATCGGCAAACAAGCTGAAGAAGTCGTTGTAGCTCGCGATTTCACTTGTCGCGAATCTTCAAGAGCTCGGCCTCGATCTTGCGGAGGCGCGGTGGGTTCTGACGACGTTCTTGTAGGCGATGGAAAAGAGGTGCGGCGAGTGCCGACGACATTCTAAATAAGTGTCTGCTAAAAGAAAGTCATTGTATTCTTCTAAAAAGTTTCAACACTAAATAAACAGTGTTGTTTAATTATAGTTTTTGTTCTCTCAATTTGATTATCTCAAACAAAAAGAGTAAGGCTCATTAAAAAATGAATTCATCCGCTGCTTTTTGAATTTCAATACTAGACAATTTCCTTTAGTTGGAAACTAAGAAAAACTTTTATAAATTATATCCATCTTATAACCTTGGTGTTTTTACCTCAACAATAATATTGATCATTCTCAATGTGAGAGTCTCTATCAATTTAAATGAGTTCAAGGCAGAACATTATCGGACCATTAAAAAGAGAGAGAAAGGCCATGGATGTAATTTATGCAATCTGACGCTTCAATTAGTTCAAATGAGTTCATGAATATTAACAAATAGCTCACATAATTAAATTATCATATTCATTTCCAAAAAATATTTGTGTTGACATATAAATTTTAGCTATAGATTAGTTATTCATCTCCTAAGAAAGTTCGAAGAGGAGGAAATTTCGAGGAGGAGGAGCATATACGTATATATATTTTTTATTTTATCGGTCCGGTCTGGTCTCATCCCCCTAGGATCGGGGACCGAACCATCCAGACACCGGTCCTGTTTATTGGGACCGAGGACCGGACCGATGCCCTCAAGGATCGGACCGGTGCCCTTAAGGACCGAACCAACTCGGCCGGTCTGGTCTGGTCTTGGTCCGGTCCGGGCGGTCCCGATCCAGTTTGCTCACCCCTAAATGCTATGGATTAGTCACATGTTAGAAAATAGCCCCCTTCTCTCCATTTGTTTCGTGGAAAAAGAATTATTTGAAAAATATTTTTTCGAGAATGGTAGCTTATGGCTACGTTTGGGAAGCCTTTGGGAGAATGTCATTTGGGAAAATGCAAATACCTTTAAGTTAAAGAAGTTTTTCGAAATGTAAATAGTATTTGGTAAAATCACATTTTGAAATGCAATTTTGGATAAATGGTGTTTAAGAAAATTACACTTTGGAATGCAACTTTGCAAAGCCCTTTTGTTTTGTTTTGTTTTTTTTTTTTGTCAAAACCCTTGCGACCTCAGGCCATCAACGAGCCACCACCAGCCTCGCCTAAGGTCGCCCGACCTTAGGCGTGGTGGCCTGAGGTCGCGCGACCCACGCCTGAGGTCGTGCGACCCACACCTGAGGTCATATGACCCAGGCAAACGGTCGCCTAGGGTCGCGCCTGAGGACACACGACCCCAGGCGGACGTCAGCCTGAGATTGTGGAACCCCAGCAACCACCAGCCTGAGATCGTGCGATCCCAGTGATCGCCTAGGTCTCGCGACCCCAGGCAACCGGCGATCGTCGCCTGGGTCACGTGACCTCAGGTCGCTTCGCCTAGGGTCGCGCAACCCCCCGACGACCGTCACCTCCACCTCTCCAGCCTCACCAGCCCATACCCCTCTCCAGCCAATCGCCTACCTCCGTTCTAAGGCTTTCATTGAAGAGAACGCTTTATGTGGAATTTTGATGAAATTGTGAGGGCAAAAAAGGAAGAAAAAAATTCACTTGCCCTACCAAATGCATTCCGAGAAAGCTAAAAGCCCAAGGCAGCCTCAAGACTACCTTGGGCTTTCAGCATTTTGGAGACTTGCATTTCCCAAATGCAAGTCTCCAAATGGGTTCCCTAACATTCATTTTTAGCTAAAGAGGCATTTTCCAAATACAAATGCTGCTGAATGTGGTTCCCAAACGCAGCCTATATCACTTGAAATAATCAGTCAATGAAAAATGTTCTCATTATCAATAACAATTTACGTTTAAATATTTCGTGGACGAGGAAAATATTCTCCATTCATTCATTTTTGTAAGAGATACAAGCGTCATTTTTAGAAAAATATTTTTCAAATCATTTTTTTTCACCAAACAAATGCATCCTAAATAAAATTATATACCCCCTTCTCAGGGGCTTTGGAAGTAGTATTCACCTCCGAGTTTTCTAATATTACATACCTCTCAGACTTTACGTAGAAACGTATGCTTTTCAGAGAAAAAACCTTCAATAATAGATGACATTTGGATTTGTTTAGAATTTTATTTTCAGTGACATTAGCTCAAAAATTGATTGGAAGTCAATGTTGGAGGGCGGCAGCAGGAGTTGAAAAGCAATGGATAATTACCAAAAAAGTCCTCAACCAATTTAGTCCCTATTTTTTTGCCAGTTCAGTTCTAAACCTTTCAATCCATTCGGCAAATTTTGGCCGGCCGGCGTCCACGTCAGCGCCGGCCAACCAAAATTCACTGGATGGACTGAACTTGAACAATTGTATAAGGTTTAAAACTAAATTAGTAAAAAAAAAAATTATGACTAAATTAGCATAATTACAATAAATTTATGACTTTTTTGGTAATTTTCTCCGAAAAGCCAAATTTGAAGAGAGAGAGAGAGAGAGATGGAGGGTGGAGAAAAGTGGGTGTGGATAGCGAACGCAAACAGTGAAGGCATAAGACCGACTGGCTTAACTAGGATTTTCTGATATGAGACAACAAAGTTGCTTTAGATTTTAAAAAGAAAATAAAGATTTGAAGAGAGAGAGATTGGGGGGTGCGAAGAAAAGTGGGTGTGGATAGCAAAAGCAAACAGTGAAGGCATAAGGCTGATAGGTTTAACTAGGATTTTCTGATATGAGACAACAAAGTTGCTTTAGATTTTAAAAAGAAAACAAAGATTTGAAGAGAGAGAGAGATGGGGGGTGGAGAAAAGTGGGTATGGATAGCGAAAGCAAACAATGAAGGCATAAGGCCGACTGGTTTAACTAGGATTTTCTGATATGAGACAACAAAGTTGCTTTAGATTTTAAAAAGAAAACAAAGAAGAAGCCCCTTCAATCTTTCAAACTTTATTTATGATTGAACCATGTGTTCCTAATCCAGTTCCAGAAGAACCAGATCCTAAAAAGCTCGTCCAGTTCTTTAAAGGTGATGGACATCTTGTTCACCACTACAAAGACCCATATGGTCATTGTTTTTGGGATTTTTTTTGCCAATGCTCCTCATGCACCAATTCTCCAGATGAAGTAGATCCAGCCACACGAACTAGGCGATGAAAGAAGCCTCTAAAAGATCTGTTGTACCAAAAGTTCTTAAATGGAGATCCTACTGTTGATACCCTTGGAGAAAATGACAAATACCAATTTGTTGTTTCCTATTCTCCACCTTCATCTCTAGGAACATCCCCATCATCACCCTCATAACCCTCATCTCCTCTACCTTCACCCCCTCACAAAAAACAGGCAGTTTCCTCCTTTTATAAACCCATTCTTAAGTGGGTAAAAAAGAATGCTTACCCCCTTGAAATCCTTGTTGAAACACATGTCTCTTCAAAACAACTTCCCTTCTTGGAAATGTTCAGCGAGGTAGATTTTTCGCCTCTGAATCTATGAGAAAGTTCATCTTCAAAACTTTCTTTCCCTGCCATTAAGGAATTCACTGATCCTCAGCGAAGATATCTCCATGCTCCTAAGATATCATTGCCAACTGAAGTGGACAAACGTGGAAGACAGAAAAAAGTTCCTACTGTAGAAGCTGTCCTAAATTGTCAATCAGAAACTCTCCTGGCACACAATAATGCTTTCAAGACAATTGATTCACGCATTATTAACATACATCAAGATCTCAAAAGATATAGTGAAAGTACCAAGAAAATGCTTTCAGACTTTCAAAAAAGGCTTCATGCCTTGGAATCAGGCCAGTATCTTGGATATCATCTTGAAAGCCCAAAAGATTAAATAGAGAAACTTCAATGGCAAATTGCACTCCTTGAAGAAGGAACTTTTAAGCTTTCAGATTTATTCTCTATTTCAAAACATGAATATCATCCTCCACGGCCGCAGAACTCTCCAGTATTTGCTGTTGTAATTGCTCAAAATGTTCACTGAGTTGGTCATTTTATATTTCTGAAATGATTTCTTGTAAATATTCCCAGCTTGGCCAACTGTTCCTTTAGGATTTGTCAAGGAACATGGATGCAAGAGACTTGGTCATTTTGCATGGATATGAACAAGGCATCTTCATTTCCATTCTAGAAGTTCAGATCTAGAACATGGTTCTGAACTCTGTAGACCATATGATAATAGAGAGTTGCAGCAATAGAATCAGTAGTTTGGGGTGCACCGGTAAGCTGAAGTTGCATTTTAAAAAAAGAAAGTAACTGCAGATTTGAAAGAGCAACGTTGAAGTTGGGATACAAGGTTACAAAAACTGTCCCAGCATTTAAAGTAGTTTGGACAGTGCCTATACAAGCATGCTGGTATTCTAAGAATCGAGTAGCCATAAGAGCCATTCTTACCACAACTAGCAAGCTTTTTTTTTTTCGTGAAAAGTGAGAGCAAGTCGAACAGCACCATAGTGGAGATGGGTATAACCTTGTTGAATCTACTGCCTGGGGAAGTCTGTTGGAATTTGGAGAGTAACAAAGTACTCTTGCTCAGTAGTAAGGATGGGATGCTGGTCAAACTTTGAAAACTGAACATACTCCTTAACATCTTTAGGAGTATAACGGATCAATTGCCGTATGGAACGGATTGGAGAGAAGGAAGTAGAGGATTTGGCAAAAGCAGAATATGGATTCATAAGAGGAAATTGGATTTCAGAGATCTTTGTTTCATCACTAAAAGAGACTTCATAGAGATAGTTGATCTTAGAGACGTTAGAGGTACAAAACTCTGAAAGAGAAAAGGAAGAAGATGGAGCGACAATATCATTTAAAAGTATGGGAGTAGTATCTGAGGTTTCCATAGTTAAGAAATCTTAGCAACACTGGATAATCACCGTCTAAACGCATGAAACAGACCAAATAAGCACAAAATCAGGCTTTGATACCAATGAGGAGGTCTAAACCCAGAACTAGGGAAAACCAAGTCCGTTTATAGCAAGTATGCTATCCCACATTAGGCAAACTCATGTTCAAGCTCCTAAGGAACTACCTATTAGCTGTCAAACTACCCAGAAATTTAGTTCCGAGCTTAGTAACACTTGGAGAGACTAGGATGATCACATGCTTCTACTGGCTAGGCTACCTTTCTTAAAAGATCACACCCAACATGCGAAGGGGGGGAGAGAATTTAGCTGGACATGAGAGATAATAGTGAGAAGTGATTTTCAAACTTTCGCTCTTATTCCAAACTAAAGGATTACATGACCTTATATAAGCGGTGGGGAATACACTGTTTGGACAACAATCCAGAGTTTCAACAATACAAACAACGGATACGCAATAGTAGCTTTGCGTGACTGAACAATAAAAAACACACATATGAATAGTGTTTCGACAATTATTTGCTACAGTGAATAGAGAACAATGTCGGTGCTACAATGATTTGCTACAGTGATTTTACGCCAACTAGAGTTGTAGTCATAATTTGAGCTGTTTAAGCTGTGTACAAATTCTTGTTCTAGGATTCTTTGGCCCAAATTACGGTCTGGAATTGGAGATTCTGAAAGATTGATTTCTTCATAGAGAGTAGCAGTTTCTGGAGCGACTTCTGGAATTATTGGCTGGGGCCAATTTTCAATCTGCATGGAGCTAGAGTTAGGGTTTAGTCCTACGGATAAGTTCAATGGACCGTGATCATAGGGATCTTGGGAAAGTGGTCCTTCCCATGGATCATATGGATCCTGTGATGAGCTTGCACGATTTGCTGTGGAGTCTGTGTGTTTGTCTGTCATTTCTTGATCAAGTTGCTGGTTCCAATCTCGGAGTGCCTACTGTACTGCTGCTGATGGTCCGTCGTGGTCCCATGAGACAGGTGTAATATAATCACATGCTTTTTCTAAAATTGTCCTATTTTCTTAGTATAGGATTCTCTGCAATTCTCGATAAATGTGTTCACAAGAACCAAAACGACTGAGAAAATATTTGTAGATATGGGCCACTTGGAGCTGTGGTTAAGGTTTGTAGGTGGTTGTCCCTATTTTGGATGGAGCATTAGAGATGGTACCATTATTGTGAACAAAAGTCCAAGGTCGATGGAAGAGAATAATAGTGTGTTTTTGGATCTCTTGGAACTTTCCTTAATTTTTCAATAAAGAGTCGTTTCCAATAAACAAGTGGATAAAACCATTTGAGCACAGTGAGAAGGTTTCTTTCATACTGATTTTGAAGACCAAGTGCCACTAGTTTGATGAGCTTAACCGAAAAACACCGAGTAGGGAATTCAATAGCTATTAGGTATTTATTGGTTAAATACCATAAAAACCATTTAAGCTCTTCTGGGAAATCATCTGATTTCCAAAATAGTTAATGGATGAAGAAGTACCTGTGATGTAGTCCTGAAGGACTAAGGAGAGAACCTCCATGGCTTCTGAAAAGGTTTGTATGGCAACGCCACATGAAATGCTCAAGATGTTCACTGAGTTGGTCATTCTGTATTTCTGGAATGATTTCTTGTGGATATTCCCAACTTGGCCAACTGTTCATTCTTTCAATTTTGTATTTCTTAGGTTGGAAAAGAGGATGCCTGAGAATATACATGTGGATTTCTTCTGGTGGTGCTTTTGGCCTGGAGAGGAAATTTGTGAGCACGTTCTTTTTTCCCGCAATATGCTTGGTTTCGAATGAATATTTTGAAAACCATTCAGCCCATCGGAGTAGTTGGGGATGAGGAATTTGCCTTTATTTGAACTTGGTCATTTGGGGAAATGATAACATATCTAATTCCACAAGAAACTGATGACTGATAAGATGAAATTCAAAATTTTTAATTCCATTCTTAACTGCCAATATTTCCTTGAAAGTAGAATGATAATGCATTTTTGCATGGGAGAATTTACCATTTTTGTAAACACAGAGGTGTCGCTTACAATTGATTTCTTCAAATAATATGGCTGCCCAATATTCATCATTGGCATCGGTTTGCAGTATACGTTTTCCTGTGGATAGGATTTGCAATGAGGGAAGATCTTGCATAATTGTCTTGAGTTCAGCAACTGCTTTGATTTGAGTTTTTCCCCATGGTGGTAGATGCTTCTTTAACATTTGCTGAAAAGGAAGTAACAACATTGCAATATTTAGAACAAAATCTCGAAGATAGTTAATGATCTCGAGAAATTGTTGAACTTGTTTAGTTGTAAAGTCCTTTTCAGGAAAGTTAAGTAATTCCTTGACAATATGAGAACTAGGATAGTATGTACCTTTGTTAAGGTGCATTCCAAAGAATTCAATTTCTGTTTGGGCAATGATAATTTTCTTCTAAGAAAGCATGATGTCATATTTTTTCACAATTTCTTCAAATTGTTCAAGAAACTTGTAGTGGGAATCTTCATCTAGGCTGTAGAGCAATATATCATCAATGTATATCGCAGTACTTACCAAAATTGGTTGAGAGATGCGGCACATAACTTTCTGAAACAAGGAGGGGGCCACCTTAAGTCCAAAAGGAAGGACTTTTCACTGGAAGTGTTGGTTTGGGATACAGAATCATGTTTTAGGCCTGTTTTTAGGATGAATTCCCAATTGCCAAAAGCCTGCCTTGAGATCAAACTTTGAGTAAATGCGAGCTTTTGTTAATCCTGCAAAAAGCGAGTTTCTGAAGGGTAATGGGAATTTATCATCTTGGAGGAAAAGATTAAGAGGTTGGTAGTTGATAACCAATCTTAATTTTCCTCGATTCTGCTTGGCACGTTTGTTCACATAAAAGGCTTCACATGCTCATTGTGAGTTTGAAATTTCAATGAGGCCTTGCTGTAGCAACTCAGAACATTCTTATTGAACCTGGGCAAGATGGTCTGAGTTCATTCTTGAATGATTGGATTTGATAGGATTTATGTCTTCGTTCCGTTTAAAAGGAAGTTTGACATAAAATTCTAGGTTTTGCCATAAAGGATGAGAGCATTTCTGGGTGAATTCAGAATGAGTTTCCGAGCATGATTCTAACAGCTTTTGCATGATTGGGTCTAGTAAACTCATATTGATGGAAAAAAGTCTTTGTATATTAACAAATTCGAAGAATTGATTTTTATACGCAAGACCTTTTCCAGAAATGATTCGGAGATGAGAAAGTTGAGTTATAATATCCCACCCAATGATCAAGTCTTTATTGGGAAGGCTAGATCCAAGAACTTTAGTGTTTATGGAACACTGAGGGAAAAACTGGATAGTTACTAGTGTGGTGCGTACTTTTATGGAGAAAGTATTTCCAGACGCTGAGTTGAAATACCGAACACAGAAAGTCCGATATTCCTCCAAAAGTACGTTGGTGTCTAGGATGAATGAATTAGCACCAGTATCTATGAGAGCAATGATTAAGATAGGTTTAGCAAACTTGGAAGTAAAGATTTTCACAGAGAAATGAGGACAATGAGTGTGGCTAGATATATGATGGATTGTAAGTCTGAGAATTGAAGAGACAAATAGAAGAGATCTTTTGGGTCAGGTTCTAAATCTGAGCTTATATCGCCGGGGCTTTGGTAGCAAGAGATAAGACAGAAGGTTTGTTCTGTTGGATTTTCATCCATAGAGAACAAGGATTCTACATCGTCATCCTTGAGAGAAATACCTGTTTCAAGCTCAATGTGATGTATGAGACGATATTGACATTTCTTTGCTTGGGAGCAGTCTTTGGCAAAGTGTCCCTTTTTGTTGCAAATAAAGCAACAATCTGATTTCTGGCGATCTGGAGCATTTCGTCGTTTCTTGAGAAATCTCCATTTCTTCTTTCTTTTGAAGTGTCTAGATTTATGTCTGGACTTTCTCTCATAATATTTGTTGACGTGCCTTTTCTTCTTGGAATGATTTCCGCAAGATGAGCCATTATAATCTTTTGGGTATTTGATCTTGAGATACTGGCGGGAGCATGCATCGTCAAGTTCTCGATTATTCTTGAGATAATTTTTGATCATTTGTCTTCGTAGACACAAGTCATCAAGGCAAAGATGGATCTCCTGCTGAAGTTCCCCAAAAGGGATATCAGCTATTTTCTTGCTTTTGTTGAGAAAATTCATTTCTATCTGTTGAGAGAATTCTTTGAGGGCAGAATTCAAGAAAACTTGTTTTAAACTTGGATTAGCTCCAAGACCATAAAAAAAGCTTGGTCATTGCAGTATAATATTTATCTAAATGTTTCTTTTGAAGAGAACATTTTCTGTCAAAATACTCTCTTCTTTTGAGCTCAAGTAGATCAGCTGATTTTTCTATGAAGTACTGATAAATGACTTGAATAGGTTGGACAAAATCAGGAAAGAGTAAAAAGGAGAGAGAGAGAGAGAGAGAGAGAGAGAGAGATGAGGGGTGTGGAGAAAAGTGGGTGTGGATAGCGAAAGCAAACAATGAAGGCATAAGGCCGACTGGTTTAACTAGGATTTTCTAATATGAGACAACAAAGTTGCTTTAGATTTTAAAATAAAAACAAAGATTTGAAGAGAGAGAGAGAGAGAGAGAGAGATATGGGGAGTGAAGAAAAGTGGGTGTAGCTAGCGAAAGCAAACAGTGAAGGCATAAGGCTGACTAATTTAACTAGGATTTTTTGATATGAGACAACAAAGTTGTTTTAGATTTTAAAAAGAAAACAAAAGAAAAGGAGTTAGATCTAGGCTCATTGATGATGTCCTCAAAAGGAGATGAGATCCAGCCAATTTGAAGACCAATCAAGACCAAGTAATGTTCCAATAAATCCTTTATGGCAGTCCAAAGAAGAATTCGCAGTGAAGATGCAGAGCCAAGCATGTAGCAGCTAAATCAATAGTCCTCACACAGACATAACCCACCAAACATCAAATGCTGTGTGTTTAGACATTCAAGCTGTGGAAATAGTGCCGGCCATATTTGACTTCTGGATTCTTTTGGAAAAGGAAGGAGACAATCAAAACAAGATTGTAAGGAAATCGAAATGCATTACGAGGGATGAGAATTTATATTAATTTGAAATTTTTGGCATTGGGTGACAGATTGGAATATAGCTTTATTATATGATTCGAATTTGATTGTTTCACATTTCTAAAGATACAAGCAAATGAGCTATGTGTGTTAACCAAGTTACATTCGTTCATTTAAAAGTTACTAAACCAATGACTTAGTTAAAGAGAAATTGTCAAAAAAGTTCTAAACCTATTGCATTTTTGCTAATTCAGTCATAAACCTTTTAATTTTGCCAATTGAGTCATAAACCTTTTGCATTTGTACCAATTCCATCCTAAGCCGCCGGCCGACACTCATGTGGCTCACCGGCCGGCCAAAATAATACTTTTTAAATATTTTTAATTAATTTTTTTCTTTCTTCTTCTTCTTCTTCTTCGCTTGTAGCAGGTGGTTCTAGTTTTGGCCGGCGAGGGTTGTCGGAGCTCGCCGGCCATTAGACGAGGGCCGCGAAGCCCTTGTCAGCCGCCGGCGAGGGCAACCCCTCGCTTGTTGCGGCCATGGACGAGGCTTTGCTTCAGATCTGCAAGTTAGCCGCCAGGAAGACGAAGCCAAAGATGAATAGAGAAAGTCGCGAGCAGATTGTGGATTTTGGAGTCAACTTTAAAATTCGAGTTTGGGTTTCTGGATTTTTTTTTCTTCCCCTATTCTGGTAACTCGCCGGCGTCGAGCGAGGGGCTGCCCTCGCCAGCCCAGGCGAGGGCGACCCTCACCAGGATGAGGGCTGCCATCGCCTGATGAGGCCACGACGAGGCTGGCCTCACCCAGATTTGGGCGATGCCGGGTGAGGGCCTCAACGCTCGCTGATGGCCAGCAAGGGCTTCGCGGCCCTCGCTTAGTGGCCAGCGAGCTCCGGTGACCCTTGCCAGCGAGCTCGCCGACCAAAACCAGAACATGCAAAGCCAAGCTAAGGAAGAAGAAGAAGGAAGAAAAGAAAAGAAAATTTAAAAAATTAAAAAAAATTAAAAAATCGAAAAATATTTAAAATATTTAAAAAATATTATTTTGGCCGGTCGGCAGGCCACGTCTGCATCGGCCGGCGGTTTAGGACTGAATTAGCACAAATACAAAAAGTTTAGGACTCAATTGGCAAAATTAAAAAGTTTAGGACTGAATTGGCAAAATTAAAAGGTTTAAGACTGAATTAGCAAAAATGCAATAGGTTTAGGACTTTTTTGACAATTTTTCCCTTAACTAATGATTCATCATCCACTCGTCCCTTTTTTTTTTTTTTGCTTGTTCTTGTTCTCACTTATTCCCACCTTCCTCCACGACCTTTCTCTATTGTAATGAAAATGCAGCAATATAACAATTTTCATTCTCAAGTTTCATTTCCATTCAGTCTCATTCTAATTCACCGAACATTGGCAAGAAAATGAATCATGATCCTAATTTCACTCAGCTGGTTTTACTCCCGATAACCAAACAAGCCCTTAATGATATGAAACTCTCCACATCAGTATGGATTTTGAAATGGTAAACAAACTGGTACCATATTTGTCAAAGATATCCACGATTTGTGTATTTCTACAGCTTGGGAGGAAATTGAAGGTCCAAATATTTCATTAAGTCAGCCCTATTTTATGCTGTGCGCGCACGTGCGCCCACTTGGCCAGTGAAAACCTAACCGAAGGTTCCATCTCCGTATGGTATTTACATAAACCATTGACCTAAAACGCCAGTTGCACCATGTGCTCGTGGGCTGCTACATAATGCTGAAGCTTCTTCCCTAATAACAGGGGAGAAGCCGCTGATGATGACATGTTTTATTCTTGTCCCCCCAGCACCAACCAATGAAATCTTCCAGTCACCAACTTCATTCAGATTTCATCTGTTGTAGCCGCAAGCCAAACTTAACCCGGCAAGCTCTTCCTTTCATAGAACACCTTTCCCTCACAGGCTCAATGCCCGCTTCCTGCTCTGAACCTGGATACTAGAATTCCCTGCTCTCCATTCACTCTTCTCCATCCAGAAATGATTGGATTGGGATAAGCCATATTAAATTAAGGGGGAGAAGCTGACCTAGGATCAACAGAGTTGTGCACCGATGTCCCATACCAGCGCAAAAAGCTAAAGCTGAACAAATGTTACCTAAAACAACCTATTTGTGATCTTAAACCAAGATGAGGTAAGATGCCGAAATCAATAACCACTTACAATCATTGCTAGATCCTTTCTAACCAGCTCGCCCTCTCTGATATCCGTGTTTTGAGATAAATGTCAATCTTGGTAGTTACTGTGAGGATGCTTTCATTTGAGTAGAGGGGCTTCTATGTCATCTGGGGTGTGTCGTAGGCATTACATCAGAAAGAAAACAATTGAAATGTTCTCAACACAAATCTGAGTCCCAGGACAACGGAACTAGAGCCATCAAATAGGTGGATCGGGTCGGGTTGCAAATTATCCGACCCAAATTGGCTCTTTCAACCCGTTTTGACCCATTTTCCTACAATACAAATCTAGCAACCCACACCCGACCCATATTGTTAAAACACTTACATATTTAATCCAATCTAAGAAAATTTGTTTCTTATAAAAATTCTAAAAAATAATATTCCCAATACATTGTGGATAATTTTTATAATTTAAAAAAAAAAATTTGATTTTTTTAATTCTTTTTCTTCTCTCTTTTCTTTTTTCCTTCTTCCTCCTTCCTCCGCCGGTCACCGAGCTTTGACGATGGTCAGCAACCGACCACAGAGGCCGATCCCGGCGAGCTCAAGCTCAAGGCACGCCAGGCCATCTCTAGCCAGCCATAGCTGAGGTAGCAAGAAAAAGCAAAAGGAAGAAAATAAAGAAAATAAAAAACAAATCATTAAAAAATTCAATTTTTTTGTAAATATTCAGAAATCCTATTTATGACTCACTTAGATAGTTAGCTTAGCTAACCAATTTAGGATCCATTAAGCTTTTAAGTAACCCATTTATGACCCACTTAAGCTTGCTTTTATAAATTAAGACAACCCATTGATGACCCACCACCATAAAATATGGGTTGTAAACTCATTTTGCCACCTCTAAATGGAACTGATAATTTCGAGTTCTCCAACTGTAATAAACTCATGCATTATGGGCTAGTTTAAAGACTAAAATCTGTATGTGTTGCCTCTCAGATTAATCTGAACCCAAGAAACAACATCATTCCATGAAGAAGAGTCTGTATGAAACATGCAAGGCTCATAAGTCTTTCTCCACGGGTGACGAGTAAAAGATCATTCGAAAATAGTTGCATTTCTTAACTACCCATTGAGCTTGAGCAAAAGAGATGCACTTCTTACAATCAAATGAAATATAAAATTGGGTACTATAGACACCTGTTTATGATGATAAATCTTAGGAGAAAATCATTTGGTATTATTACCTTGGCCGAGCATGTCTTGCACTAAATGCATGTCAGACAACCAGCTGCATGGGGGGTTCGTTCAATGTGAGAGATACCAGCTGTGCCCCTAAATTGTGCTTATGTACACCGTCTAAGAACTGGAGATGCCTTTGCGACAAGAAAATTCCTTGCAGTGCCTCCAGAATTTCCAGATATCTTTGGAGTTAGATCATTTCAAATTTACAGGAAACGACTAAGTCACCAGTTGAATGAGAGAGACTGAACAGAATGATGGATTGGTGAGGGAAAGAGGAATATGAAGGATCTGATGACCTGTGAGGTCATGCAAGGGTGCTTGTTTTCGGCACTTGGTCCCACTTTTGATAAATGAACGACTCAAAAAACTTCTGGTGCCAAATTTCAAATTGTAGCTCTAGCAATTTGGGAGCCAGTTTGCCGACTCAATTTCACGGTGGACTTCAATTTCGCGAGCTTTAATGCATCCTGTACTTGCTGTGTGCTTTCTGCCTCACATTCGCTAACATGCAGCACTTCCGAGGAGGTTAACTCCATGAGGCCTTCAATATCAGTGATCAGCCTGCATCTTTGGACTACTAGGACATTCAACATCTTCAAATTTGATATATCGGGCAATCCACCAAGTGAATCACAGTCTGACAAAATCAAACTTCGTAAATCTGTTAATTGGCCAAGCCCACTAAGATTACGTATTTCACAGTGCGTTATATTCAAGATTTCCAGAGCAATCAGTCCTTGAAGACCCTTAATCTCTTCTACTGCAGATTGGATGAGATTTAGTTCTGATAGTTTGCTCAGATGGTGAACTGCTGGCAATTGTCGCAAAGATGGACAATGTCGAATAGATAAAACGGACAATGACGAGGGAAGTTCCTCCACATTTTCAAGATTCACACCAGATAGGACTAGCTTATTCAGATGTGTACATGAGAGGAAACCATTCCCAAGTTGCAGTTCACTGATTCGAGAATGAGACAACTCTAACATCTTCAGTTTCGAAAGTGCTATGGGCACAACTAAGAGATCTCTCAAACCGGATCTTGGATTCATCCATGTTGAGGGACATATGAGCTCCTTAGGATTTTTATCACCCAGGCATATCTCCTCCAACTTCACTAAATCCTTAAGATCTGGCAAGGCCTTCATTCTTTCAGAACTCACACGTAGACAAGTTAAACTAGAGGGAAGCTCTGGCAGCGTTTGAATCTCATTGCACTGAAGTAAATCAAGAGTCTGAAGACAAGAAAGACTTCCAATTTCCGAAGGAATGCCAGAAATACTGGAATGTCCCAATCTCAGTATCCTCAGATGATCTAGACTCTTAATAGCAGTTGGAATGGCCCCCTTCAAACTCCTACAATGGGAAGCATGTAATTCTTCAAGGTTGACCAAATTTCCAATTTCTCTAGGCAATTCTCTAATGAAGGAAGAATCCATTTTTAACACTTTTAAACGCCCCAAGCAAGTAATTGAATTGGGCAATTCAGATATGCCTGTCCCTGTTATATCCAACTCCTCTAATGAGCTCCCCAAATTGCAAATTGAATCCGGAAGTCTTCCTATCCAACAACAATCCTTTAGAGACAAGATCTGAAGTTTCACCAGCTTTTCAATTGAGTCAGGGTTTCGAGTAATTTCTGCTTTTTCCAGCGAGAGTACTGAAAGAGCTGTCAAGCCACCAACTGAATCAGGCAGGTGACTTAATTGGAGACAGCTGGAGGCACTAAAAATCTCAAGTTTCTCCATGTAACCCATTGACACAGGAATTTCTTGTACCGAAGTCCCATCAATAAGGAGCTCCTTAAGAGCTTTCAAGTGACCCAATTCAATTGGCAACATATTGAGTTCATCGCAGAACCTCAAATTTAAGGAAGTTAAGCGTTTTAGATGACGGATGGAAGGATCTAACTTTATTAGTCGTGAACATCGTTCGAGAATCAATATCTCCAAGTCTGGGAAAGAGGACAAGTCAGGGCTTATCAATAGATCAGCACAACCAGTAAGATTCAAGACTTTCAACAGTGGCATCTGCAAAAATAACATAGAAACATTAATTCGTACACTGAACAAATCTTTAGGAGGATTTCTGATGGAAAATGTTTTCATAGTCAAAGAAGATGCTTATTTAGATTCTGAAGAATGATTTACCCTTTCAACAACCAGAATTTCATTCCCCTTAGCTCAACCTAAGATTCCACCATCACCATCATCCACACACCCTCTAATTGTTGTTGGCAGCAACCAATTATTCAGTTAAGTATTTCAAGAGTAATATTCAAGAATATCAGTCTTCATAAAAAGCTTTCTGGTGAAAACTTATTCATCAGGGAAACAGTTATATGAAATAAACAAAGCTTAGTCTACCTTGATTTCTCTCCAACCTCCCCAGTCTTCAGTGACTTTGCTCCATGAAAGATCAAGAATGACTAATTTCTCGACATGAAAATTAGTAGCTTCAAAATCTCTGGTGCATCCTTGCCATTGGAGCCACTTTAAATTTGGAAAAACATTGGCAAAATCACCAACAACTTTTGCACAATCCAAGATAAGAAACCTGATGTTTGGCATGCTCCTAAAATCTTCCGCGACAAAGTTGAGGTGGTCTGTCCCCTATAATGGAAAAAAGTATTAAGTGGAGGAAAAAAAAAACTAAATAAGTCAACGTTAAAGAGAAAGGACAATTTCTCAACGCTCCAAGGCTCAAGAACGGGATAAGGCAAGCATTGCGCTATACCATACCTCCATCTTCTCTGTATTTGAGGCCAACTCCAAATTGCATAACCTGCCTCGCGTTCCTGGATCTAGATGATCCTCTTTTCGTATGATTTGTTGGCCAAACTCCCTTAGCAACCTGTGCATCCCTAGTTCATTATTTTTTCCAATTTTAACCAGGGACAAGAGATGGAGTGCATCAACTCCATCTGAGGGGGGAAAATTGGGATTATGCCACATAAGTGAAGCAATTCAACAATCCACATCAGCAGGGAGGCATGCAATATCAAGAAATATCTCCCTTTGCTCTTTGCTCAATTCTTGATAACTAACCATCAAAATATTTTCAATATCCAGGCCAAATTGCAAAATTAGCTCCTCAAGTGCAGTCCATTCTTCTACTACTTTTCTGGACAAGAGTGAACCAATTACTTCGATAAGTAATGGAATCCCATTCAGAGAATTAATTATACCTTTTGCAATTTCATCAAAATCTGGAATTGGAAGATTTCTTCGCAGTGCATGCTTTCTGAAAAGCTCGAGAGCTTGATCATTATTCATCATGTTGATATCGTAAACATGAGCCAACCCTCGAGATATGAACTCTGGAAGAACAGATTTGATACTAGTGGTGACAATTATCCTAGATCCATAACCAAACCAATCAAGCTTCTCCCCAACAATTTCGTGGAGATGCGACCGTACCTCCACATCATCAAGAACAATTAGGACTTTCATATTTCGTAATATTCCTTTAAAAAAATCGACTCCTTTCGCAACTTGATCAACCTCATATTCTCGGTTTAAGATATCAGACATCAACTTGCTTTGCAAAAGCTGAACACCTCCAAGTTGTTTCGCTGTTGCCCCAATATCTGCAAGGAAACTACAACTGTCGAACTGAGAGGAAATTTTCTCATAAATGACCTTAGCAAGAGTCGTCTTGCCGACCCCACCCTTCCCGCAGATTCCAACTATTCGTACATCACTGACTTCTAAATCAAGTAAGTCCATCATGTCCTCCACTTGTTTGTCATTTCCCACTGGTTTTGCTTCATCGTTCTTTCGAGCCTCCTACACGAGCAAATAAATTGTAAACAAGAAAGCTGCTTCGGGAAATGAAAAAGTGTAAGAATTGGATTTAATTTTCATTTTATTTCTTGCTGCACTTCAGAAACAACACAGAAAACCCACCAGTCATATCCTAGTAAATCATCCCACCTATGTTGACACAAACACTTCAACCGTTCAACAAGTTAGGATATAGCATTAAATGGAATGTAATCAACCTTCGGATGATTATACTCCATTTGCAATATTATCCCAATCTCCCTAGAGATACAAAAATCATCAAAAATGAAGACTGATTACTTCCATAACCTGGACATCTAAGGCAAGGTAGTTTGCCATGCCATGCATACTCCTATATATAGGACAAGGATTAGTGTGAATAGTCTTACAAGTTACATCTCATACTTAAGGTGAACACTCTACCAAGGAAATATACTCAAGCAGTTTCCATGATCAACTACCGACAATTAGAAATGAGAGCTACATATGAGTTTATTCACATGCCCGCGGTTTACCTTCAGCTTGACCACGATTTCTCCGACAACTCGTCTGATAATGTGAGGCACACTGCAACAGAAGCGAAATGTTTCAGTTAGAAAAGAATGGGCGCCAGTTTATGTAAAGCCCGAGGGTCCCACTTGCCATGATATTGTCCGTTTTGGGCTTTGCAACCCTCACGGTTTTGTTCTCTCAGGGGCTGTCTATACAACACCCCGGAAAAGGCCTCACCCAGAGTACGCAACAGAACCACCCCTCTCTCAGATATTGTCCTCTTTGGGGTACAAGTGCCCACTGTGGCGACTTCGCCCTAACACGATCACACACTGCCTCCCCGCAAGGGTTTGTTCCTGAGGACACAAAGTCCTCAGGAGGCCTCACGCAAGTTAAAGACACCCCAACACCTTATAAACTGGCCCAAGACTCCCCCCCTAAGCGATGTGGGACGAAGAACTGCGCACCACCCCCTCAACGGGATGTCACAGTTTAACATACGGGCTGATACTATCTGAACTGCGGATCAACTATTTGAAGTTTATTTCTACTGATTGTTCTATTGGAGTTCAGCATTGCCGTTCTAGAAAATGATTCATGAGTTGCAAACCCTCCTGTTATAAAGTCTGGGCCTTTTACCTGCTAGATCCCTTGTCCCATCCACTTAATGAACCAACCTCTTTAAGAGCACCTTCCCACGCGCTTACTTCGTCGAACCCGCGTCTCTTCTTGTGCTTTGATAGGGCATCGCGGTACAGAGAGGTCTCAAGCCTAACATCACGAGGTTCCACGTCGTAGAATATGGGGACGACCGTTTCCCCACCACCCGATTTCGCCGTGCTCTCCACCATTGTCACAAGCTCCCGGAGACACAACGTGCTGGAAGCGTAGTTTCTGGAGAAGATGGGGATAAAGATCTTGCCTCTCAGAAGCTGCCAGCCAATTTCATCAACGGGCCGAAGTTCTTCTAGGCCTAGGAAGACGCGGATTCCAGCATCAACCAAGCTCCGGGACAGGGTGTCGACGAACAGGAAGGGAGTGTCGGATGCTCTGTAACTCAGGTACACGTCGTAGTAGTCGCTACCCCAGGCGACGTCTTCGCCCATCGCTGCCTTATCTGCTGTGCCCCCCGCCTTCTTCATTGCAAGATCCGAACGAGAAGAACAGCAACCGCTCTGGTTTGCCTAATCGCCTCTTGTTTGGTGACTCCCAATGACAGTATTTCGAGAATTCCGGAAATTTGGCAAAGTCAAACTTTGAAATGTTTTCTTTCTGCGTGAGTCTTCGTTCAGTTCGATTGTACACATCCTGGGTGGAAATGAAATCTTAAGAAATATCGCACAAGCCAATGAATTTTCAATACTAAAAAAAAAAAAATGGGAATCTATAAAGGAGAGAGGAATATGCCAAGTGAAACGAAGAGGAACACCTTGGGGGAAGCTGTTGTCACGGCCCCAAAAGTGCCACCGCCGGCCAGGCATTGGTGAGGGGCGTCGGTCCCTCGCCGGAGTCATGCGAAGCCGGCACCTTCACAGTCGCCTCCACATCTTTGTCTCCCAGAATCTGTGAATGTACAATAAACAGGTTACTAGGGACAGTAGCATTAACCCAAGATTTCACAAGTTTGGAAGACGCATTTGTTTTTCAGTCATAGAAGAGGTGGTACTCTCAGCTTTCATCGACTGAAAGGAAGAGTACTGATTGACCGCATCTTTAAGTAGTAAAACTTGAAGATTGATATCTATCAATTAGCTCCAGCTGCATAGAAGGAATAGGTGCGCCGTTGTTTCGATAGTCACCAAACAACGGAGAGATCAATTAAGGCATTCATGATATCTAATCGGTTAGCAAATACTTCTGCTATCACTTTATAAGCAAAATTGCAGAGGATAATTGGCGGATATTGAGTTATACATCCTGAAAGTCACTTTGAGAACTAATGTAATCTGGGTTTGGTTCAATCTGCTATCAAACTGCCCATATGAAAATAACTCGTGTTGTCGAGAATAGTTCTGATTGAAAAGTCTCCCAATTTCTTTGGCAGAACCATCCATTCACTTCGTCGGGTCCTGGCGTTTCGCCGCTCCCATCCCAAAAACAACCACCCAAGGGCATTGACCTTTAATTGCGTCAAAATCGCCCCTATGTCTGGTACAAATCGCTGAAGAACTTGGTTATCATTTCTTCTAGTCTTTCAGGCATTGCACACCAAGTCCCTTCAGTGTCTTGTGACAGAGAAATCTTATTCCGTTGACGTCTCCAGATAGCTCAAGCATGGAAGAATTTGCTATAGTGACACTCAATTTCAGCTATCCATTCCTAGACCTCAAATGCCAATACTGCTGCTCTTGCCTCCAAAGCTGGTCGATTCTTGCTTGAATAGATTTCGGTCTCTCCTTATCAAGCTGGTCTGCTCTGTCGCTTAACAACTGAGGAAGCTGTTATTGTAAGCTGCCAATCTCCCACCTAGCATTCTTGAACTTCTTTTTACTCCAGGATGTCAGTGCCGAGGAGACTCTTAATTTATCACGGATGTCGTGGGAATAATCGGTAGTATCACTCCATTTCTTTGCTATTAAACCTGGACACACATCATGTTCCTGCCACTAACTCTTCAAACTGAAACTCCTCTTTCATCCTGGTTGGTTCAATAAAGCGAGTTAAGTTAGAGGGCTATGATCGGGGCCCGCTGTAGGGAGAGCCCAGATTTTAGCGTTCGGGAAGGAGGTTTTCTTGTTCTACGTTTGTCACTGCCCGATCAATTCATCCTCGAACATTTGCCAACCCACCCCTATTATTCGACGGACAACTATCTAAGAACTGTCTGAATATTTCCAGATGAAAGTTTGTGCATCTCTCCTCCCTTTCTTCTCCCAACGATATAACACTTTATAATCTCCGGCCATGGCCTAGGCTAGGTTTGAAGATGCATTTGAGTTCTCCAGATGATGCCGCAGATGCCAACGATTCTGGCAATCCATAGGAGCACGAAGTAACGCTAACCTGAATGCATTTCTTCTGTCATTTTTGTCTACCGGCACATCTACTTTATGGTATGTTTTCATTACGTTTCCTTGCACCATGTGGTTTGTTTTATTCGTAATCTATTCTAATGTATATATTTCATAAAATGTCAGGGGTGTGTAGGCGCTATTGATGACACCCATATTTATAATCCCATATCTCAAGAACTTCAGACACAATTTAGAGATAGAAAGGGTATTACCACTCAAAACGTGTTGTGTGCGTATTCCTTTAATATGCGATTTACTTTTGTATATGTTGGTTGAGAAGGATCAGCCAACGATTGTCGGATGTTATCAACCGCACTTGCGACTCCTAACCTACAATTTCCTCGACCACTCCCAGGTACTACCACTATAATTTACTACCAGTATTTGTGCATATGAGTTTGCTAAGATTGCATGCCATGATGAAAAAAATGACCTCTCATCTTTTGTCGGACATGCGTGGGATGTGTTTGGAAAGGTCGTATGTCATCCAGCTTCCGACATGCGTGGGATCTGCCTTTCATACAATGATTTTGTCCTCAATACCCAAAGTGGCTTATACTTATTGATGATGAATATGCATTTAGTGTATGAAGATCCATAATCAGAGACTGTGAGATTGTATTAACATATTGATTTTGCATTTGTTGCAGGCAAATATTACGTCGCAGATTCTAGGTATGCTGCAAGTCCTGAATTTTTAACCTCATTTAAAGGTGAACGTTAACATACACTTTAGACGGGGTGGGGGACCAACTACAGCAAAAGAATTGTTTAACCACAAGCATTTTTCATTAAGAAATGTCATTGAGAGAGCATTTACGGCCTTAAAGAATCGCTTCCTTATTTTGAAACAAATGCCTGCATTTTCAATTCGAAAGCAAGCACAAGTTGTTATTGCATGTTGTGCTATCCATAATTTCATCCGTGATGAAGATAAAAGGGATAGGAACTTCGCCTTATATGGCAATTCACAATATAGGCCATCTCCAGAAGTGCATGGTACATACGATGTTATAACAAGCGAGAACTCCAACGACATTAGCAATCTTAGGAAAGAGATTGCCAATAAAATGGCTAGGGATAATCATATGCAGGAGATTCCATGAAATTCGATTTTTACTTGTGCATTGCACTTCCATTATTATTATTTGATAATTATGAGCTTGTTGTAACGGTCTAGTTGTATTTCGTGATGTTGTATTGTGGGATTTCTATTATGTACATGGGAGGAATTTTGTACCAAGTCATCTTGTAATGTGATGTATTGTTCAATTTGCATTAATTGTAGTTGAGGATTTTGTACAATGTCAACTTGTAATGTGATGTAATGTTGGGATTCGATGTCGTACGTGTTTACTCACACCCATAGTAACTTTGCAATGAGGCGCAATGTTTGCGATCGCCCATATGTAGTGGTCGTATTGGATTCGATACATACTCGAGGGATGGGAGGAATCACCTTCAGGCATAAGTGATATTGCACAATGCCCCCGTTTGAGCTAGATCAATTACACTGAGCATGGGTGTTCTTTGTGACCGAGGATGGGTTAAAGGATCGCTTATGCTTTATGGTGACTTGACATAAGCGATATTATGATGTTAGGACTAAATGGATGTTCTTTATTTCGCGGAGTTCAAGTTCACCGATCAATAAAATGACATGCTAAGAGAGATAGAATGTTTTGATATGCATTTCTCTTCTAGAAGTAGAAATTTTTGGCTAGTTGCCAAACGCATTTCTACTTCAAAAATTTACTTCTGGAGTAGAAGTGTTACCAAACGCACCTGAGTATCCATCCCAGCCCACCCGGTATATTGCTAGTGAATCTGTCCCTGACTTCTTCTGAATGACAAAAACGAGCGAACGATAAAGAAAGTAAAATGCCAAGGAAGTCTCAGCACAAACTTGGCTGTCCAAGCCCACAAGGTCGGGCCTTCCAACAGCAAAGTTCCAAGCCCACGAGGTGGAGAAGACACTGCACAGAAATTTTAACTGCAGGCAGTGTCTTAAACGAAAGAGAAAAAGACCGACTGGTGCATCATGGAGTTGTGCATATGTTCAAGTCGAGGAAAGCAAAAAGAAGCAATGTTTACCATTCAGAAAAGCCTCCAACTTTTTATTGAAGATAGACTGAATAACCGTTATGCAGCAACATCTTCACTCATAAGTTGGAATCATTCTTGAAGCATTTCCACAATATTCTGACCATAGGCAACATAACTGCCAACTATTGTTCTCCTGGGAAATTGTACCCATCGATTTCGAATGTACAATTTGTTCGATCTGGTAATCCAGTCAATGAAGGGCAGTCCAATAAAGTGAGCCTTCTAAATCGAGGCAAATTTTCCAGCCCATCAAGTTTTCGCACATTGCAGTCGGATATTTTCAGAAGCTCCAACCGCCTCAGATCTCCAAGACTGACAATCTCTGCCAAGCGACAGTGTTGGAGCTCTAATTCAGACAGACCTCTCACAGTAGAAAATCGTGAATCTTGAATCATGCAGTGCTGAAGACACAATACTGATAAGCTAGAGGGTAACTGTCGGAGGTCAAGCAAGTTTGGGTAGTGCAAAACAAGTTTTCTAAGTTGAAGTTCACTAAAATTTTCAGATAGCGTGGTAATCTTTGAGAGGCACAACTCCAAGATTTCTAGATTCGCTAGTCTTGTTAACCATCCAATTTGTGGTGGCTCACAGGAAGAATTCTGCATTGGATCAGTAAGATCACCCAAGTTATCACTCAAGTACAGCTCTTTCAAGTTTCTCAAGAAAGAAAGGTCCGGCACCATCCACATTTTTTTGGATCCCCAGAGAAGAATGCTTAAACTAGATGGAAGTCTTTGCAAATCCCAAAGTTGGTCACTATTGGGTTCATTATTTTAGAGTATTAGCAAGTTTGGGCTATATATGTAATTGTACTATGCTTAACCCTAAATCTATAAGTACTTATCTTTTGATCTCAGAAATAAAAATTACTTTATCAATAACATGGTATCAGAGCGAGGGTTTTGATTCTTGTGAGTACTGTACACTCATCCTCGACTTCGGCAGTCCCGCTTCGACCTAGGCATCGCCCAGGCCAGGCGATCTCAGGTCGGCGTCACCCAAGCCCGGCAAATCTAGGGATGACATCGCCTGACGTCTCCCAGAGGTCCGGCGAGCCCAGCTTCAGGCCCGGTGATCCTCTAAGGATCCAGCGACCCTAGATTCGGGCTCGGCGCCCTCAACCCGACATCACCTAACGTTGAGCAGGGTCTGGCGATCGCTAATCTATTGCTTTCTAGGCTGACAAACCTAGCTTTGGTGCTGTCGAAGATTATTTAGCTCGGAGAGTCCATAAATCAGCATCATCCAGTGGTAGTTCTTGTTAGGTATCGACGCACAATCACACGAAAAAGAGTAAAAGTCGAGAGAGAGAAATCGAGACGCAAGATTTTATCTTGGTTCACCCTTAAACTAGGGCTACGTCTAGCAGAGGATTCCACTATAATTTAGCACCTCGCTCCTCTCGTTACATCGCTCAATTACAAGAAAAAGAGAGTATATATAAACAGTAGCTATTCATGGACTCAAGCCCAAACTACTAATAGAAAATATGGGCTTAAATCATAAAAACCCTCTGGCTTACAAGGGACGCTGCCCCCTTCAACCCCCGCCGGGGCGGCCCCTTCGGACCCCTGCCCGCTCACCTGGGAGCGAGACTCCAGTGCTTTCCTGTTGATGGGCAGTATGAACCACACCCCAACAGTTCTTTAGAAATTGTAGTCAAATTCTGAAGCTCCAGTGTTATGGACTGCTATTATTGTTCTAAGTTTGGTGTGGATGAATTAGAGTGGCTGAATTAGTGTGGTGTTGCTGAATTTGAATTGAATTTGGAGTGGATGCTAGAATTTAAACGTAATTTCTGGATGGTTATCAAACGCACCGATAGCCCACAAGGTCGGGCCCACCAACAGAGAAGTTCAGCTCTTGCATGCGAAATGAAGGGGCGCCAAAGAAAACTTTGAAGGCATGTGTCAGCACCTCCTTCCATGGTGCCAGCAGATTGGATCATAGGATGGGACAGCTAATCCGCGTATTCTCCTGCTTCAGAACTTTTAGATTTTTCAAATCCTGGACGGACCTGGGTAATACAGCAATCATGGTGCTTGATAGATCCATGACTTCCAGCGACTCAAGATTCCCAATGGAATCAGGAAGTTCAGCTAACTTCCGACAATTTCCTAAAAGCAGCTTCCGAAGTTTCGTTAAGGATCCAATAGAATCCGGGAGCCTATCAATAGCAGCTCCATCCAATCCAAGACACAAAAGAGATTTCAAATGACCAATAGAGTCTGTTATCAGAACCAAATTTTCACATTGGCGAGCGCTGAGAGTCTTAAGTCGCTGCATGGAGGCTTGTTGGAAATGAATGATACTGATGGAAGTCCCATCAATCAGAAGTTCTTCCAAAGCTGTCATATAACACAGTTCTTCCAGCAAGTTTGCGACCAATCTGCAGTACTTAAGATTCAAGGAGACTAAGTTGTTTAGATTACCAATGGATTGACTGATTTGAGATAACTGGGGACAACGTTCCAGGACTAATCTCTCTAAAGGCATCACAGAATGGAAGTCTGGAGATGCATGCAGGTGAGGACAGCCACTTAGGATCAAAACTTTCAATTCCTTTGCTTTCTGCAAGAAAAGAGGACAGAAAAGGCTCAGTCGGTGCTAGCTATTCTAATAATCCCAGAATATAAAGGCAAGTATACACTTTACCTGCAGGATTTGTCCCCATTCTTGTGAATCTCCCGTGACCAAACTGCAAGAAAGATCCAGAATGACCAAATTCTCCAAATGGAAAATAAGTAGTTCAGAGATCTGTCTGCACCCTTGCCACTGAAGCCACCTTAAATTTGAAAGAACATTCTGAGAACTCCCTTCAATAGTAGCCTGGTCCAATCTCAAGAACCTCACATTCCGTAGATGGTCAAATGCTTCAGATCTAAAACGTTCACTTCGTCCCTTATCAAACATGAGACAAAGGGCTTCCACATTTGTAGCACTCTGCAGATCAAGGGAACTGAATAAATAGAAAGGAAAATGAAATATGGCCAATTTGCACTTCATTTTGGGAAGGAAAAATTAGGGAAAGGAAGTATCTTCGAAGATTGTTAACTGTGTTTTACTTTAAAAGATTTTATGCTTGAAAAGTATACCCCCTTCCAAGTAAGGGTGGAAAGTGCATCATTGTGATCCCATAACCTGCTGCGCTTTCGAGGCCTTTTGAGATCTTCCCTCCTGACAATTTCCCTGCCACACTTTTTTAGTTGATTATGTATCCACAGTTCATTGTTTTCTCCTACTTTGATTAAACACATGTCACAGAGAATCTTGATTCCTCCTAAAGGAGAATAGCCAGCCGCATGCCACATGTACGAGGGAATTCTATTGTCCATTCCATCGAAAAAACATGCTATATCGAGAAATATTTCTCTTGTCTCATCATTTAATGAGTTATAGCTTACGACGAATGTTTTTTCGACTTTTCTGTCTGGCTTCCTTCTTATTCTATGCAATGTCTCTCGCCAGATTTTTATATCCCACCCAATATCATGTAAGTATGAAGCTGTCGCCTCAATAGTTAAAGGAAGCCCATCAATAGCGTCAATGATATTGCTGGACAGAGAATCATATTCATCCTCCTCTTCTTCGGGAGGATGTTCAGGAAATGCAAGCTTGCGGAAAAGTTGAAGAGAATGACCTGGTCTCATTGGTGCAACCTCATACTTATCAGAAACTCCATCCCCATATTTATCAAGAACATCTTTTCTTCCAACTGTCATGAGAATCCTGCTTCGTGGGCCAAACCAATTGAGATTCCCAACTAAAGGCTTGATTTGGTCAAAATCATGCACATCATCAAGCAGAACGAGAACATTCATATTGCTAAATGAATGTGCTATGACTTTTGAACCTTCATCAGGGGTGCTTAGCCTTTTACGTTTTTGCTTCTGGAGGTCTGAGATTAACTGTTCTTGCAGGCCCATGAGTCTATTCAGTTCAACATTTTTTCGAATATTTGAAAGAAAACTGCAACCTTGAAAGAGATGATGGCTTCTGTTGTACACAACCTTTGCAACGGTAGTCTTGCCAATCCCTGGCATGCCACATATTCCAAGTACACATACATCTTTGCCACATACTACCATTGCTTCCTCATTGACATTGATGACACCCAACTTTTCCATAACCTCCCGTACATGGGGTTCAATGCCCACTAAATTGCCAGCTACAACTAAATCATTCTTCTTCAACAACAGCAGAATACGTGAAACAACTGTCCTTATGAGTTCACCTTCATACCTGCCAAATATGATAGATGAAAATGAGGAATCATGATGAGATCACAAAACAATTAACAACAGTCTATGACAATCACAAAGGAAATAATCCAGTTAATAAATTGACCAAAAAGGACAATGCAGTGGGCAATAAGAAGGGGCATAAGGAGTACATTCATCTCATATTCAAATATAGTCCCATCCAATTAATGATTTCAAAAGGATTGTGCATGGCAAAATTTTCCTAAAGTTAAAGCGAAAACATTAAAAGGACAGTAAAAAGTTGATTACCCATTGTTTGTATTCGGCCAGATCATACCCCTTCCTCTCAGCAATCTCTCGAAGAGCCTTCTTCCATTTAGCTATGTCCCTGCGGTCAACTCCACGGTTCTCATGCTTACGGAGGGACTCCCCAACAGATCCACGTTGGTATTTTAAATCAGTGGGGTCAATATCATAGAAAATGGGCACGATCAATTGATTGTTTGCTTTCTCGCATTCCATCATTTGGGCCAATTCCATGAGACAACTCCGACTGGATGCATAATCCTTGGCGATAATGGGCATTGAGATCTTCGATTGCTTAATGTATTCAAGCAATGCATCATGGATCTTTTCTCCAGGATCAAGATCAATATTGTCTCTAAAGACATTGATCCCTGCATCAATCAGTCTGGTGTAGAGGCAATCTGCAAATTGCTTGCGAGTATCGGGACCTCTAAAACTCAAGAACACTTCGTAATTGGTTCTTGATGAGGTAGAGATGGACAATAAATAGGATGATGTCAACGATGACAATGGCGGCGGCACTGGTGGTGAAGAGACCAACCCCTGTAAAATGAAAGAGGCGAATTCTATCACAAGCTGCCACTGCGTTTCAGATAATTTCCTCGGACTAGCGAAGGCAAAAACTGGAGGCGTAAGGCTTATCTGAGACAATAAAGTTGCTTTGTACACTCAAAAGAAAGAAAAAAGAGAGCTGACCCCTTCCAATCTAGACTCACTGAGGATGTCCTTAAGAGATCCAGCCGATTTAAAAACCAAATCAAGAACAAGAAATGTTCCGGTAGATCCTTTATTGCAGTCCAAAGAAAAGAATGGCACTAAAGATGCAGATCTAAGCACCTACCAGCTAAATCAACAGTCCCCATACAGACATAACCATCCCTCGGGAAAAAAAAAGGCACAAACACGGGAAGCGAAACTAACCGGCTTTGTCCTCGAGCGTGCACCGGCAAAAGCAATAACTTCAAGAACAATCGTAATGACAAAAAATCCAGGCTCTGCGGGCGATCTGGAAGTGACTGCGATGAAGCAAAACGCAAGAGCCAACACAAACAAGGTGCAGCGCATCGCCTTTCTCTTGCTCCTAGAGGGAGAAGCGAGGTCTCGCTGGTTGTCACGATCATAAAAACAAAAACTTCAGGAGCAATCGTAACGACAAAAATTCTAGCCTCTGCGGGCGATCCGGAACTGACTGCGATGAAGCAAACCGCAGGAGCCAACACTGACGAAGTGCAGCGCATCGCCTTTCTCCTGCTCTTCGAGGGAGAAGGGAGATCTCCCTCATCAAGATTACAGAAAAGTATTTCGACAAGGTCAAGATATGCAGATATTATCCATATTATAAGGGGTGGGGAAAATTTCAAATAAGAGCATGAAGTGTCCGTTTTGTTTTAAATAAGGGTCTGAAGTGCCATATTTATCTCAAACAAGGACCTGATATTAATGGCATTTTCGTCATTTCACTTTTAATATTTTTTTTTTTTCATTTTTTAAATATTTTTTCCTTTTTTGTTTTGTCAAAAAATAATGAAAATTAATAAATAAAAAGATGAAGAAGAAGATGAAGCTAGCTACTGCCGCCGCTCGGCGACCCAAGGGGTGGGGAGGGGGAATGGTCGACGAGAGCCCGGCGACCTCGCCCAGATTTGGAGGAGGGTTGCCAGCCCTCACCTAGCGGCGGCGGCCCTTTAGTGAGGCTCGCCGAAGCTTGAGTGGGGCTTGG
>BCNH02000003.1:25857694-25875194 GCA_001662345.2 Metrosideros polymorpha var. glaberrima | reverse complement strand
TAGTATTTACGGTTTAGTCCCCGAACTTTTGGATATTTACAAATTGGCCCCAATCGGCGAAAATCTTTTCAATTTGGCCCCTAATTGGCTCAGCCACCCCACCAAAGGGCTTGGTTGAAATTTGACTTCTCCATGGGTTTATTATCTCTTTCGGGCTTAATTTCGGAATTTTTCCTGATTAATTATAGATTTTTTTTATAAATGGCTTTTTTCCCAAATTAAAAAATTAAAGTGGGTTGATTTAAGCTCAAATTAGGCCTCAAAAACCCCAAGGATTCCAGTCACCTATCCCCTATGCTTGGCTGAATTTTATAATTAATTTAGCCCAGTTCACGCACCTGATTTCTGTCCGATTTTTTTTTTTTTGCAAAAATGTATGATTATGCATTCTGAAATAATTATAAACCTAATTGCAATTAATTTAAATATTTTTTGTTGGGGCCGGGTCGACTCTTAATTTTTATGCAAATTAATTACTAAAATAAAATTTAAATTAATTCTAAAATGGGTTCAAAATTTAGGTGTCAACAGCTGCTCCTCTTTGAGTGGGAGCTCGCAGAGGTTCCGTTCAAAGACCAAATCGAGTCCTAAATTTTGGCCATGCAATGCATGTTATTTTTGTTGAGAGTGTCAATCCCATTTTTTATGCAATGTATTATGATGCATGAAATGTGTATGCAAACAATAAGTAACGTACATTACGGCTTTCTATTTCTGGTGGAGTGATAAACGCTTTGTAATGCTGACAATTTCTATGAGCACCAAACTGAAAAAGTAAGGTTTTCAAAGTACGGGTTGCTTATTTGTTATCTAAGGTTTTTCCTTAGATGCGAAACAACGCGAGATATTTGAAAAAGTTTTAGAGGACAACTTAAGCCAATTAAGTGTCCAATTTAAGAGTTGTGCTACCTAAGCTGATTAGGTGAACACGAAAAGGAATGCGACATCCGAGCTAATCGGTATGAACACAAAAGGGTGTAACGCCTGAGCTAATCAGAACGAACACAAAGAGGTGTACCACCTGAGCTAATCAAAGTCAATACAAAGGGGTGTGACGCCTGAGCTAATCAGAACGAACATAAAAGGGTGTACCACCTGAGCTAATTAGTGTGAATACAAAGGGATGTGACGCATGAGCTAATCAGAACGAACACACATGGGTGTACCACCTGAGCTAATCAGAGTGAATACAAAGGAGTGTGACGCCTGAGCTAATCAGAACGAACACATAGGAGTGTACCGCCTGAGCTAATCAGCGTGAATACAAAGGGGTGTGACGCCTGAGTTAATCAGAACGAACACACAGGGGTGTACCACCTGAGCTAATCAGCGTGAATACAAAGGGGTGTGGCGCCTGAGCTAATCAGAACGAACATACAGGGGTGTACCACCTGAGCTAATTAGTGTGAATACAAATGGGTGTGATAACTTGAACTAATCAAGTATCAAAGATAAAATAAAATCTTGGGGACAACTTGAGCTGATCAAATGTCGATGTAAGGTACGATTTTAAAGATGAGTCAGGAAACATACCTGAGTTCTTCTCCATTGGTCAGGAGCAGCCAGACTACCTGTCTTTTCATTTCATGCACAAGATGAAACTATATAGTGCATTTTCTCACAAGAATTAGCTCATGTTATCAAGCTTTATTGAGAAAGTCTGTCAATCAAGAAAAATTTGTTTGATCCTTCTAACAATCTGATGATATTGAAAAAGAAACTTTTGGTCAAAAAGGACTTTCACTTTATAATTGTGTGTGACCCAGATCTTACTTCGGGCACACGATGAAAAGACTCGAAAATTCCCTTCGGATCTTCGAGAAGATACCTGAAACTTCAATCAAGCAATAGGATCAAAAGTTCCCTTCGGACTTTCAAAAAGAGTACCTGAAACTTCAAATCAGGTATTAAAATGAGATTGAAAATTCCATTCGGATCTTCGAGAAGGTACCTGAAACTTCAATCAGGCAATAGAATCAAAAGTTCCCTTCGGACTTTCAAAAAGAGTACTTGAAACTTCAATCAAGTAATTGGACATTCAAGACATTTAGACGAATACGAGGCTATAATGAGCAACTTGAACGTTAATGCTGGTCTTCGAGGGAATGTTACCTGTCAGACATGATTAGGAGCAACATGTATATGCATTCATGGACAATCGAGGCTATACATGTCAGAATTCATCCATTTCTCTTTTAAAACAAATGGTTTATGCAAGACAATTCCGCCGAGTCATGCATTATCAAATTCCGTCAGGGAAAGTTTAATAAGACAATCTGTATTAGCAGTGCAAATGTCATGATTCGTTAAATGAGGACTTTCAGTCAGAAATGACTTACTCTCACTCTTAGGGGAAAAGCTATTTTGAAAATCACTCAATCTCATTGTCATCACATTCGACAAGGGTCTGAGAGTCTCGCATTAGTACGGCCTTACCAATCTGACAGGACTTTAGCAGGACTGTAATGTTGGCTTTGTCAATGGTTTCCAAAGGGGACTCTTTCGAGTCAAGGCTTTCGAAAGAAATGTCTTCATTAGTAGCTTCGGGTTTACAGGTCAAGAAACCTGCAAAATGAGAGGGATAATCTTGCTCGCACTTCTTCGAGCGAAACTTAATACATGTAAAACTTACGTTAACTTAAGTGCCCTAATCAGAAGAGACTTTAAGGGCTGTAACGTAGGTTAGGATTGGGGGACTGAGGAATGAAAAGGCTTATTTTGGCTCAGAATATTTATGTGAAGGGCTAAGGTTGGTGATCATTGCTGTTTTGTTATTGGTCTTCAGTCTTCAACCTTTAGCCTTCAGTCTTCAGAATAACCATTGGGCATTACGGCATTTGGATTCCATTGCGGATCAGAAAACTTTTGCTAGAATCGCAAACCACTCGATTTGAATTTAGCACTTTGCCAAACTGTTGCTATCTTCACTTTGCAAGTAGACCTCAACTGAGGAAATTTACAAACTTATTCTACTGAAGATGTTTTTTTTTTTTTACAAGTAGACTCCCGTTGGGGATTTTTACAATGTACCATAACTTTACAAAACTTTGGGGGATTTGGCCTTTTTGCTTGGCACATTGCTTTTTCTGCCCCCGTATCTCAAGACTTTCGAATTTCTCTTCTTCTTTTTTTATTTATGAGAAATTCAAAAACTCATACAATGAATGATCTAAACAACTTTGAAATGAAAGATTTTCTATGATCTTAGATACTCTTCAAAGCTTCAATTTACGCTTGAGATCTTCCGAAAATGGCGCTTATCTGCTTGCCCCAGTGTACAATCAATGATCACCAACAAGGGTTTAAGAAACGAAATGCAACAGGCTTAAATGGGTTATACAAAGGATATAGTGTGTAGGATAGAGAAAGAATCGCTCTTCGTCATCCTAAGGCACTTAAATTTCCGATCAAGTTTAATGTAAAGTAACCCATGAAGATTAATGCAAGTACAAGCAAGAAAATCCCTAATCATTTTTTCACCTTTTACCGTCATGCTTACCTCCAATTATCCCAATGTGGAGTGGTTCTTGACAGGGATAAAGAAATGAAAATTCGAGTGTATGAGCTCAAACGGGCTAGCAAGGGATAGACCTGTAGTGTTTTGGTAGAAAAAATGAATGCCTGCCGTCATTTCAGTCATCGTATTTTTTGCGAGATAACCCTTCACCTTGAAGAATGTGGAATTTTTCTGCTTTACTCACTGGGAAGTGTATCGGGACGTGTATGGAAATGGTTTTGCCTTTCGTCATCCTGATATTCCTTATTCATGTGTTCAATTCATTTTACACATTCATCGAATTGTCTAAATCAAATTCCTCTTTAGAAATTGATAATTCAGACAGACAAAATAATGATGCGTAAACTTGAAATGAGCATTTCCATCTTGGAATTCATTGTGAGCATCTGAGCATGCATAAATTTTGCAATGAGCTTAAGAAAATGTATTTGCAAATCATGTCATCATTTTAGAACAAGCATCTGTTTCATATATTCTCGGGACGACACAAAACTTGACCCATTGTTTTAAAGCAAAAATGCCCTGCAAGAAATGTTAGGTATCAAGCATGGGAGGAATGAATTGGAATGCCCGTAAATTGACCTGGTCATATCGATCAGTCGAGGATCGGATGTTCAACTTGCACGACTTTGGCTCATGACCCTAAAAAAAATGCATGAATAGGTCCTTAAGCAATAATTCAAGAACTACTAGCCGTTCATCAATTGTCCTTGAATTTCTTGATTTGAAACCTGCATGGAGAAAAACCAAAGTATCAGTTTCAAAATGACTTGAGTTTAAGGAAAGATACTTCAATTTTTTCCTTTCGGTAACGGGCCTTGATTTGATTAAGGAAATGATACTTCCCTTTTGAAATAAGATGAGTCTTCTCTTGACTTGTTTCCACTTTAAATGATGTGCAAGTGAATGGATTGGCCGAAGTTGGTAGTTCGATCCTTGACTCGACAAATATCTTGCTTTCGCCGTTGCCCCTGCAAGAAGGAAAATGAGTGTTAATTTCAAAGTAAGTGAAGTTCAAGAAGGAATACTCCATTTTCCTTTGACATTGAGTAGCCTTCTCTTGGCTTGCCCTCGATTTCTTGCTGTTGTGGGGCCATAGGCGCTGGTTTAAATGTGGTTGGCCCAAAATAGGGACAGCACGTCCATGAATGCGTTGCCATGTGGTGCACAATATTGCTTCTAGCCTGACTCATGAGTGATTTGTCTTAGAGACTCATGAACAGTACTTCTTGGCTAGTGGACTCTCCAGGCCGCCGCTTATGATGACTGGTTGGAACATATGAAGAACTAGCCGGAACGGGATTGTATCTCAATTGGTTTTGTTGTGCCTTGATCAATCCTTTGGTGTGGGCAGGCTTCGGATGGTATGGGCTCACTATCGACTTTAGTCAAGATTGGTAACGTCTGTTTTGAAGTAACTAGACATCCCAGACGCGTCATCTTACCTCCGAAGACAGGATTTAGCCCAGCAAATAAGACCATAGGGATTATATTCATTAACATCGGTGTTGAATTATCCCTTTCGATCAGATGCCCCTGTTTTGATTCTGACACATACCATAGAGATGTCAATAAGACAAAAAGGTTAAACTAATGAGATTCTCGTTCTTGCTAGAAAACTTTTGAAAATCATTTTGTTTCGAAAAGGTTTTTTTTTTTAGGCGAGAAAATATGACGAAGCCCAGCGCTCAGTATTCTCCATCATTTTTCATTTGTTGGATAGCATCACAGAGCTGGTTTGGTGTACTTCATCATTTTCTCAAATTATAAAAGAAAACTTTGCAATTTCATTGATAATCATCAACCAATTACATTTATTGAATTTGAAATGCAACAATGGTTCCTCCAGTGGGAACAATACCTATTCAAATGTCCTAGACCTAAAACTGTAAGCAAATGACCTAGACCTGACCCTAAAAAGCGAAAGGACCTAGAACTAGTAAGCAGAAAATGTCCTACGCAGGGGAGCTTGTACTTATTCAAAACCAGGTTACCCTCGGGGGCGAGTGCTTCTCGCATTTGTTGATGCATCACAAACTACGCATGATGAGCTTGGGTCTCCGAATTCATCACCCCAACCTTCAGGAACTGGGTTTCGGGCAAAGAAGCTTGGAGGGGCAGAATAGTTGACCATGTAATCGAATCTTCCACTTGGGTGCCCCAAAGTATCGGTGTATGTAGCTCTGGCCTGCTCAGAGAATTCTAATCGAAGGTTAGTGACAACCAAAAGAGCATCATTTCCGTGGCACAGCTCGAGGCTTCGAAACATGCAAATGTCGGCGTCCAACAGGTCTTGAATCCGTTTTCTCAGGATATTACAATCGTCAATTGAGTGTCCGATCTCGCCCTCATGGAAGTCACAATTTTTCCATGGATCGTAATACGGGAACATTTCTAGACAATGGGACTTGGTTTCTCTCTACAGCAATCCCTTCCGCAAAAGAATGGGCCAGATGCGCGATATAGGCGCGGGAAGTGGGGCAACCCACCTTGGGGGTATGGGCACTGTCGATCTTACTGGTTGTGGCGGAGTCTCGGGACGAAGACGTCTTCTCAATTCAGCTTGGGTTCTTCGGTCAATCCGAGGGATTGCAGCATGAGTACGGCAGATAGGAAGCGGCTCAGCAGGGGGTGAACCCACAGGGCGCGAGCCAAGAATGCTCGCTCGGTTAGTTGAAGAGTGAGATTCGGTCGCGAGTTTCAACTGATCGAGACCCTCACGATTGATCATATCATCAAGGACAAACTCAACACGCTTTGCTAGCCTGGAGATCGATCTCTGCAACACGTCGATTTGGTCTTGGAGATGTGCAATTTGGGCACCATTGCAAGTCATCTTTTCTTTCATGAGAGCCATGAGCTCATTGATGTTAGCCATTTGCTTTGCTTTAGACCGGGTGACGATTGGTGAACAAAGAGGATCCGCAATAACCCTACCTACAAAAGGTAATAAGCAGGATGAATACGACAAGTAAGAGTGATGAGCCGGTCCATGATGTCCCTCTAGACTCAACGAACGAAGTAGACATGACCAAAGGACTGAATCAGGCAACTTCCAGTTTTGTCGGCTTTCACGAGAAAATTCGTCTTAATTCTCATATTGGTCAAAATTGCACCAAAATTTATGAGCTGATAGCTGATTTAATGAAAAAAAAACTTTCATGTTTTGAGCTTGAGCAAATTCCACACAGATCAATATAGTTTAATGGTTTTTTTTTTTCTGAAAATTTCGTTCAGTAAACTGATTTGTCCGATTTTCACTTTGAGGATAAATGGGTCATCAAAAACGGGAATTGATGCTCGAAAATTTGCAGATCACTAGTTCACATCTCATTCTACAACTTTCCAGTTATGAGTTTTAGCAAATGGGCCCTCCAATTAGTGGTAAATTGCAAAATAAAGTTCAGGTGGTGACAATTCTAAAATCCAGATTTATTAGGCCACATGTTAAATTCTAGAATAAATGGAAAACTAATCAATTTGATTCAAAACTTTTTCTCGTGATATATTATGATCCTCTGAATGTTTTTTATGAAGGGTGGGACTTTTGATTCTAGACCGAAAAAAATGGAAAAATCGAAGAATCGGGGAAGGTCCATAAATCAGGATTTCGTAATTTCCCTTTTGTCCTATAAAAACGGAACTTTACCACCCCTTGGACCCAAGCAAATCATGTTCGTTGGTTCTGAATTTTTTATATGTTAAAGATCAATGTGTTGTTAACAATTTTTACCAAGGACAAAAGTCCAAATTCAAATCATGGGATTTTGTAGAAATTGCACAACACTGAGAGGTCAATCAGAAATTTGCATCTAAAAAAAAATCCAACCGAATTGAAGGTATGACAAAGTAGTCTCAAACCACGAACACAGCTAGGAAATAAAATACTATACTCAGTAATTGAAACTAAAAAGGAATCCTAGACTCAATAACAAAACGTCTTGATCTATGACTTCAAGGAAAACAACTCCATTCTTCAGTCGCTTGTACGCCATGGTCATCTTCAAACCCTTTTCTTGAGCTTGATCTAACTTGCACTTGAGATCTTTCGCTTATGTTTGAAGAGCGGCTGTAGGTGGAACCTGAGGAATCTTCATGCAGAACGCTTCCGGATGTTTTTGCTTCCCATGATGTAATAGATCAAGACATGAGTCAACCTAACATGCCATGGACCGACAAACAAAATAATACGAAATAAGTAAATTAAAAGGGAAAGGTTCAAGAATCTTACTTTACTTAATATGAAAATTTCACAAACATACGCATGATAGGTGCAGGGTTGCTTATTGCTAATTTTGCAAAGTGAAGTCTCAAGGACAAACCATACCAAACTATATTGGTCTTGTTTAGCCCTCAAGAACTTCGGTTAGGCCAAGGGTCCATCCCGTGCCGTTGGATTACGGCCAGGGCGGGTACTCCTTAACACGAAAAATTTGGGATCGGAAACAAGATCACCCACTCTTCTGAATTGAAGCCAGGGAGATTCTTATCTTGATATCATCCTAAAATTTTCTAAAAGCCCGGGTTTGTGTAGTGTAAAAAAATTAAAAAGGCACACACAACAATTTAAGTCATGCAGGATTTCAACTTTTTTTGCAAAATTTAAACTATTCGACCCTGCAAAACAAAGGTTAGCAAGCATTTTATTTATTATAACCCTGCAAGAACATTTAACACCTGAAGAATTAGGGACCAATCCACATCACCAAAGCAAGCAGAAATTTCATGAAAAATTTTAGGCTTAAGTCCACTTGATTCCTTAATTTTTTTTTTTTTTAAAAATAAAAGACACTCATTCCCCAGTAGAGTCGTTAAGCTGTCGCGACCTAAATTTCGCGAAAAAAACTTAGGTTAATGGATTACTAAGTTAATTAAATTAACTAACCCAGCTCGGACCCTCCCAAGTCCTACCAAATTGCAACTTAAAGTTTGATATTAACATGTGAAAGATTTAAAATGGAGTCGCCACTAATCGTTTATGGTAGGCCGATTAGAAACCTAAATAAAGTATAGGGAGATATACTTTATTTCTACGAACCAAAGATTAAATGAGTTCGGGAACTTGATTACGCTAATATTTCTATTAACGCCCTTTCGGTACCCATTTTTCATGAAAATTCTTTGATTGGCAATGTAGATTATGTTTTTGGGGTTTTCTTTTATTAAATGCAATGCTAGTGCAACCATATTCTAAAATGAAATGCATTTAATTAAATAATCTAAATCTAATGACATAAAATTAAATGACATGCATTTATGACCATAAACTTACCTTTTCTAAATGATATGCAAAAATGTTATGTGACTATACTATATGACATGCAATTTAATTAATTAATCCTAATGACTAAGGTTAAATAATAAATGAACCTAGATATTTAATTCTATATGAATTCACCTAAAAACTATATCAAATGAACCTAGACATGGCATTAATGAATCTAGACTAATGACATGGCAAAGATGACATGCACATGATGAGTTTTTTTTTGGTATTTTTTTTTATTGATTATATTAAACAAGAACAAATAATTTGAATAGGAATAATTAATCTTGCCCGTAATATACCTTTAATTATGATTTTCGATTTCACAACATCCCCCTGAATTGGGGTCAGAAAGTGAATTAATTATAGAATAACCATCGTTCCCAAATACATAGGGCTGATTTTGAAATTCTATTTTGGAATTATCAACTCAATCCTCCAAATCGGAGATGTGATATATAATTTCCATGTGCGGGTATGATCGTACTTCTGAATTGAAGTCAGATATTACCCTATTGCACATTTTCCTCGGGACAAGGCACAAATGGGAGCATATATTATGAGCAAGATTGGTTATTAACAAGCAAATTATCTTTATACTATAAAAGGGAAGTAATCACGAAAAAATAAAAAATAAAAAATAAAAATCGAATTTCCTAAGATAATGTGCCTAATTATCTATAATGCAATATGCAATATTGTCATACTTCAATTTAGACAATGTTATTTATAGAATATTAAAAAAAAAGATTGAATATTTACCTAATTAGAATAGGAAATATCCACTTTCCTTTTCGAATTCGCGATCCACAAGCTAGGGCCGGCTATGAGGTATGTCGCCGAGATGCTGAGGGTAGCCGGAGGGTCACCGGAGTGGTAGCAGCAACCGGCGAACAGGAGGCGGCCCCCTTTTTTGGATTGTAGAACAGGGTTTGCAACTGGCCTCCTTTGAAGGCTCGGATCTTTGCGCTGGGTGGTCAACTTAACAAACTGGTTAGACGAATGCGAAGAGCTTCGCACAAGCTTCGTTTTGACTACTTGTGGCCTCAGGGGGACGATCAGAATTGATCGGAAATCGCATCAGAAGTTGGCCTGGCAAACTGGAATTTCTGGGTTTGGGTGTGCGAACCAGCGACTGGGGCGTCTTCTCGGGCTCGGTTCTTCGCGACCGGTGATCTTCTGGCCATGCTGCTTAGATGGATGCAAAGTACTCCACACGAGCTTCGTATTGATAGGTGGCTTGCAGTCGGAGGAGCAGCGATGAGGGCGGGGCGGCGGCGATAAAGTGGCCGATCGGTTGAGGTGGAACCCGACCTCTCTCTCTCTTCCTCTCTCTCACTCGAATTTTCTGCCTCTTTTCCGAGAATAATGGCACCCCCATTTCATTCAGAGGTATAACGGGGTATA
Organism: Metrosideros polymorpha var. glaberrima; assembly: GCA_001662345.2. NCBI lineage: Eukaryota > Viridiplantae > Streptophyta > Magnoliopsida > Myrtales > Myrtaceae > Metrosideros > Metrosideros polymorpha. Next base: position 25,865,004 of record BCNH02000003.1, on the reverse strand, counting down.
TATAGACAAGCTCGAGGGTTTTCTCAATTTTTGGTATTTGCGATTTAGTCCCCGAACTTTTGGATATTTACAAATTGGCCCCAATCAGCGAAAATCTTTTCAATTTGGCCCCTAATTGGCTCAGCCACCCCACCAGAGGGATTGGTTAAAATTTGACTTCTCCATGGATTTATTATCTCTTTCGGGCTTAATTTCGACCTTTTTCCTGATTAATTATGGATTTTTTTTTATAAATGGCTTTTTTCCCAAATTAAAAAATTAAAGTGGGTTGATTTAAGCTCAAATTAGGCCTCAAAAACCCCAAGGATTCCAGTCACCTATCCCCTATGCTTGGCTGAATTTTATAATTAATTTAGCCTAGTTCATGCACCCGATTTCTGTCCGATTTTTTTTTGCAAAAATGTATGATTATGCATTCTTAAATAATTATAAACCTAAATGCAATTAATTTAAATATTTTTTGCTAGGGGCAGGGTCGACTCCTAATTTTTATGCAAATTAATTACTGAAATAAATTTTAAATTAATTCTAATGAGGTCAAAATTTAGGTGTCAACATCCCTTTACGATATCAGACATCAACTTGCTATGCAAAAGCCGAACACCTCCAAGTTGTTTCGTTGTTGCTGCAATATCTACAAGGAAACTCAACAGTTGAACCGAGGGCAAAGTTGATTGTAAATGACCTTGGCAAGAGAGTCGTCTTGCCAACCCCACCCTTCCCGCAGATTCCAACTATTCGTACATCACTGACTTCTAAATCAAGTAAGTCCATCATGTCCTCCACTTCTTTGTCAATTCCCACAAGATATTCTTCAGCAACATGAGGGCTCTTCCTATAAGAGTTGCCAATAAGTGCCACTGGTTCATTTGTTTCATCTTTTATCCGAACCTTCTCCAAGAGCAAATAGGTTGTAAACAAGAAAAGCTGCTGCTAAAAATGAAAAGTAATAGCCATTGGATTTAATTTTCCTTTTATTTCTTGCTGCATTTCAGAAATGACACAGAAAATCCATAAGTTATATCCTAGTAACCGATCCCCCCCTATGTTAGTACAACACTTCCACCGTTCTACAAGTTAGGATATTGCATTAAATGGAATATAATTAACCTCCGAATGATTATACTCTATTTGCAATATCATCCCAATTTCTCTAGAGATACAAAATCCAATGTATATCATGACTGATTAATTCCATAACTGGACAGCTTAGGGAAGGTTGTTTCAAATGCCATGCATACTCCTAGATATAAGACTCGCGTGAATAGTCTTACATCTTATACCGAAGGTGAATACTTTACCAAGAAGGAAATATATTCAAGCAATCCCTGATCAACTACCCATAGTTAGTAATGAGAGCTGCATATAATTTGACTCATAAACTACATCTGGTACTTTCAATCTATTAAAAAGCCAATCCTTGCCAATTCTTGGAACATTATTCCTTTTTAAAATCTAAAGCAAAGTCTCAGCACAATTCAAATGGAACAATTAGAACTTCGTGTTTTATTAAATGTCTAGATTTGTTTCCTTTTTCTCTTGACATATTTTGCAGGAGTCTTCGTGATCATTACAAGGAAGAAGAGAAGGCAGAATCCCCAAATAGCAATTGCCAAGCCTGAGGAGAATTTTAAGCAAGTCGTTTCTGATTCTTCTCACGACAACTAATGTGGTCAAATGTAGGTTTCCTGATGAAAGTTTGCTTTCTTATTTTTTCCATTGCCAGTATCGGAAAGCCCAAGACTTCGCGAGTCCACTACACAAAGTATGACGATAAAGCAAAAGTCCTATAGAGAATGAAAAAAGGAAATTAGAGGCAAAAGAAAGCGAACGTGTAATTGTTAAACTCAAAAAAATGTTTTCTGAAACCAAAACTCTATCTTCTTCAATAGCGTAGACTTAATAATTGGAAATATTTGAACATTCAGTAGAGCATACTCTGTTGTCCACTGATTGAGTACTCATGTGAGAAAGAGAATGTTATTTAAGGTAGCTTATGATTGAAAAAAAAAAATCCACAGATTGATTTTATGATAGGACAATTACATGTTAGCAAATGCATAAATGAAACTCTTCAGAACAAAGGAAACGTTGGATGTTACTTCTTATGAGTAGGATCCACTAAAAAAAGTTTAGTCAAGCCGGAAAAAGTTTATTAATTCAGAATGTAGATAGAAGAAGAACGGCACCAACTTTTGATTTATTTCATAATAAGGCACGGGAATGTTCTGATGTAGGAAGCCACCAATAGAATCGAGAACTTTGTGCAACATTGTAAACTAATATAATTGTAGAAAAGCCCATGCGAAGCATAGGCAAGAATACTAGTGGGTACGTATAAATTCAGTAACCTCAGAGAAGATATCGAAATTTAGTTCAAGATTACCTCCTTTTCCATTGACTGACTTTGGTGTAGCTCTTCAAGCTTCTCCGCCATTTCCATTGGCAGAGGTAACTCCTTCATCTTGCTTCTTTCCATCATCACTACGTTAATTTTCTTGAGTTTTCCTATAGAATCAGGTAACTCCATGATTCGTGTGTTCCACAGATTCAGTTCATTTAATAATTCTAAGTTTCCAATTTCTCTAGGCAAAAACCCTCAAGACTAATGCACCCTTCGGCAGTCAAGTACGTCAGGTGCTTCATTTTCCCAATAGAGAAGTCAACCTCTCTCAATTTCACACATCTGCTAAGAATCAACTTTTCTAAACTCAAGTATTCGGGGATTCAGGTGTACGGGTTATATTTCCACAACCTGCGAGATCCAAGACATTTAATTTTTTCTGTCATCTGCCAAATAGCCCAACGTCAAAAAGCATAGATGGCTAAATGCTAACTTGAAGAGATGCTCGGACGCAAAGACATACTCAAATACACGATCTTCTTGATTCGGCTCCATCCACCCCAATCATCTGCCATATCACTTTCTGAAAGGTCGAGAACAACTAAATTCTTCAAGAACAGATAGGTCGCCTTAAAATCTGGTGGACAACAATGCCAAGAAAGATATCGCAACATAGAAAAACTATTCTCGAAGTTTCCTTCTAAGTATCCCCCGTCCAATTCAAGGAATCTCATATTTGGCAGTCTCGCAATTTCGTGACGTGTAAAGATTAGTCCTTCAGTATTTCTAGCTAGACTAAGTGCTTGGACAACTCCTTCTCCCTGCCAATGGAAAACTAGCCATGTGTCAGTACGAGCACATCAGATTTATATCTTTATTTACTTGCACAAAATGCAACAAAAAAATTAGGAAAGAAATAATAGCCCAGAAGTGAGAACACTAAACACTTAGGGCTTGTTTGGTAACGATTCTGATCCAAAAAACTGATTCTGTTCAGAAGTGATTCTTTCTGATTTTGATTCCTGGAGGAGTTTTAAAGAATCAGAAACGCGTTTGGTAACTACACAAAATTTATGTTCCTGGAACAGAAACGCATTTGGTAATTGCACATAGTTTTTGTTCCCAGGAACAATTTATCTTCCTAATTTTTTCATTAAAGTCAAATAATTACATCTTGTAACTATAAAATACCTATGCCATCACACAAATACAATTACAGAGAAAAGTGATTTTTTGCAACATATTAAATAAAAAAGTGATGAAAAATATACAGATGTACATTCATCCTAGGGAAATAGAGGGTTATTATTGATGATGAAAAATATAAGGAAAAATATATAATAATAAAATCAGGTGAGGTTGTGTGTAGGAAGGAGAGAGAGAGAGAGAGAGAGAGAGAGAAGAATGAGGTGACTCTTGGCAACTGCATGGCAAGAAAGGAGCAGAAGGTGTTCCTTGGTGGACTGCAAGGTAACCATAGGAACGAGAAACGCTCTTGCATGGTGGTGCCTTTACCCTCACTAATTTTAATCCCTCCCCCCCTCCCCTCCCAAAAAGCACCACCAACAACAGAAATAAAGATTTAATTAGTTTCAGACGTTTCAAATCTCTCCACAAAAAAAAGCAATCACCTTCACCTTCTTTTTCATCTTTCCATGCTGCACCAATATTACCCTCCCCCAAAAAAAAGGAAAAGGAAAAAAGAGAGAGAGAGAGAATATATAAAGGTTGTGTGTTAGCTGCATATGTATGTCTCTTCATGCGAAAGAAGAGAAGCAAAAAGAAAGAAGAGAAAAAAAAAAAAAAGGAGAAAAAAATTAAAAATTAAAAATAAAATATTATTAAAAATTGTCAACATCAGAACCGGTCGGCCAAAAAGATTAAACTGGCAAAAATGCAATATATTTAGGTTTTTTTGACAAAATTTTCTTATTTCTCAAAAGTGGTTCTGAAACAAAGAATCTTTTTTATGATTCTTGTTTTTACTTCAAAATTGATTTTGGGAACACTTTTTGGAATCAGAATCATGTTTTTTACCAAACACGATTATGCTCCAAAACTGCTATAGGGAGTAGAATCAGAGAATCAGAATTGTTGCCAAACAAACCCTTAAAATGAATCGAGCCAGCCCATTTCTCTTAAAAACCCAAACCCTTAGCCCAAGCCCTAGCCCATATTCCTAAGTCACTCCATTAACCCACTCTTAAATCTTCTCCAGCTGCTTCGTGCAGTGCAGCGGCAACAAAAATAAAGAAGACAGAGAAGGGTTTGTATTCAAGTCGAATCAACGCCCTTTTGCAACATGGGTATGTATTCAAGCTTACGATTCGTCTAAGTAGTTTTCAAAGTTAGGTTAGAAATTCGAGATTTGGTTGTTTTGAGATGCAGGGTTCGATTGAAGAGTTGTTTGGCTACGCGTGCATGTGCATATATATAGGAATAAAAGATTAGATGTTATGAAACCATAGAAGTTTACAGAAATTGATTTTGGAGTTACAGTTTGATCGGAACGAAATTTTGAAGTTGGCCGTGCGCAATGAACAGTGCGCGACCAGTAGCTTCCGAGCCCTTTTTCATCAGTTTTGGCTATCTTTTGGGTCGACCAAGTTAGGAGTCTTGTAGTACGTCGAAAGAGATTTCAATGGACTGTAAGTTCGTTTGAAACAAAGTTCATGGAGGAAGTTATGGCGCAAGTAGTTTCAACGTGCAAGCTGCGCATAGCAGACACCCATTGGCGAGTTTTTCGTGGTGCATAGGTGTTGTTTTATCGACGAATAAGTGTAGTTTAGTCAATCCATTCGTTAGACTATTGTTTTACTATCGTTTTTCATTTAATTGTTAGGAATTCGTGTGCGTTGGCTATAGTCACCACTGAATGTTGGTTTTCGGCTTTTCTTAGGTGAGTGGCGCTATTTCTTCTATAAATTTACAAACTCATGTTTTGAAAATGGTAACGTTTTAATAAAGTATGAGTTATTGAGAGCATGTTTCTTGCATAAATTGGATCGAACTTTTACTACTTTTCTCTAGTCAATTGAAAAGGCATTATAAAATCTTATGAAGTAGTTTGAAAATTGTGAATGCTTTGGTAAAATGTGTTGTGAAGAGAATTGCCAAAAGCTGTACGTATTGGTTGCGAAATGTGTTATAAAATGCATTCTATTCAATAAAGGGAATTATGAAAAGTTATATGATTCGGTTTGTGAAATTGATTTATGAAATGGATTTCTGGTGTTAATTGTTGGTTGTTGGATAGAGTTATTGGTTTATATTGCTCATATCACTATGATGATAACCCATTGAGAGGGGAGTATGCAAATTGTCAAGACGTCATTCTAGGCCAAACCGCCGGCTAATATAGGTGGTAGACCTAACCAAGGAGGTAAATTTTGTCGCCTTTGTCACGACATTAAACATGACCATAGTTTGATGATGGACATTAGATTAGTTGATGGAATGGACCATCGACAGGTGATTTGATTAGATTAGTCAATAAAATAGACCATTGATGGTTGTTTGTTATTGTTATGTAAGTTTTGTTGACTAATCTTGTATGTATAAAGTTTTGTTAGAATGTTATCATACATTTTCGATATTTTACATATATCCTAGATTGAATTTGAGATGATGAGTCGTGATATCATTTTATAATGATGCATAGTGATTGTTCGATCCATTTAGAAGAAATGTGTTACTCACTAGGCCGTGGTAGCTTACTCGTTTCATCTTACTTGCATTTCAGATTCTTCAGCGAGCCGCAATTAAATGTGGGCGTTTCTTAGGAGTAGAATTTTTGGATAGTGGGGATTTTTTTTGTATGAATTGTATATAGCTATAATGAACTCTTGAGTTTATGGTTGTTGGATATATGTATAGATGGATGTAATCAAGTTGAGGACGGCCTGAGTTCTGACTACGGTTAAGGCTGCGTCCTTTAGGTGAAAGGACGATCATGTCATTACCTATGTTCTTGTTAAATTGGGGTGTGACTTATTCGTCACTTCAAGCGTAGCCAAAAAGCCCAACTATAGTTACTACAGCTTGAGATTAATGTTCATCGATTTTTAGAAGAGAAGACCAAAAAATCATATTAGTTAGGGTTAATACCACGAAAAATCCCAAACTAGTAAATCTGTGACAAATATATCTCAAACTAATTTTTTGACCATAAAAAACTCTAAACTAGTACATTTGTGACAAATTTACCTCAAACTAATTTATTGACCACGAAAAACTCCGAACTAGTACACTTGTGACAAATTCACCTCAAACTTAGTTTTTTTTTTTTTTATAAATGATGTAGATAGCTCATTTTCTAGTGAAAAGGCTTAGTTCATCTTCTCCGAGAAACCCTAAAATTTGGGGTAAATTTGTCACATGAGTATCGATTTGGGGTTTTTGATGGTCAAAAAATTAGTTTTAGGTAAATATATAACAAGTGTACCAGTTTGGGATTTTTCGTGGTAATAACCTTATTAGTAATTGGTCTCTTCTTCATAATGCAATAGAAATTTTCCTACCATTTGGCTAAAACCTGAAAATGAACTATAAAATATTTTCGGCCATTTGGTATGAAAATACTGATTTGTTTTTCTAGGGAAAAATTACCAAAAAATCAAAATTCTTAATTATCTTATCTTTTTTCTTTTTCTTTTTCCTTCTTCCTTGGTCGATCGCTAGCCACAACGACAGCTGGCGACTGGCCACAAGCGAGGGATGAGCTCGCTCTAGGCTGGCAAGCTCAAGCCTTGCCAAATCCGATGAGCTAGGCGAGGGTCGAACTCAACCTCGCCAAATCTGGTGAGGTGGAGCCTTGCCCGAGGCCAGCTCCACTCGGCTCATCGGAATCTTGTGATCTCCTCTTTCGCCTGTGGCCAATTGCCAGCCACTGTGATTTGCCAAGAAAAAAGGAAAAAGAAAAAGAAAGAAAAGAAAAAATAGAAATAAAATAATTAAAAATTCAATT
>BCNH02000003.1:25775709-25856436 GCA_001662345.2 Metrosideros polymorpha var. glaberrima | reverse complement strand
ATAGTAGATGCAAAGTGAGGTTACTCTAATACGGGTTCGTACTTATCAACATGCATCATTCGGTAGTTAAATAACTTACGAAGTGAAGCATCACGTGTAGTGTCGATTAGATGCAAAAATAAGCTCCATTGAATATATTCTGGCGGAAGCTATAGATTAACGCAGTCGGTACATTCGTTGACTGCAGCCAGATGGAAGTAGCAGGGATCTTTTCAATGAACTGTTCGAGAGTATATGCATCCACTGCTAGTAAGGTTTCCTCATGTAGTTGTTTTAACCACGTAGAGTTTTTATGCACGTATTCGTCACTCCGAGCATAGCCACAAAACCTAACTATAGGTTTAAAAGCCTGAGATTAATATTCTTCGATGCTTCAGGACAGAAGACCAAGAAATCATATTAGGAATTGGTCCTTTCTTCAGGCAACAGCCTTTGGCCGGTGGGAATTTTTTTGTTTTAAGCCGTCAGAACCTTTGGGTTAATGCAATGCAATGGAAAATTTTCCTATTGTTAGTGCCTCTTTGCTTTCCTTCTCTTTTTAAGCATTCGGCTTTGCATGCCCGCTCTCTCCCTTCCGGGCGAGGTGGCTTCACCTTGGACAGAAGGAGAAGAGATTATCTTTGCTAAACATTTGCGTATAGGGGGCCTTCGAATGAATACTTACAGTACGTTTGTTTCACTAAAAACTTCATGAAAAGGGAAAATATTTTACATGAAATTCAAGGACAATGGTTAGTTTTCATTTCATTGGTGGTTTAGGGAAAGTGATTTCATTCTTGCAAGAATGGGAAGTCGTTCTCCTCCAATCTAAGCTTCTTGTTTTCAGTTCATGAAAAATGTTTTCCGTAAATTGATTAGTTTTCCGTCATCCAAACACCAGAAATTCAAAAAATAATGTCAAAAACAGTTTTTTGTCAAACAAATGGACCCTTCGAAAACATTAAAAGTTTGCACAGCCAAAGGTTGTCATGACAAACATTGTTCCTGACGGCCCAAGAGAACACGAATTTTTTTAAGGAGTCTGCATGTAGGTTTTTCAACGGACGATAATATTCAAGGTGCTCCAATATTTCTCGTGGCACCGTAAATATCCATACTTGAAATCCACGTCAAACCACTTATTCTAAACAATTACCTAAAAGCACTTTGCATTTCCTCTCCCCCTAAAAGAAGAGTTCGATGTGCTTTAACTTACTCTATGCATAGACTGCCATTGGCAACCACTTTGTCGAAAGCTTCGAGGCACTAAACAAATGTAAATAAGGTACATTGAAAAGATGCAAAATGCAATTACATTTCCATAGCCCTCTAAAGTACCTTAACCCAAGACTGGTCTAATAGAAGTTTCGAATTTTAGCATTCTCGAAATGCTAATATATTTTTTTCCTCCAATCTTTGTCCACGTGAAATTTCACTATTCGAAAATACCCTCCTTTTTCACTGCAAGACATCACTGACATGCCAGATTTGTCATCGAGGCTCGCCTAAAATTAGGTTTGAGTTTAGTTTTAGTTTTTTTTTTTTTAACAAATAACAATAGTATGATTTTTCTAAATCAAAGTTACTTTCCAATGCACTTTTAAATTACTCTTTACCAAACACTATTTGCATTTCAAAAGATCATTTTAACCTAAAGTCCTTTGCATTTTCTCTATCCCCAAAAGCCCAACCAAATTGACCTCGTAAGATCAGAAAGACAAGATGACAAATTGACCCTATGAAGTATTCCGCTTTTCTGAAAAAAAAAAAAGTATCCGCTTCCAGTTTCATCTTGGAGGCATCCTCAGGAAAATCACCCACGAATCACCATTCTCGATAGCCAAAAAAGAAAAAGGAAATTATATGGACTCAGATTGGTGTATTGATTAGATAAAGAACTCCGAAAACTTTTGGTGCCAAATTTTCAAATTGGAGCTGCCGTAATTTTGGCTCCAGTTTCCCGACTTTATTTCACGGCAGACTTCAATGATGTTGCCCTCCACAGCTGTACGGTTTCTGAAGAGCCATGCGAAAAACTGAATGTCCACTCCAGCAGCACAAAACATCAAGTGTTTATTGAACGTGCCATCAGCAGCTTTAATGCATCCTGTACTTGCTGGGTGTTTTCTGCCTCGCATTTACTAACATGCAGCACTTCTAAGGAGGTCAACTCCACGAGGCCTTCAATATCATGGATCATCCTGCACCTTTGGACTTCTAGGACATTCAACATCTTCAAGTTTGATATATCAGGTAATCTGTCAAGTGAATCACAGTCTGACAAAATCAACCTTCGTAAAGCTGTTAAGTGGCCAAGCCCATTCAGATTTTGTATATCACAGTATGATATATTCAGGACTTCCAGAGCAGTTAATCCTTCAAGCCCCTCAATCTCTTCTACAGCAGATTGGATAAGGTTTAGTTCTGACAGTGTCCCCAAATGGCGAACTGCTGGCAATCGATTCAAAGACAAACAACGTACGATAGATAAAACTGTCAATGACGAGGGAAGTTCTGACACACCTTGAAGATTCACACCGGATAGAACTATTTTCTTAAGATGTGTGCATGAGAGGTAACCATGCCTAAGTCGCAGCTTAATCATTCGTGAATGAGACAACTCTAATATCTTCAGCTTTGGAAGTCCTATGGCCACCTCCAAGGAATATCTCAAGCTGGATCTTGGCTTCACCCATGGTGAGGGACATATGAGCTCCTTAGGATCTTTATCACCCAGGCAAATCTCCTCCAACTTCACTAAATTTTTAAGATCTGGCAAGGCCTTCATCCTATCAGAACTCACACGCAGACAAGTTAAACTGGAGGGAAGCTCTGGCAGTGCTTGAATCTTGTTGCACCGAAGTAAATCAAGAGTCTGGAGACAAGAAAGATTTATAATTTCCGAAGGTAGGCCAGAAATACTGGAATGTCCCAATCTCAGTATCCTCAGACGATCTAGACTCTTAATAGCACTGGGAATAGCTCCCTTCAAACTCCTACAATACGAAGCATGTAATTCTTCAAGGCTGGCAAGTTTTCCAATTTCTCTAGGCAATTCTCTAATGAAACAAGAATCCATTTTCAACACCTTTAAAAGCTTCAAGTATGTGATTGAATCGGGCAATTTAGATATGCATGTCCCTGTTATATCCAACTGCTCTAAGGAGCTTCCCAAATTGCGAATTGAATCTGGAAGTCTTCCTATCCAACGACAATCCCTTAGAGACAAGTGCCGAAGTTTCCCCAGCTCTCCAACTGAGTCGGGGACTCGAGTAATTTTTGCATTTTCCAGTGAGAGTACTAAAAGAGCTGTCAAGCCACAAACTGAATCAGGGAGGGAACTTAATTGGAGACAGTTGGAGGCGCTAAAAATCTCAAGTTGCTCCAAGTAACCTATTGACGCGGGAATTTCTTGTACTGAAGTCCCATCAATAAGGAGCTCCTTAAGAGCTTCCATGCGACCCAGTTCAATTGGCAACATAATAAGTTCATCGCAGAACCTCAAATTTAAGGAAGTTAAGTGTTTAAGATGACGAATGGAAGGATCTAACTTGATTAGCCGAGAACATCGTTCCAGAATCAATATCTCCAGATCTGGGAAAGTAGACAAGTCAGGGCTTATCAGTAAGTCAGCACAACCTGTAAGATTCAAAACTTTCAACTCTGGCATCTGCAAAAATAACACAAAAACATTAATTCGTGCGCTGAACTAATCTTCAGAGCAAATAAATCTAAGGCTTTGTTTGTTTTGCAGAAAAACAATTTTTGAAAATATATTTACCAATCTTCCAGTCCTGGAATAGTTTAGGAAGATTTCCAATGGAAGATGTTTTCATAGGCTGAGAAGCTTATTTAGATTCTGAAGAATGACTTATCCTTTCAACAAACAGAAAATCATTTCCCTTAAATCACTCAACCTAATATTCCTCTGCCACTGCCGCCGCCGCCGAACACCCTCTAATTGTTGTTGGCAGGCAACCAATTATTTCCTTGTATATCTAGAGTAATATTCAGTTCTGTATGTGCCAAATGCCGGAAAGTGTTGTATCTTAAACCAGTATTCATGAAAAGCTTTCAGATGAGAACCTTTTCGTCTGGAAAACAGTTTTATTGAAAGCGGAACCTTACCTTGATTTCTCTCCAACCTTCCCAGTCTTCAGTGACTTTGCTCCATGAAAGATCGAGGATGACTAATTTCTCAACATGAAAATTAGTAGCTTTAAATTCTCCGGTGCATCCTTGCCACTGGAGCCACTTTAAATTTGGAAAGACATTGGCCAAATCACCAACAACAGTTGCACAATCCAAGATAAGAAATCTTATGTTTGGCATGCTCTTAAAATCTTCCGCGACAAAGTTGAGGTGGTCTGTCCCCTATAATGGACAAAGTATTAAGTGGAGAAAACGAGAAAGAGCTAAATTAACCATCGTTATAGAAATAGGACAATTTCTCAACACACAAAGGCTCGAGAACCGGGTAAGGCACGCAATTCCACTTTAGAAATACACAAGATACTGTACCTCCATATTCTGTGTATTCCGGGCTAATTCCAAATTGCATAACCTGCCTCACCTTCCAGGATCTAGATGATCCTCTTTTCGTATAATTTGTTGGCCAAACTCCCTTAACAGCCTGTGCATCCCTAGTTCATTATTTTTTCCAATTTTTACCAGCGACCTAACATGGAGCGCATCAACTCCATCAGAGGGCAGAAAATGGGGATTATGCCACATAAATGAAGCAATTCGACGATCCACATCAGCTGGGAGGCATGCAATATCAAGAAATATCTCTCTATGCTCTTCGCTCAATTCTTCATAACTAATCATCAAAACCTCTTCCATATAAAGGCCAAATTGCAAAATTAGCTCCTCAATTGCAGTCCGCTCTTCTACTACTTTTCTGTACAAGAGTGAACCAATTACTTCAATAAGTAATGGGATCCCACTCACAGAGTTGATTATACCTTTCGCAATTTCATCAAAATCAGGAATTGGAAGATTTCTTTGCAGTACATGCTTTCTGAAGAGCTCAAGAGCTTGCGCATTATTCATCATGTTGATACCATAAACATGAGCCAACCCTCGAGATATGGACTTTGGAAGAACAGATGTGATGCTAGTGGTGACAATTATCCTACTTCCATAACCAAACCAATCGAGCTTTTCTCCAACAATATCGTGGAGATGCGACCGTGCCTCCACATCGTCAAGTACAATTAGTACTTTCATATTCCGTAATACATTTTTAAGAAAATTTACTCCTTTTGTAACATGATCAATCACATATTCTCGCTTAAGGATATCAGACATCAACTTGCTTTGCAAAAGCCGAACACCTCCAACTTGTTTCCTTGTTGCTGCAATATCTGCAAGGAAACTACAACGGTTGAACCTAGAGCGAAGTTGATTGTAAATGACCTTGGCAAGAGTCGTCTTGCCAACCCCACCCATCCCCCAGATTCCAACTATCCGTACATCACTGACTTCTAAATCAAGTAAGCCCATCATGTCCTCCACTTTTTTGTCAATCCCCACAAGATATTCTTTAGCAACATGTGGGCTCTTCCTAGATGAGTTGCCAGTAAGTGCCACTGGTTCTTTTGCTTCATCTTTCATCCGAACCCCCTACAAGATCAAATCGGTTGTAAACATGAAAAGCTGCTGCTAAAAATGAAAGATAATAGCCATTCGATTTAATTTGCCTATTATTTCTTGCTGCACTTGAGAAACGACACAGAAAACCCATCAGTCATATCCTAGTAACTGATCCCACCTATGTTAGTACAACACTTCCATCGTTCCACAAGTTAGGATATTGCACTGACCTCTGAATGATTATACTGCATTTGCAATATTATCCCAATTTCTCTGGAGATACAAAATCCATTATATATCATGACTGATTACTTCCATAGCTGGACAGCTTAGGGAAGGTTCTTTGAAATGCCATGCATACTCCTAGTTATAAGACTAGTCTGAATAGTCTTACATCTTATACTGAAGGTGAATACTTTACCAAGAAGGAAATATATTCAAGCAATTTCCCTGATCAACTACTGATAATTAGTAATGAGAGCTACATATAATTTGATTCATAAACTACTATGTGGTACTTTCAATCTATTATAAAGCCAATCCTTGCCAATTCTTGGAACACTATTCATTTTTTAAATCTATAGCAAAGTCTCAGCACAATTCAATTAGAACAATTAGAACTTCGTGTCTTATTAAGTGTCTAGATTTATTTCCTTTTTCTCTTGACATATTTTGCAGGAGTCTTCGTGATCATTACAAGGAAGAAGAGATGGCAGAATCCCCAAGTAGCAATTGCCAAGCCTGAGCAGAATTTTAAGCAAGTCGTTTCTGATACTTCTCAAGTCAATTAATGTGGTCAAATGTAGGTTTCCTGATGAAACTTTGCTTTCTTAATTTTTCCATTGACAGTATAGGAAAGCCCAAGACTTCCCGAGTCCACTACACAAAGTATGACAATAAAGCAAAAGAACTATCAAGAAAGAAATAAGTAAATTAGAGGCAAAAGAAAGCAACCATGTAATTGTTAAACTCAAAAAATGTTTGCTGAAACCAAAATTCTATGTTCTTGAATAGCCTAGAAATTAATAATTGGAAATATTTAAACATTCAATAGAACATACTCCGTCGTCCACTGATTGAGTACTCATGTGAGAAAGAGAATGTTATTTAAGGTAGCGGATGATTGAAAAGAAAAAAATCCACAGATTGATTTTATGATTAACATGTTAGCAAATGCATAAATGAAACTCATCAGAAGAAAGGAAACATTGGATGTTACTTCTTATGAGTAGGATCCACTAAAAAAAAGTTTAGACAAGCCGGAAAAAGTTTATTAATTCAGAATGTAGATAGAAGAAGAACGGCACCAAGTTTTGATTTATTTTCATAATAAGGCACAGGAATGTTCTGATGTAGGAAGCCACTATTAGAATCGAGAACTTTGTACAACATTATAAACTAATATAATCGGAAAGAAAAGCCCATGCGGAGCATAGGCAAGAATACTAGTGGGTACATATAAATTCAGTACACTCAGAGAAGATAATATTGAAATTTAGTTCGCAATTACCTCATTTTCCATTGACTGACTTTCGTGTAGCTCTTCAAGCTTTTCCACCGTTTCCATTGGCACAGGTAACTCCTTCAACTTGCTTCTTTCCATCATCACTACATTAATTTTCTTCAGTTTTCCAATAGAATCTGGTAATTCCACGATTCGCGTGTTCGAAAGATTCAGTTCATTTAATGATTCTAAGCTTCCAATTTCTCTAGGCAAACCCTCGAGACTAATGCACCCTTCGAGACTCAAGTACGTCAGGTGTTTCATTTTCCCAATAGAGAAGTCAATCTCTCTCAATTTTACACATCTGTTAAGAATCATCTTTTCTAAACACCAGTATTCAGAGAATTTAGGTGTACGGGTTATATTTCCACAATCTGTGAGATCCAAGACTTTTAAGTTTTTTGCCATCTGCCAAAAAGCCCAATGTCAAAAAGCATAGAAGGTTAAATGCTAACTTAAAGGGATGCTCAAACGCAAAGACATACTCAAATACACGATCATCATACCTCGATTTGGCTCCATCCACCCCAATCATCTGTGATGTCACTTTCTGAAAGGTCGAGAACAACTAAATTACTCAAGTACAAATTGGTCGCCTTAAAATCTGGTGGACAACAATGCCAAGAAAGATATAGCAACATAGAAAAACTATTCTCAAAGTTCCCATCTAAGTATCCCCCATCCAATTCAAGGAATCTCAGATTTGGCAGTCTCGCAATTTCTTGATGTGTAAAGATTAGTCCATCATTTCCTGCTAGACTAAGTGCTTTGACATTTCCTTTTCCCTGCCAAAGAAAACTAGCCATGTGTTGTGTCAGCACGAGCACAGCAGATTTAAATCTTTATTTCCTTGCACGAAATGAACAAAACAAAAAGGAAAGAAATGAAAGCCCAGAAGTGAGAACACTGAACACATAAAATAGGGATCCAATTTTAAGCTCTAGAAATTCAATCATTTCTAGTCTTACTTTACCTTGTTGCTTCTTAAAACATCTAGGGAACCCTGAGAAAACCACAGCCTGCTACGTCTTCCCAGATTCCGTGGGCTTTCCATGCAGACAATTTCTCTTCCAAGATCTCTTAGCAGAGAATGCATCCATATGGTATCTCCACCGACAATCTTTATCAAAGACATATCGATAAGGACACCAATTCCACATTCTGGACAGAAATGACAAGCTTCCCACATGTACATTGCCTTGTCCTTTCTCCGGTTGACGAAAAAACATGCAATATCAAGAAAAATCTGTTTACTATTGTAATCCAGTGCCTCATAACTGAGCATCAGATTATTGTGGACTTCCGGTAGAGGTTGCCTCTTTAAATACTCCAGCGCGTCTTTCCAATGTGCTGTGCTTCGGCCACAAAGATAAGACCATAGGCATTCAACAGCCAGAGGAAGGCCTCCGGTGATAGAAACAAGTTCTCTTGAAAGACTTTCATAATCGTATGGGGGAGAGTCTCTCTGAAAAGCATGCCTACTGAAAAGCAGTAGTGCTTGATCAAAAGTCATTTCCTCCATTTTATAAGCTCCAATCTGATTTTCAAGTTGCAGGACACTTCTTTTCCGGGTCGTAATAATAATCCTACTTCCAGAACCAAACCCATCATACTGCCCAATTAGTTCATAGATTTGTTCCTTCTCATCAACATCATCAAGGACGATAAGAACCTTCTTGCCCGAAAGCATTTTCATGATCATACTCCTTCCCTCATCAGTATTAGCAATGGCATACTCAGCGCTAGAATATAGGATGTCGGATAATAACTGTTTCTGCAATTTCACCAGGCCACAGAGTTGTGATGATTCTCGAACATTTTCGAGGAAACTACAGCCTTCGAACCGAAAGCACAAATTGTTGAAAGCAACTTTGGCAACAGTTGTTTTGCCGATGCCACCCAATCCATAGACACCCAAGAAACCCACACCACCGCTGTCAATGGCTAGCAAATCTATTATAGCTTCTACTTGATCCGTCCTGACATAATATTTATCCACGGCCACATGGTTAACTTTCAGCTTGGCCGCGATTGCTTGAACGAGTTCTCTGATACAGCGAGGCGGGCTGCTGCAGAAGTAAACCGCTTCGGTCAGAAAAGAAAGGGGGAGCGTGTGTTTAACATCTGAGCTGACACTATCTGACCAAGCAATAACCACTACTATTGAACTGCGGAACAACTATTCGAAGTTTATTGCTACTGAAAGCGCAACATCAAAAACAAAAGTAATCAGTTTGTTCTATTGGAGCTTAGCATGGCTATTCTAGAAAACGACTTATGAGTTGCAAACCCTCCCAGAACAAAGACTAGGCCTTTTACCTGCAACATCCCATCTCCCATCCAATTAATGAACCAACCTCTCTAAGAGCATCTTCCCACGCTTTCACTTTGTCGGACCCTAAACTCTGTTTGTGCTCCAAGAGGGCATCGCGGTACAGAGGGGTTTCAAGCCTAACATCACGAGGTTCCACGTCGTAGAATATTGGGATGATGGTTTTCCCTCCATCCGACTTCACCTTGTTCTCCAACATTGCCGCAAGCTCCCGCAGACACCACTTACTGGAAGCGTAATCTTTGGAGAAGATGGGGATGCCGATCTTGGTGCTGTCGATCGCTCTCAGAATCTCCCTGCTAATTTCATCACCGACTCGAAGTTCTTCGTCGTCTTTGAAGACGCAGATTCCGGCATCAGCCAACCTGTGGTAAAGGAGGTCAGTGAATCCAGAGCGAGTGTTGGAACCTCTGAAACTCAGGAACACATCATAGTCGGTAACCGAGGCGAAGTCTCCGCCCATCGCTGCTGCATCTGCTGAGAAGTTCGCGTTCTTCATTGCAGGATCAGATCGAGAAGGAAAGCAAGCGCTCTGGTTTGCCCTAATCGCCTCTCGTTTGGTGACTGACTGTAAAATTGTTTCGGAGGATTCTCGATATTTTGTAAAGTCGATCTTTGAATTTTCTCTTTTTAAATTGAAGCCTCGCATATATATTTTTCTTTTGTTGTATTGTTCAAGTTGGTCCGTGGCCCAGGCTGACATCCATGTGCATATCCCACGTGGAAATAAAATCTTAAAAAACAAAGATTAATGTCACGAAATACGCCAAATTGATATACTTATAATAAATTTACCCTAAATTAATTTTTGACCACTTCAAAACTAGTACACTAGTGATAAATTTATCAAAAACTAATATTTTTATAACAAAAAACCCAAAAACTGGTATGTTTGTGACAAATTTATCGTTCATTAGTTTCTATTAAATTGTGTTAATATTACGAAAAACCTCAAATTGAAACACTTGTGATAAATTTAGCTCAAATTAATTTTTTTTACCATCAAAATCCCTAAAATTAGTACATTAGTGATAAATTTACCAAAGACTAATTTTTTTACCACAAAAAATCCACCAAACTGATAGACCTCACTAGTACACTCACCAACTGTCACGTGTCACTTTAGCGGAAACTGACAAAGGGTAAAATTTATCACAGATGTATCAGTTAGAGATTTTTTATGGTAAAAAATTTAGTTTGGGATATATTTGTCACATGTGTATCAGTTTGGAGTTTTTCGTGGTATTAACCGAAAATACAAACGACAAACTAACAAGAAATGACTCTATGCCAAGTGAAACAGAGAGAAGAACGTCGGTGGAACTGGAAGCTGTTGTGGCGGCCTTAAATCGTCCCTCGCTGGAGTCATGTGAAGTTGGTGCCATCGCAGTCGCCTACAACATCGAAAGCACACACTCCATCTCTTTGTGTTCGCATCTAGCACCGTATTTGAGTCAAGGAAAATCGTGCTTCCTCGCTCATAGGACATTATGAGATACGACATACACCAAATTCCCCTTGTCTCACAGAATCAGTGAATGAATAAGGAAACGGTCAACAAGGGACATTACCATTAACACAAGATTGTACAAGTTTAAAAGAGCTCTTTTTTCTTTTTTTCTTCAAAGAGAGAAGGAATATAGATGCTTTGTTGTTTCAACGGTCTGCCCACACAGAGATCATGTAAGATCACGTATAATTTCCGTTTCCACTAGGTTCCCTTTCGATGCTAACGCATTCTAAGACAGAGATCCATAAGAAAATCTCAACTTTTCGTTGCGTATTGAGGTGCCATAAAACACTCCATACTTTTCTTGGGAATATGGGCAACATAATGAGCGTCTCCATTGGAACTGCTAGCTGCATTCGTAGCTGATGTATAGCCACTTTTTACACTCAATTTCCGTATGCATACCAAGGCCATATTTGGCTATCTTCAATTGCATTTGAACTATAAGAATTGCCAAGATCTGCTGGGTGTGTTCAGGAAAATACTTAGAGATAGCATCCTCTCTCCCGTGCATGGAATTCCTATCCATGAGTTCTTTCACAACAGTAGGTTGATCCTGGTTTCTAGGGGTCGTAGATCTGCCCTAAATTTAACCATCGATCTACTCAAATCTTTATCTTCCGGCCATTTCCAACCGCCCACCGCAATTGAGACTTTAATAGTTCTATGCCCTAACAGATACCGTGCCAACCCTTTCCTTTTTGTGTAAAAATGTGGATTTCAAACGCAAAAATAAATAAAAATAAATAAATAAAGTCAACATTGCTATAGTAAACCACTCGGCTCACTTTTTAAGTGACCGAGAGCAACCAGAAAGGGAAGAAAAACATAACAGAAAGGAAAAGAGAGAAGGAAAGAAAAGAGGGGAAAAGAAAGAAGAAGAGGAAGAAGAAAGAGAAAATGGAGTGCGTCTGAGCCGTGGGGACCTCGCCGTGCTGATTCATCTCCGATTTGCAACGCTCGGTAAGCGCTTGTGCCTCTCGTTTATTCTATTCGAATAGTTTTTGGGTTTATGGCTGAAATTAGGAATTATGTGAAATTTGAACCGCGAAGTCCGATTTTGGAGCCGCTAAGTTGATTTTTTTTTTTGAAAAATAATAATTAAGAGTGTTGTGGAGCTATGGGATATTATGGATCTTAATTTGGACTTACGGTTTGCAAGAAACGAATTTTTAAAGTTGTGCGCACGCAGTGAACAATGCACGACCAGCAACCTTACAGGTCTTTTTTTCATCGATTTCTCGGCTAGTTTTGAGTTGGCGAAGCTAACGGTGTTATAGTACGTCAAAAGATGTTTCTTTTGACTGTAAGCTCGCTTGAATTGGAGTTCGATGAAGAGAATTACGGCTCGAGAAAGTTTGCCACTTAATCAGTTGTTTCACACGTTAATAAGTTTTTATCCGCAATTAACCTTTCTGAAGGTCTTTTGTCAAACGGTAGTGAGTGTGTTAACTAGGAAATAGTATAGTTTAGTCAAGTCGTTAGCTAAAGTAGTATTTTACTCAATTTTGACGTTGATTCTCGTTTAATTGATAGGATTACGAGATCGTCGAGTCGTCTAACTACGCATTGCTTGATTTTAGGCATTCCAGGTGAGTGGTGCTATTTCTTCTTCGAATTTGCAAATTCATATTTTGAAAAAGAATATGGATTATATGGTATGAGTTACGGAATGGCATGATTATTGCATAAAATCTGGATCGGGTAATTACTACCATTTCTGTATTTGAGAACGATGCGAGAAACGTTTTGTGAAATTTATTCCCTTTGTTGAACGGAAGATTATACGTTTGTTTATTAAATTGAATTATGATATTGGAGAATTGTTTATGCTCAATATGACTGTGAACTCAGGTAAGGGTTCCTAGGGTATGCATACTGGTTTAAGATATCCTTCTGGGTCGAGCCATCGGCTTTGTAAGTGGAGACCTTGTCAAGAGGGGAATCTTGGTCGCCTTGTCACCTGGCGTTGTGTCGTAACCATGGTTAGATATTAAGCAATAGATTAATTGATGAAATGGACCATCAACGTATTATTGATAAGATTCGTCAATGGAATGGATTATTGACGTTGTTATGAATGAGATTAATCAATGAATTTGATCATTGATATTTTGCTTTGTTATATGCATAATGGTTGCTCGATTTGCTTAAAAAAAATGCGCTACTCACTGAACTATGGTTGCTCACCCCTCTCATCTTACATGTTTTCAGGTTCTTTGGTTAGCCACAAGTAGGACAAGAGTGCTACCGACAAGGGCTTTTGGTAGTAGGAGTTTAGGGTATGAGCTTAGCTAGTTTTGTTTTTAGAGGTGATACTTGTTGGGTTAGTTGAGTTCTAAGTTGTACATATTCTTTTGATAGATGATAGAAATTCTGATGTTGTAACCATCTACTAACTCATTATATATATCTACAGTTTGGACGTATATATGTTGTTAACAAGTTTGTTGGTTATGTGGTGGCTGCGTCTTTCGTGTGAAAGGACGGCCGTGTTGTTCCCATTTTCTTGTGAATTTGGGGTGTGACATTCTGTGCTTCCTAGATTACAGTTGAGGTTAAACACAGTGCTTTGATCACTCAACTCCCCAATGCCTTTGGGTTTTCTATCCACCTCCACGCTTCTTTTGCCAAAAGTATTTATCAAAACAAGATAACTCCTTAAACCCTAATCCGCCTTCATGTTATTTCATCGTCATAACTTTCCAGCTTCTCCGATCAATCATTCCACAGACAGATATTGGTATTTTGAAAACTAACATAGCATAACTAAGGATGGCTTGACTCGCTACTTTTTTGAGCATTTCCTTCCCTGCTTGCGATAACAACTTTTCTTTCAGCTTTCAAGCTTTGAGTTGATTCTCAAAATAATCCACAAGAAAACTTCTTCTCTCGAATCTTCCCCACTCAGATGGCACTCCTAAGGTTAACTTCATGACTTTTCTAGTTGCTTTGTTTAATGGGATTCTGTGAGCCTTTATAGTCGAATCAGCTTCGTCGAATCTACTACAGATAAGAACTCCGAACACATATTATCAGTAGGAAAAAGAAATCCAACTTCATTCAAGAGACTAACTTTGCAATATTAAGCGGCTATTCATCTTCATGTACTACTATAATAAAACAGTACGTGCAAAGTTAGGTTTGTGACGCCCCATAACATCATGTGCAACACGTGTCGTTTGCTAAATAATCTGTCAGCTATGGTTACGCATGCGGAAGCTTAATAAAACTTTCACAACATCCCTTACAAGATAATCACATGAGTACAATTAATGTACATACGCCTCTTTACTTTATTAGACATTGGTTTTACAACTTTACTTCATCGTTCAAACAAAATACAAATACAAAGCATTTGGGAAAAGGGTCGAGTCAACTAGTACCACTACTCTCGTCCTATCTCAAAAGCTTGCTTAAACTTAAACCGACCACCATCCAACTCAGGGGCTGGTGGCCTCCTGCTTCATCCTATCCACTCCTTCACCATATCCAGGGACTCATCCTACACGTCTAAAAAATAAAGAAGTGAAGCGAAGCTCATTAAAGGAAATTTCTAAGTTTAAGTTAGTAAATCAGCTTACCACTCAACCTGATGCCAACAAACAAAATTAGTTCAAGTCAATATCAAATAACCATGATTACATAAGAAAGTGTTCAATCTTTACTATCATAAGATGTTAATGGAAACCACTAACAATATTGCATATTCATTCAGATGCAGACATATAGCAAGTTAATTCATATGATGTATAGATACCATACAGTCAATCATCAATACATATAAGTTCATACTTTTCACTAGCTAGGACCATTTCAATTCACGAGACATCGTCACCACCAACTCATAGGGGATGCGATCATCCATACCCTTTGCCATGCCTCAGCCCATTCATCACAGATGTCCTCTACATTAGCGAGGATAAATACAACACTGTGATGGTCATACCATCTTTATAAGAGTACGAGAGCCAAGTCATATCATATCTTGACCACAAGAGCCAAGTCATACCATGACCACGAGAGCCATGTCATAATAGGATTTCATATTGTCTTAACCTTGTAAAGAACCGTCATATATGGTAGAACATCTGGCTAACTCCAGAGTCATACTCATACAAGGGAATAGGCCGTGGCAAAGGCCTTAATCACTCATTCACATTAGACTTAACACATCAGATATCAAATTTAGTACATCAGATTCAACACATCAGATTTAGCATATCAAACTCTACGTCAGATTTTGAAAGCTAGTTCAAAATCAGAAAGCACAACAGACGTTATAAGTAGTTCGAGCTTAGAAGATACATCAGACGATGAAAGCAGTTCAGACGCAAGAAACTCGTCTGGTTCAGTAAGTTTTGAAAACTATTCAGACGTATAAAAAAAATCACATTTT
Organism: Metrosideros polymorpha var. glaberrima; assembly: GCA_001662345.2. Taxonomy (NCBI): domain Eukaryota; kingdom Viridiplantae; phylum Streptophyta; class Magnoliopsida; order Myrtales; family Myrtaceae; genus Metrosideros; species Metrosideros polymorpha. The sequence continues at coordinate 25,841,114 of BCNH02000003.1, read as the reverse complement.
GGAAACTCATTAAATTTAGTAAGTTCTGAAGACTGTTCAAAAGTAGAAAACAACTCAAATTTTGGAAACTCATTAGGTTTCGTAAGCTCATAAGACTGTTCAGACATAGAAAATAACTCAGATTTTTTAAACTCATCAGGTTCATTAAGCTTTGAAGACTATTTAGATGTGGTAAGCCAATCAGACTTCTGAAAACAGTTAACTTCTGAAAACTATTCAGATGTAGTAAGCCGATCAAAATTCTGAAAGAAGTTCAGACGTAGTAAGCCGATCAAACTTCTGAAAACAGTTCAAACATAATAAGCGTATCAAATTTCTGAAAACAGTTCAGATGCAAAAAACACTTCAGAGGCAGAAAACGACCCAGTTTAAATTCATTATTTGTGCATGCAACATATTACCACTTTTTGTAAAATAGCTCACTTCCTTGAAAAACATGTAGATACCTATTAACGCAAAGCATGTAGATATCCATAAACATAATTCTAAACATCATACTTAGCATCCACTAACCACAATCAAAATTGCACACAACAATCGACCAAGTCCAAAATGTTAAGTAGATTAGGCCAACTTAACGCCTAGAAATTCACTTACCCAAAGCCTAAACCACCTTGTAATTCTTGTAAACTAGAATATAAAAGTGAGAAGAGCGGAGAAAACTTCTTTGGATGCTTGAATCTGAAAATGGTTACGGCCAAAGTGATGAACTTTTATATTACCGAGGTCAAAACTCAATTGACTTGGAGGAGAATCGCTAGATGTAAGATGGTGGCAATGTCTCACTTCATCTATGGCCATGTGGGTATTAATGTGGCATAATATGGAGAGTTTGAAGATGAAAGAGACACCTAGCCTTGCATGCTCTCTTAAAGAGGACATGTGAGCATTATGTGTCAAGAAGCATATAAGAGGTTTAACAAGTGTCCTCATCACTCAAAAATGAACACAAGTGGCTTAAAAAGTTTCTCAATGAGTAGGATGTTAAGTGTGAGCATGCATGTGACCTAGAATTCACTTGTGGCTAGGTGGAAAGAGCTTAAGATGAAGAGAGAATGACTCATATGGCTTAACCTTTAGGTGTCAAAATTAGCTATAGTGTCTCCATTTAAATGAGACAAATGGCCTGGCTTGCATTCTTAAAAGGCATGTGGTGGCTAAGGTCTAAGGTGATGACAACTTGGCCTTAGGTGTCATAAGGCATGTGCAAGTCTAAACTTAAAAAAACATATGGCTTACTCTGAAAATTTCAAATGACAAGTGTGACTAACATGTGTCTTAACAAGGAAGAACTTGAGAGTGCTCGTCGTGAGGAAAAATGATTCTGTACCTTCAGCTAAATTAATAGAATATTATTAGTGTAAGCAATTAATTATTAGCACTAATTAACTAAGTTTTAAATTAAATAATATAATCCATAGCATCTCTAATTCAACAAAATTATTAATAAATCATTATGAACGCTTGGAAAATCTCAATTTAATATAATTTAAAAACTCGACAATTATTAAACTTATAACTTCAAAAAATGTTCTTCCCATTGACAACTAAAATGACGATAAATTATTTACCATTACTCTACACTATCCACGTGCACATCAACATTATTAATTTAATTTCAACACGTCGGACTCGGGGACGATTACGGTTGCGGAAAATCATCGTCTGCGTTTTTCGTGCTTCGCAAGACTAATGACTCAACTAAGATTTTCTACGTGTAAACCTGAATTCTAAGATAAATAACACTTAACTTTATAGCCTAAATATTATTATTGGACACCGAAAATTCCGGATGTCACAAGGTTACTGTAATATGGGTTCATATTTACTAAGATGCATCACTTAGTAGTAAAATAATTCACGAAGGGACGCAGCATGTTTAGTGTCGATTAGATGCAAAAAATTCTCCATTGAGTATAATCCGGCATGAGCTATAGATTGATACAGTCAGTAGATTCGCCGACGTAGCTAAATCCGAGTGCCAGAGATCTTTTCAATGGATTGTTCACATATAAACGAATCTACTACTAGTAAGGTTTACTCATGTAGTTATTTTCACCATGTAGAGTTTCTATGCACGTATTCGTCACTCTGAGCATAGCCAAATGCCTAGCCATAGTCAAAAGACCCTGAGATTTATACTCATTGATGTTCCGGAATAGAAGACCAAAAAATCATATTAGTAATTGTTCCCTCCAGGCGACAACCTTTGGCCGCTGGAAAAATTTCCAAGTGATTAATGTCTGTTTGCTTTCCTCCTTCTTTTAAGCATTCGGCTTTACATGCCCAATCTCTCCCTTCCCGCAAGGCTTCTTCACTTCCAAAAGAAGGAGAAGAGACTATCTATGCTAAACATTGGCGTGCAGGGGATTTGTGAATGAACACTTGGAACTTTTAAGGAGTCTGTATGGCCAAAGGTTATCACGACAGACAATACTCCCGGTGGTCAAAGGCTGTTGCTTGAAGGGAACACTAATACTTTTAAGAGGTCTAATGGCCAGAGACTGTCACGACAGACGGCAATATTCAAGATGCTCCAACATTTTTTTGTGTGGCACAGTAAATATCCATACTTGAAGTCCAAATCAAACAACTTATTCTAAAGGAGACCTAAAAGCACTCTGCCTTTCCCCTCTCCTACAAGAAGAGTTCGATGTCTTTATAGTTACTCTTTAAATAGCCTACAGACACTGTCCTCATTTGAGCAGAACATTTAGATGACGAATCGACCCTATGAAGTACTCTAGTTTCATTTACATCTTGGGCGCTTCCTCAGGAAAATCACCCACAAATCTCCATTCTCAATAGCTGAAAGAGCAAAAAGAAAAAGGAGAAAAGAAAGAGAGAAAACAATCAACATTGAACACGAGCATGTGTGTTATCACATGGCCAAATGTGGTGAGATAACCTTTATGGTGGAGAATCATTGAAAAACACAAACGAATTATTTTGGCTTGTGGAAGTGCTAACATCAATGGCCTAATAAAGTAGCAACATGATATAACTGTCACATGATAAGCCTTCAAATAAGAGAGCTCATGCACTGCGGATAATGAAACACAATAATGTTGCTGGAAAATTGCAGTGTTGGATGGAAGTTGCATAATATGGACTCGTGGATTGGAGTACTCACTAGAACAAAAATGAGACAGCGATTCCCGATTTGATGCTAGTTGCTACACTTGACAAGGGCAGAAGAACTGCTTTGTTCTCAAATCGTGCCAGTCTCTGCTGGGGTTTATTACTCATTTTTGTACTTGCGAAATAGCCTTTCTAGCTATATTTTCTGCTGCTCCACCCATTTCATAAAGTATTCCACACCGCATCCAATCTCCAAAAAAAATCCAATTGTTTCGAACTAGACCTTTGCTTGGGTCTTTCAACCAACTAAGTGAACCTTTCATATATGTATGAAGTATTCCTATTTTGATTTTTTACTTCTACGTTACCAACATCGACTCAGATCGAGAGTTAAACTCTGCGACACTGCAACTCCCCTGTCAATCTTGTTAGCGTCAGCCCAAAATGGAAGAAACTGTATGCGACACCACTCAACCGCACTCAAGTCCTAGTGGCTTATCTTCTCAACATGCATCCACTGGACTTCAAGGCTACAAATATCCCATTCAAACAAAAAAGCCAGCCATCTCTCCTCCTCCACATAGTAGTCTTGCCCAATCATCATTCTGATATTGAGCATCCACCCAGCCCAGCCGGGATATTGCTAGCAAATCAGTCCACCTACTTCTGAACGGCAAATTGAGTGAGAACAATAAAGAAATTAAAATGCCAAGAAAGATTCATGATTTCATGCGCAAAGCACTGGCAAGTTGATATTATCTTAAATCTTTTTCTTCTTTTTTTGTTAGTTTTTATATTGGATTCTCTGTTCCCATTTCCAGTCTATGCACTTTCACTAAAAGAGTAAAGCAAATAAAAGATTTACGAAATTAGAATCAAAAGCTAGTAAAAGAATTCAAAAGCAAAAACTTGCCTGTCCAAGCCCACAAGGCCCCACCAACAGAAAAGTTCCGAGTCCACAAGGTCAGCCCCAGCAACAGAAAAGTTCAGCACTTGCCCACAGAATTAAGGGGTGCCAAAGAAAATTTTGAGGGCATGGGTCAGCATCTCCTTCCATGGTGCCAGCAGATTGGATCATGGGGTGGGACAGCTGATCCGCGTCCACTGGGGAGGGATACATGTAGTCATGTACGCAGCCTTACCCCTGGTTTCCTAGAGAGGCTGTTTCAAAAACTTGAACCCGTGACCTCAGTCCACAAAGTAGTAACCTTTTACCACTACACCAAGGCTCACCCTCTAATGAGAGAAGGTAATTTTGCAGCAAAAATAGGTGGATGGGACGGCTGCACAGAAATTTGACAGTAGGCAGTGTCTTTAACAAAGGTCCCAGAGAGAAAGAAGCAATATTTACAGATGTTCAAGTTGAAGAAAGCAAAAGGTAGCGAATATTTACCTTTAAATAAACCCTCCAACTTTTCATTGAAGATAGACAGAATGACAGTTGTGCAGCAAGATCTTCACTCATAAATCAGGATCCTTCTTGAAGTGACTTCCACAATATTCTGACCACAGATTAGAGCAACATAACTGCCAACCATTGTTCTCCTCAGCGATTGCACATGTCGATTTCAAATTTATACTTTGTTGGATCTGGTATTTCAGTCAGTGAAGGGCAGTCGAGTAAAGTGAGCTTTCTAACATGAGGCAAGCTTTCCAGCCCATCCAGTGTATGCACACTGCAGTGGGATATGTGCAGAAGTTGCAATAGCTTCAAATCTTCAAGACCGTCAATCTTTGCCAAGTCACAGTGTTTGAGTTCTAATACAGACAGACCTCTCAACTCAGAAAATTGCGGAACTTGAATCATGCAGTACTGGAGACACAATGTCGACAAACTAGAAGGTAGCTCTCGGAGGTCAAGCAAGTTTGCGTAGTGCAAAACAAGTTTTCTTAGTTGAAGTGCACTAAAATTTTCAGGTAGCGTGGTAATCTTTGAGAGGCACAATTCCAAGACTTCTAGATTCACTAGACTTGTTACCCATCCAATTTGCAGTGGCTCAGAGAAAGATTTCAGCTCTGGATCGGTACTATCACCCAAGTGCAGCTCTTTCAAGTTTAGCAGGTAAGAAAAGTCTGGCACTGTCCTCATTTTTTTGGATCCCCAGCGAAGACTGCTTAAACTAGATGGAAGTATTGGCAGAGCCCGAACTTGGTCACATTCACTTAAGTCTAGTCGTTGGAGATGAGAGAGTGATTTAAGGGTTTGGCAGTCAGAAAACCTGTCATCACTCCAGGGCAGGCCAGAAGTCTTGGTAGATGATAGTCTGAAGATTTTCAAAGAGGATAGTCCTTTGAAATCACAGTGAATTGGCCCCTTCAGATTATTGCATTGCGAAAGATCTATCTCTTCCAGCATTTCTAGATCTTCTATATCTTTGGGGAATGCTCTTAAGTGAGTATTCTCCATCTTCAGCACTTTCAACTTTTTCAAATCCTTGACGGACCTGGGTAATCTAGCAATCATGGTGCTTGATAGATGCATGACTTCCAGTGACTCAAGATTCCCAATGGAATAAGGAAGTTCAGCTAACTTCCGACAATTTCCTAGAAGCAGCTTCTGAAGTTTCTTTAATTTTCCAATAGAATCCGGGAGGCTATCAATAGCAGCTCCATCCAGTCCAAGATACAAAAGAGATTTCAAATGACCAATAGAGTCTGATATCCGAACCAAACTTTCACATTGGCAAGCGCTCAGAATCTTAAGTCGCTCCATGGAGGTTTGTCTGAAATGAATGATATGAATGGAAGTCCCATCAAGCAGAAGTTCTTCCAAAGCTGTCATATAACACAGTTCTTCCGGCAAGTCTTCGACCAATCTGCAGAACTTAAGATTCAAGGAGACTAAGTTCTTTAGATTACCAATGGATGGACTGATTTGAGATAATAGGGGACAACATTCCAGGACTAATTGCTCTAAAGACATTGAAGTATGGAAGTCTGGAGTTGCATGCAGATGAGGACAGCCACTTAGATTCAAAAGTTTTAATTCCTTTGCTTTCTGCAAGAAAAGAGGACAGAAAAGGCTCAGTTGGTGCTTGCTATTCTAATAATCCCAGATATAAAAGCAAATATACACTTTACCTCCAGGATTTGTTCCCATTCTTGTGAATCTCCAGTGACCCGACTGTAAGATAAATCAAGAATGTTTAGGTTCTCCAAATGGAAAATAAGTAGTTCAGAGATCTTGCTGCACCCTTGCCAATGAAGCCGCCTTAAATTTGAAAGAACATTCTGAGAAGTCCCTCCAATAGTAGCCTGGTCCAATCTCAAGAACCTCAAGTGCCATAGATGGCCAAATCTTTCACATCTAAAACATTCACTTTGTCCCTCATCAAACGTGAGACAAAGGGCTTCCACCTCTTTCATATTGCCAAATGAATTTGCTATGACTTTAGTACCTTCGTCACAAGTACTTAGCCTTCTACATTCTTGCTTTTGGAGCTCTGAGATTAACTGTTCTTGCAGGCCCATGATCTATTGGATCCAACATTTTCTCGAATATTTGAAAGATCACTGCAACCTTGAAAGAGATGGTGGACTTTGTTGTACACAACCTTTGCAACGGTAGTCTTGCCAATCCCTGGCATGCCATATATTACAAGTACACGTACATCTTTGTCACATACTTCCATTGCTTCCTCATTGACATAGATGACACCAAGCTTTCTCGTAACCTCCTGCACATGGGGTTCAATGCCCACTAAACCGCCAACTACAACTAAATCCTTCTTCTTCAACAACTGCAGAATATTTGAAACAACTGTTTTTATGTGTTCACCTTGATGCCTGCCAAATATTAATGAGGAACCATGATGAGATCACAAAACAATTAACAACAGCCTATGACAATCACAAAGGAAATAATCCAGTTAAACCGTACTAAATTGACCAAAAAAAAAACGATGCAGTGGGCAATAAGAAGGGCATGGGAAGTACATTTATCTCATAATCAGATCTAATCCCATCCAATTAATGATTTCAAAAGTTGTGCTTGGCAAACTTCTCATAAAGTTAAAGCTAATAACAATAGAAGGACAGCAAAAAGTTGATTACCCATTGTTTGTATTCGGCATATCATACCCCTTCCTCTCTGTAATCTCTCGAAGAGCCTGCTTCCATTTAGCAACGTCCTTGCAGTCAACTCCACGGTTCTCATGTTCACGGAAGGACTCCCCAACACATCCACGTTGAAATATTAAATCAGTGCAGTCAATATCATAGAAAATGGGCACAATCAGTTGACTGTTTGCTTTCTCGCATTCCCACATTTGTGCCAATTCCATGAGACAAGTCTGACTGGATGCGTAATCCTTGTTGATAATGGGTATCGATATCTTGGATTGCCTAATGGATTCAAGCAATGCATCACGGGTCTTTTCTCCAGGATGAAGGTGATTATCATCTCTAAAGACAATGATACCTGCATCAATTAGTCTGGTGTAGAGACAATCTGTCTATCCCTTGCAAGTATCGGAACAACTAAAACTTAAGAACACTTCAAGCTTGGTTCTTGATGAGGTAGAGATGGACGATAAATATGATGATGAAATCATTGGCATGATGGTGGCACTGGTGGTGCAGAGATCAACCCCTGTAAAATGAACGAGGCGAACTCTATCGCCACTGCATTTCAGATAACTTCCCCAGACTAGCGAAAGCAAAAACTGGAGAAATAAGACTCATCTGAGGCAATAAAGTTCTTCATTAAAAAAAAAAAAAGGAAAAGAAAAGAGTTGAACCCAATGTACCTAGGATGTCCTTTTTAAATCCAGTCAATTTGAAGACAAAATCAAGATCAAGAAATGTTCCAGTAAATTCTTGATTGCATTCCAAAGAAAAAATTTGCACTGATGATGCAGATCTAAGCATATACCAGCTAAATCAACAATCCTCACACAGAAATAACCACCAATCTTGGAAAAAAAATGCACAAACACGGAAGCGGAACTAACCGGATTTCTTCTCTCGCATGTAATGGTACTGACAATAACCGAAAGAGCAATCGTAGCAATAAAAATTACAGGCTGTGTGGGCGACCTGGAAGCGACTGCGAGGTGGAGTACAGCGCCGCCCTCTCGCTCAGCGAGAAGGGAGGTATCGCTCCTTGAGGTTCCATAAAAGAGTTCTCCGAGGGTTCTGTTTTGCTCCGTCGGTGGGGATTGTCCATAAATTTCTCAAGGAAAATTTCAAATATGGGCAGAATGTGCTCTCATTTTTTCTCAAATGAAGGCATAAGCGGACATTATTTCATTTTTATCCTTTCTTTATTTTATTTTTTCTCGTTTATTTTTTTCTCCGTAGTCGGCCTTGCTCAGGCATTCACTAACTGTGGGCAAGACACCCTCGCCAGCCTCGCCTAGGTGAGGGTTTCCCTCACCGGCCACAAACAAGGCCTGTGAGGGCTTGAGTGAGGCGACCCAGGCAAGGGAGAAAAAAAATGAGAAAAAAGGAAAAGAAAAAGTAAATGAAGAAAATAGTCTTAACTAACTGATAAGGTAATGCCTTTTTTTAAGATTAATATAGCCATTTCACATCCTTATTTGAAACAAATCAGCTTCATGCCCTTATTTGAAATTTTCCCTTCTTCTTTTTTTCCATTTCCTTTTTTTTCCTTCCTCGCCTAGCTAGCACAAATTGTGGGCAAGGCGACCCTTGCCAGATCGAGCCTCGCCTCAACATCCACAAGTGAGGCTGCCCTCGATGGCTACAGGTGAGGGCTACCCTCATCGGCCATAATTGAAGCTTACCCTCGCCAGATCTAGAAGAGGGTTGCCTTGCCCGTAGCCAATAAGGGCTTAGGCAAGGGTTGCGACCCTCACCAACAGTCAGCCAGCAATGGAGAAAAAAAGAAATGGGAAAAAATTAAAAAGTATAAAAAAAAAATTAAAAATGACGAAAATGCCCTTGAGAGTAGACCATTTTTAAAAATTTATATAGCCACTTCATACCATTATTTAAGAAAATAATGGTACTTCAAGCCTCTATTTGAAATTTTTCCTAAAAAGATGGATGATTGTCCAAAACATTTTGCAATTGTTTCAGTTCAGTTCATACAATGAATTTTGACCGGTCGGCGACAAAATATTTTAATATTTTTTTGAATTATTTTTTCCTTTTTCCTTTTTTCTTTTCTTTTTTCTCTTTTCCTTTTTTCCTCCCTCCCCTCCCCTTCTTCTTCCTCAAGCCGGTCGCTGGCCAAAGGGGACCATCGGCAAGGACGACCTCACCGATTGTCGGGTGAGGCTCAACCTCGCTAAATCTGGTGCGGCCCGGCGATGACAAGGTCGAGTTTGCTATCATCTGATATGTGTGCATGTATTTTCATCGCAATGCAGAGAAAGGTAATAGCTTGTGGCATGAAGATGGCATTTTTGGGAATGGCATTGCTGGACTGGCTCTAATGACTGTGAGTTCCCTTGTCGAGGGACTGCATGACGATGTTCTCAGAATCCCCAAATCTGGCGAGGCCCTCGCTAGCTGTTCCCTCTGGCCAATCGCCGAGCTTCAGCAACCAGCTTAAGGAAGAAGAAGGGGAAGGGAGTGACAGAGGATGAAAAAGACACCAACGAGAGAAGGGAATTTTCTAGTATATCTTTCAGTGTAACCATGTACATGTATATATAATACAAAATGTATAAAGAAAAAAAGGAAAAAAGAGAATGCAATCTTTTCTAATGGAAATTGCAACAATCTAAATCCCTAATTGGCTTTGATTTGATTTCCACAATCGTCGCATATCTCCAACACTCCCCCTCAAGCTGGTGGCTTGTAGATGTCCAAGACGCCAAGCTTGCTTAGGAGATATGTATGCTGTCTTTGGCACAAAGGCTTGGTGAAGATATCAGCCGGTTGTTCTGAAGTATTGATCTTTTCTGTTCTAATCGTCCCATCTTGAATTTTGTCTCGAGTGAAGTGGCAATCTACTTCAATATGCTTCGTTCGTTCGTGAAACACAAGATTAGCCGCAAGCTTGAGTGCCGCATCATTATCACAAAATAATGTGGTTGGTCCTTTGACTTGTACTCCAAAGTCTAGCAGTAATCCTCGTATCCATACTATTTCATATACGGTCTTAGCCATGGCTCTGTATTCGGCTTCTGCTGAAGATAGAGATACAATAGACTGCTTTTTTGTCTTCCATGAGAGTAAAGAATTTCCAAGCTTGATGCAAAATCCCGTCACAGATCGTCTGCTCATGGGACACGTAGCATAATCCGTATCACAGTGTGCTGTCATTTCCATGTTGCATTCTCGAGACAGAAGTATCCCAAGTCCTGGGCATCCCTTTAAGTATTTAACAACCTTGAGTGCTGCATCCATATGTGACTACTTTGGGCAATGCATAAATTGACTGAGTGTTTGAACAGCATAGCAAATGTCTAGTCTCGTCATGGTTAAATAAATGAGTTTCCCTACAAGCCTCTGATAGCTAGACGGATCCTCAAGTAGTGGATCATTAGTCTTCTGTGAGATTCTCGTGTCATAGTCAACCGTGGTCAACTTAATGTTCTGCTCGATAGGGATGACTGATGGCTTCCATCCAGATAACCCTGCCTCCGATATGATCTCTAGGACAAATTTTCTTTGGCTGAGAGAAATGCCCAAATTGGAACGGGCAATTTCAATACCAAGAAAATATTTGGGGGAGCCAAGGTCCTTGATGTGAAAGGTGGAATGCAAATATTCCTTAAATCTTCGGATCGCAGAATCATCGTTTCCCATGATCAATATATCATCTACATATATCGTCAAGTAGATAGATGATGTACCTTTTGTCCAAGTAAACAGAGCGTGATCATGTTTGGATTGTCGGAAATCAACAGCTATAAGTGCATTGGTGAATTTGGCATACCATTGTCGAGAAGCCTGTTTAAGACCGTAAAGGGATTTGCGGAGACGACATACATTAGACTCCCCCTGTCTCCGTAAACCTTGAGGAAGTTCCATGTAAATTTCCTCATCAAGGTCGCCATGAAGAAAGGCATTGTGGACATCCATTTGATGGAGCTCTAGGTTACGAAAAGCGGCAATAGTCAGGAAAGAACGAACGGTAACATCCTTGGCCACTGGAGAAAACGTTTCATGATAATCAAAACCTTCACGCTGTGTGAACCCTTTGGCGACTAAGCGCGCTTTGTAACGCTCGACCGTGCCATCTACTTTATATTTGATTTTATAGACCCATTTACAGCCAATGGGTTTGCGGTTGGATGGTAAAGGTACAATATCCCATGTCTGATTATCAAGGAGAGCATGTAATTCTGACTCCATGGCTTTCTGCCATTTAGGATCTTGGACTGCTTCATGATAAGACGATGGTTCCACTTCCTCAGAGATGCGACTAACACAAACCATGTGCGCAGGCAATAACCGATCAAATGTGACATAGGAAGAAATCGAGTAATGAATACCTGAAGAATGTGAAGCAGCACAGATATAATCCTTGGTCCATGTCGGTGGTCGGGAGACATGAGTGGATCTTCGAAGTGGGACTGTTTCGGCTGGCAGGGCTAGAATGTCAGCAACTACGGAAGGTGGCGAAGGGAAGGGAGAACTGGCTGCAGTATAGTCGCCAGAAGATGGAGATGGGTCTTCTGTAAAAGAAGGTGTCGCAGCATCTGGAGCAATAAGAGGAGCTGGTTGGTCAGGTGCCGGGACGAAAAAATGTTGTGGTGCTGATGTATCATCTTCAAATGAAGGTTGCTGATTAGTACTCGAGGCGCTACTAGAATGCTTCATATCCTGAAAGGGAAACTGGTCTTTGTGAAACACAACGTCTCTGCTCACAAAGAAATTTTCAGTGGAGGGTTCATAAACATGATAACCTTTCTGAAGTGTCGGGTAGCCTAGAAAAATACAACGACGAGCACGAGGATCCATCTTGGTACGAGCCCCTACTGTAGTGGAATAGCAAAGGCAACCAAATACCCGCAAATGATCTGTGGCGGGTTGCTTCTGAAAAAGCAGCTCAAATGGAGTTCGTCCGTCCAGTACCTTTGTTGGCATTCGGTTGATCAGGTAAGCAGCTGTGACCACACAGTCTCCCCAAAAATCATCTGGAATTGAGGCTTGGAATTTGAGTGCTCGCGTGACCTCTAAGAGATGACGATGTTTTCTCTCAACCACTCCATTTTGTTGCGGAGTGTATGTGCAAGACCGTTCATGAAGAATGCCATGAGATGACAAAATGGAAACAAATTCATGACTAAGAAATTCGCTCCCATTATCGGTACGGACACGCTGAACAGAAATGTGGAATTGATTTTGAATAAGAGATAGAAAGGTGGCAAATCGAGAGGGAACCTGAGATTTGGATTGCAGCAGAAATACCCAAGTACCACGCGAGAAATCATCTACAATAGTGAGAAAGAATCGGGAGCCATCTCGATGTGGAGTATGGTAAGGTCCCCAAATATCAATATGGAGTAGGGAAAAAATTTGTTCCGCACGTGAGGTACTTGTGGGAAAGGGTTTGCGAGATTGTTTTGCTAAAGGGCAAATTGGACATTTTTGATATGAAAATGAGGCACTGTGTCCCAAACGACAATGAGAAAGGAAAGCCATGTCATTAGAAATTGCATTACAAAATGCTTTATTCATAGGAATGGAAAATGAATCGATACTACTAGGTAAATCCATCCAGAAAAAAAGTCCTTCCGAGACTCTACCCAATCCCATCAGTTTGCCAGTCGAATGGGCCTGAAAGAAACAGTTATCAGAATTGAAAAAAATGTGACATGAGTTTATCTTGGCAGACTTTCGAAACAGAGATGAGATTAAATTGGAATTGAGGAACATATAGAACATTTCTCAGAATGATTGATGGGCTAAGATTTACGGTTCCAATTTTGGTTACATGGGTAAAATTTCCATTCGGAAGGCGAACGGTAATGGGGGATTTTAATGATTGTTGTGTTTGGGAGAAAAAAACTCTCATCGCAGACTATGTGATCACTAGCACCTGAATCAATAATCCATTCAGTACTGGAGATATTCATCATGCAGTATGAGGTACCTGAGAAGCTGCCAGTTTTTCAGAAATATTTCAGTGCTGTAGTGCCTTCATAAGTTGTTGATATTGTTCAATTGTGATCACTGGATTGCCCCCGTGATGTCCCGTGACTTGATAAGCTGAAGATTCTTTCTTTCCTTTCTCACCAGGCTTACCATGCAATTTCCAACAAGTGTCTATCGTATGATGAGGGCGCTTACAAAATTCGCAATATAATTTACCTTTGCCTCGTTGAATTGGTCCCCCATAATTGCCAGTCGCGTGGGACCCATTGACTTTGTAAGCTAGAGCTGACGTGGCAACTTGTGGGCGCTCGGATGGGGCTGCTGTGGAGCGTCCGATCATGGCAGATGAGGGGAAATAGGGGCCGTCGGATCTTCTCAGCTGATCATGGCCATCCAAAGCTTTGGATAAGTCTTCTTCTTCTTCTGAAAAACCTACCCCCGCCCGTGTGTTTCTTCCTTCGCCGCTCGCCCTCCTTGAGCCGAGCGATCCGCGCGGCTGCGGTCGTGCTGGAGCGGCGAGGACCACGGAGTCGCCGACCTTGGTGTATTCTGATGAGGCCAGTCACTGATTTTCTTCTTGCACCGCCAGTTGGAAGATTCGGCCGAGAGAGGGGACCGGTTCCATGGCCAAAATCTGTGACCGAAAAACCAGGTAGGTGTCGTTTAAAATCAACAGAAATCGGGTGGTCTTCTCTCGGTCTCGAATCCTTCTGTATTGCTCCAAAGTTGCCTCTGGTCCCTCCAATTTTTCTTCGGCTGCTTCCAACTCGTGCCACAATGCCAAGAGCTTGTTGAAGCATGTTGTTACGGACATATTTCCCTGTTTCAGCTCGGTAAGCGCCTGTATGAGCGAAAAAAATTTCGCTCGATCCAATTTTCCGTACATTTCTGCAATATTATCCCACATAAGTTTGGAATCTTCGGTTGGGGGAAGTCTGGCCGCGACCTCGGGCAATATGCAGTTCCCGATCCAAGTACAGATAAGTTGGTTGCATCTTCGCCAGTGGCGCGCCAGACGCTCGTCGGTAGGAACAGGTATTGTGCCATCAAGAAATCCATCCTTTTCTTTGGTTGCTAAGGCTCGTCGGAACTCCTGAGACCACCGGGAGTAATTGTCAGCTTCGGTTAATTGCTGGGTAATGAGACGAAGTTCTGGGCCATCGGCGGTGGTTGTGTGGAGCGGGTCACCGGGCTCCGGGCGGCCGGTGATGACGGGGAATGGGTATGGCAGAATCCCGAGTTGAGGAACCGGGTAGGGATTGGTGCTCGAACCTGGGCTCCTCGGGTCTGTCGCGTGACCCAATTGAGAACTTCCGGGCTGAGGACTTGGATTCGGGTTTCCTGTGAGCCCAATGTCTGAGGCCCCTTGAGGGAGAGTCCCGGGCTCGAGACCCATGCCGATGTTGCTGCCGATCATTCCTTGTGGAAGAGACCACGAACCCATTTGTGGCATCCCATACATCCACGCTCCTGCAGAACCTTGTACAGGTAGCCAATGCATGGGTGGGCTCGGATGTGATGAGGTTGGGATGGGAACTCCCTGCACCGGTTGCTCTCTGGGAAGTTGGGTAAGCGTTTCTGAACTGGATTCGGTAGCGTGAGGCTCCGAATGAGTTGGTGTGGGAATCTCTCCTAAGGGTTGATTTTCTGCCATGGTACTGGAAAGAATTTTGGTTTGTAATATTGTGATATTGATTCCTATCTAGAGTTCTGGGTCTGTTTTGCAGGTGTGCTACTGCTTAGTAACAGAGACAGAAACGTCCAGAGGCAATCAAGGAAGAGAAGGAAAAAAGGCGGAAGCTGTGGTTTGAAGGTTTGGCTCTGATACCATGACAGAGGATGAAAAAGACACCAACGAGAGAAGGGAATTTTCTAGTATATCTTTCAGTGTAACCATGTACATGTATATATAATACAAAATGTATAAAGAAAAAAAGGAATAAAGAGAATGCAATCTTTTCTAATGGAAATTGCAACAATCTAAATCCCTAATTGGCTTTGATTTGATTTCCACAATCGTCGCATATCTCCAACAGGGAGGGAGGAAAAAAAGAAAAGAGAAAAAGAAAAGAAAAAAGGAAAAAAATTCATAAAATATTAAAATATTCTGTCGCCAGCCAGTCGGACGGCCAAAATTCATCGTATAGACTGAATTGAAACAATTGCAAAAGATTTAGGATTGAATTAGCACAATTGCAATAAATATATGACTTTTTAAATAATTTTCTTGATGTTATTTATTTCAAGCAAACCAAATCGATCACGAGCCAAAGCTCTAGGTTTGATTTGGGTTGAGATTTTTCAAAATCTATAATAGTTCGATTTGGGTTGAAAGTACCTTGAAAACGAATCAAACAGAACCAAGAACATCCTACAAATAGCTGCGAGCCTCAAAGGGTTCAAATTCAATTCACAAAGCTTCTTTCAATTAGACATCGCCAAAAATGTAGCACTTTTCGAAAAAATCTCACACGAACACTATGACGAATTCTAATCCCCCAGAACCCCTCTATCTCGTCTTTCGCTCTCCTCTCTTTGGTTTGCACCTCCACATGTCACGGACCGAAGGTTTTCAAGGTGCAATGTTCACTAGTGAGGTTTGAACTCCAGTTCCAGGACATGTTCATTTGTGACTCGAGAGGATTACCAGGAGGGCTATGCGTGTTGTGGAATGGAAATGTGGATGTGGAGGTTACAGTCCTGGCATCGGATAGTGCTCGTAACAAGGCTAGTCCTAGTCCTGAACCCTGATAAGTCTTAAGCCGGTCTTTTGATGTTTAGTATATAGATGTGCTGGTAGACAAAAATGACGGAAGAAATGCATTCAGATTAAAGTTACTTCATGCTCATATGGATTGCCAGAATCGTTTGCATCTGTGGCATCATCTGGAGAATTTGAATGCACCTTCAAACCTAGCCTAGGCCATGGTGGGAGATTTTAAAGAAGGGTTATGTCATCGGGAGAAGGAAGGGAGGAGAGATGCACAACACGTTCTTCCGTCTTTCAGACAGTTCTTGGATAGTTGTCAGTTAACGGACCCAGAAAGTAAGGGATGCTACTTCACGTGGTCGAATAATAGGGATGGGTTGGCAAAGGTTCGAGAAAGAATTGATCGAGCAGTGGCGGACATGGAACAGGAAAACTTCATTCCCAAACGCTGAAATCTGGGTTCTTCCTACAGTGGGCTCAGATCATAGCTCTCCAATCTTAACTCGCTCTATTGAACTACCCAGGAGGAAAGAGGAGTTTCAGTTTGAAGAGCTTTGGCAGGAAAATGACGATTGTCCAGGTGTAATAGTAAAGCAATGGAATGATACTACTGATTCTGCCAAGAATATTTGTGATAAAATTTATTGTCTCCTCGGCACTAACATCCCAGAGTAGAAAGAAGTTCAAGAATGCTAGGAAGGAAATTGAAAACGAACAATGACAGCTTACTTGGTCGGTAAAAATCAGAGCAGGCCAGCTTGAAGGGAGCCACAAAAATCTATTCAAGCAAGAATCGACCAGCTTTGGAGGCAAGAGGAGTAGTATTGGCATCTGTGTCTAGGGTTTAAGAAGATGAAATCGCGTGATCAGGATACCAAACCAAACCTCAACTATCTAAAAGACGTCAACCAAATTAGATTTCTCTATTACAAGACACTGAAGGGACTTGGCGTGCTATGCCTGAAAGACCAAAAGAACTGATAACCAAGTTCATCAGTGATTTGTACTTGACATAGCAGGTACAAAATTCTCGACGTGATTATTGATCAATGCCCTCGGGTGGTATCAATTGAGATGAGCACCTGAACTCACTAGACCTCTATTGATGGAAGAGATCCGGTTGGCTGTTTTCAGGATGGGAGCAACTAAAGCACCGGACCGGATGAAATGAATGGATTGTTCTACCAAAGAAATCAGTAGACTGTTAAAGCAGAACTATTCTATCAACACGAGTGATTCATATGCCGCTAGCAGATTGAACCAAACCCAGATTACATTAGTTCTCAAAGTGCCTTCACGGAATGTATAACTCAATACCGCCCAATGGCCACTGCAATTTTGCTTATAATGTGGCAGCAAAGGTATTAGCTGACCGATTAAAATCATTAACGCCTCAATTGATTTCTCCAATGTAAGGCGCCTTTGTTCCAGGGAGTGAATTCAAGATAGTTTTATGTCATGCAATGCATGACATGCATGAAGTGTTGCCCCATTTACGAAGAAGGCGAAGGAAGAGGAATTTTAATGCTTTGCTCAAGTCAGACAAAAGGCCTACTATTGAGTGGAGTGGGACTTTTTATGGGCTTATTTGGGGAAGCCGGCATCCGGCTCTCTATGGTTCAATAGGATCTAATGTTTCTTTTGGTGTTTAAGTTAAATGGAGAACTACTCCCGAATTTCATACCAACGCGAGGTTTACGACAAGGTTATCCATTATCTCCCTATTAATCTTAATCGGTACTGGAGTTCAAGAAGCAAGGCTCGAAGGGATAAATTTGACCTCGTATTTTGTGCCACTTATTGTTTGTTGATGACTTGATCTTCTTCCTTGAGAGGTACATCAGAGAACCTCAGGAGCTATTGAACATTTTAAATCAATATTGTTATGCATCTGTCAAGCAATTAATCTAAACAAATCTAGGGTTCTCTTCGGTAAAGGTTGTCCAGAGAGTCATCAGATAAATGTTGCAGAAACTCTCAGAGTACTGCTTTTACAAGGTGCGGGAATGCTGATATCTAATTTTGTCGGTCCAGTAACTCATTATCTTTCATGAAAATATATATAATAAAAAAAGGAGACAAAAATCGTGGATCGGCCCCAGCCCGCGGACCGGCCCGAGTCCATGAACTGGCACGCGCAAGGAGCCAGGAGCCCAGCCCGTCTGCTCCATCTTTTTACATTACAAGCCCATCCTCTTATTCCAAGTCCACTTCTTTGCTCTTCCCCACACGAGCCCACACCCATTTCATCCTTTCATTTTTTTAGCCCGGTCTCTCCTCTATATTTTTTTAGCCAGCCCGGCCCCTCCGGTTGTCGCTCCCTCACGCGCAGACGCGCACAGGAGACAGAGAGCGAGCTTCGCTGGTGAGAGCGAGCGAGAGAGAGAAGTCGCGAGGGAGTGCATGAGCGAAGGGGGATGAATCGGATGACGGCACGCGTCCGAGAACAAGATTCTCCATAACAGACCGATCGCTCATCCAGAGCGGGGGTCGCTCGCGCACAACCGAGAGAGGAGGAAGGAGGGATTTTCATGGGGGCTCGTTCGCAGATTTTTGAGCGGACGGTGAGAGCGACCGAGTGGGGAGGGACTCGAGAGTGAGAGAAAAGGAAGAAAACAGAAACGAAGTTTGCCTCCTCGCCGTCGCCGTTGTCGATTTTAGCAGGTTTTCCTCTCGTCGATCAACCAGGTGAGCTCCCCGCACCCGGTTCTGTACAGTTTCGGGTGAGAGTGGAACACTGAACTTGTGAATTATTTTTCTGGAAAACGAAACGTTTTGAGGTTGAATAAAGCTGTCTGGGATTGTTGTGGATCTAGTTTGTGTTGTGGGTCGCTCTGAAATCAAGCCCGAAGTCCCTTTTTCGAACCGCACACAATCTGTTCGACATATTGCTTAAACGAAATGTAAATCTGTTTTTGTACAATCGATGCTTCAGAGCTGGTTTTTATATGTGATTAGTGCATCGGTGATTATGCCATCTCTGATCCTTTTGTTTTTCTGCCCGGTGTTGTGCTGTGTCAATCGTTCACCGGCGCCAATCGAGCACCAAAACCAGAGGCGCCATTTCCTATTTTCCGGCGATGCCGATCCCTGAGATGTAAAAATAATGTGACCCATGTGATACTATTAAATTAATGGTTTAATAATTATTTAATTGCTAAAAATCTATTGGTTATAAAAGAGGTGCAAGTAACTAACTTTGATGGAAGGTAGAACAACTGCCCCTATAAGAGTCTAAAAATCCTGATCCTCTCTCTACCATGACGTAATTGTCACGTCAGTTTTGTATCTCTCCTCCATCAGAAAGATACGTAAAAGAAAACTGGTTACGAGAAAAAAATTAGAGTTCTTCAACTTTCTCATGTTTCTACAATAATCAACACTTGAGAGTTTCACTATGGATAAAGGTATGTCATGACCCTCTTTTATCATGAAAATCATGAAAATCGAAGATTCGCTATTATTAAGTTTTTGCATGAAATTTTTAGGTTAATCGCTTACAGTTAGTATTAGAGCATGGTTTATGATCTAATGATTTTTTTATTGTACGTAAAGTTTCTGTCTTGATGAATTTTGGAGTTTTTGAACGAATTGAAAGTCGAGCAATTTCGGGCGTTGAAAGAAAAATGCTCGATTCCGAACAATTTACTGGCCGTTTTTCGCGCTTCCTTGGACCTATGTGGTCGTGTGCGCGTGGTCTTCAAAATCCACCATTTATATTGGCCTAAGGTGGGATGTTGGAGGAGATCTGGTCGATGGAAGCGTGGCGGAAAATGGGAACGAGCAGAGTCAGACTACTGGCTAAAGACAGTTGCAACAAGCTCTACTTTGGGAAACTTGCACTGACAAAGGAAACAACTATAGCGATAGTCCTCCTGCATCACGCCTAAGCTCCCAATGACTCCAAACAGCTACCTAACCTTCCTTGAGGATTTCCAACGGCATCTGGACACGAAGATGATCACCAACTGATAGTTTAAAGAAGTCTCTATTTATAGGAGGAGTAGATTTGCTAGGAGAAGTTAGATACTCGAAAACTGAAAACTACTCGTTGATTGTATTACTCTCTGTGTTGGTTTAGCCTCATAGTAATTGTTAGACAAGTGTACAAGTGTAAGCGCAAGTATGTGCATCTCGATAATGTGATCTATCTTGTGAGGAAAAGACACTAGCCGATTATAACTTGGTTTGAAGATTACTAGTGGAATCCAATCACTATTAAAATTGTTAGTCTGAGAGTAGACGTAGGCTTGGTCATAAGCCGAACGATTATATATTGATGTGTGAACTACTTTCCTCATTCTGTTTACTATACCAGCTTCACATGCTGCCTTATTTGCAATATCATCTTGTCTGCTGATTGTTCACTATTTCATAAAAGTTTTTAAATATCCTCATACAACCTATTCAACCCCTTTTTAGGTTGTATTATTAACCCTAACACATGCATCTTATGGGCTAGATTAAGCCTCAATTTCAATTAGTTTCAGTTGATTTAACTAGCCTAATTGAAGTTCAGAGCTATAATTTTAGGGCACGTTTTCTTTGCAATTTTCGGCCTCCTTTCTCTAATTCTTTAGTCGAATTTTCATGACAAGTCTATTCCCACCACCGGTCTAATCTGATGCAAATGTAGTGAATTAAACGTGAATGTGGTCTAACTATATGATAAACTAATTATATGAAAACTATAAATGTTATGCAAATTTAATTAGTATTTTTGTTTAAGGGCCGAGGTCGGCTCTTAATTTTTTTATGCAATAAATGTCCTAAAATGGGTAGTTAAAATTTAAATGTCAACAAACGTGGCATGTCACAATCAAAGGGGAAGAGAGAGGCTGCAAAGATGAGTGTTGGTTTCATCACCAAACCGGACACTAGAGATTTCAGTGTGAAGTCTACAAAAAGAAGCAACGGGATAAGAATCAATGAGGTAATGTGGTTAGCGATGAACATTTGCTAGAGAACTTATGTTTGTCTGCAAGGTTTAACTTGACGACAGACAAGTGGTTTGTTGACTCAGGTAAATAGAACTATTTGCTAATTATGCCAGTGGAGATTTCGGGTAAGTGGTTGTGGAAAACAGCCACTTGTGTCTGGTTGTTGAAAAAGGAACTGTGATTATGAACATCTCAAGTGGAGGACGTCTAGTTTTGCATGGCATATTTCATAGTTGAAGAAAAATATGATTTCAACTAGTAAAATTGACCTTAACAACTTTTGGATACGAAGAGTGGAAGATAACGTCAGGGGTAAGAGTAGTAGTAAAGGAAAAGCGTACGGGTACACTTTACCTTTTTCAAGAAGACAATATCGATGATATGATTACAATTACAATAGTTACATGTAGTTTGTCTACTCTTTAGTATTATTGTTTGAGATATCTTAGTGAAAATGGTGTAAAGCAGTTACACTCAAGAAAATTGCTTTCGAATTTGCAGAAAGTTGAGTGGGATTTCTGTGAGAATTACATCTATGGAAAATAAAAAGTGGTTAGTTTTCGATTGAATGGGTGACAGAATAATGGCCGAAAGCTAGAGTTGGTTCATACTTGATGTGTAAACTGACTTAGGAACTCTATTATGGTGGTATGAGATATTTCGTTACTTTTATTGATGATGTGACAAGGAAGACTTGGGTTTATGCTCTCAAAAAAAAAATATCAGAAGTACTCAAGATTTTCAAAAGGAGATAAGTTATTAGATTAAAGCTCTGAAATTTGATAATGGTGGTGAATATACTAATAAGAAATTTGTAGAATACTTGAGTCAAGAAAGCATACACATGTTGAAGACTATTTATAGAATTTCTCTAGAGAACGATATAGCTGAGAAATGAACAGAACCATTTTAGAGCGCACGAGATACATGAGGCTACATGTGGGTCTTTCGCTACACTTATGGGTTGCTACAATCGATGTAGCTGTTAATCTGATCAACAAGAGTCCATCTAGTGCCCTGGATGGAGGAATACTGCAAGAATAGTGGTCAGGTAAAAAGGTTAATCATTCATATTTAAAAGTTTTTTGTTGTATTGCATATTCTTTGATTGATAGGGAAGATAGGATTCTATGATTGGCAAGGAGGATAGGAAGAAGCTTAATGCAAAGTTCCAGAAGTGCGCCTTTATCAGATATGGTGGAAATGAATATGGCTATAGACTCTGGGATTATAAGAACAACAAAGTTATTTGCAGTAGGAAAGTGGTATTCCATGAATAAAAGATGTACAAGGATTGTTAAGTAAAGCATGAGAAGGCAGCGAAATATGAATATGTTGAGCTGGATACAATGTCTGCGAAGATGGTTTCGGCAGATTAGAGTGCACTTGAAAGAGAGGTTCGAGATGAACCTATTATTTATGGGCGAGGGTAGTTCAAGAGGAAGGCAGTGATTTGGAACAGACTAAGGACAATAAAGTACATGTTGTAGGAGGTCTACACGTGTGAGAAAGCCAAAAGTAATTTTTGATCCATCAACAAATGATGTTCTAAGCCATATCTTATATATAGATTCAGGAGAGTTGGAGATTTATAATGAGGCAGAAAAAGACACATCTCACATGCAATGGGAGTGTGCTATAAAAGACGATATGGGCTCATTATTTTAGAACAAAACTTGGGAGTTGATCAAGTTGCCCACAGGAAAAAAGCTTTGTTAAACAAATAGATGTACAAGATAAAAAATAAATGAAACAGATGGTATTATCATATACAAGGTAAGACTTTTAGTCAAGGATTTTTCTCAAAAAGAAGGGATACTACTCTGAGATCTTTTCACCAGTAGTGAAGATGACATCAATCAGAATTCTGCTGAGTATAATCATAGTGGAGGATCTTTATATCGAACAG
This sequence comes from Metrosideros polymorpha var. glaberrima, assembly GCA_001662345.2. Taxonomy (NCBI): domain Eukaryota; kingdom Viridiplantae; phylum Streptophyta; class Magnoliopsida; order Myrtales; family Myrtaceae; genus Metrosideros; species Metrosideros polymorpha. Next base: position 25,818,457 of record BCNH02000003.1, on the reverse strand, counting down.
TTGAATGTGAAAACGGTATTTTTGTATGGTGACATTTTCGATTCTGTTATTTTATTATCATATTCTGCATGTGTAGATTGTTTGCTTGTGTTATTTTTTTGAAATCGGGATGCGATTCCTAAAATTTGGAAGGGTGTTTTCTTGGAAGGAATGGATCTAAACATCCATTGTTCATCTCCCTTTCAAGCATTAACCCATGCTTACCCTGAAGCGTTGAAATTTCTTCACGGACGTAGAGAAGAAAGAATTTTAATCGAGTTTGACAGTATCGCCTCTCCTTGACAAAACCAAAGCTCTTGCAAACTTGAAAAGGTTGGTGTTAATGTTTCCATCCCTTGTTTCTTGTTTAATATACATTCACAGATTCTACGAAATAGAAATAAAAAGAATTTTGATGTAGTTGGAATATCACCATGAGGGTTATAGAGCGAGGAAGGATGGTCTTCCTTGTCTCAGAGAGTGAAAGATTCGTCACGATCTATGCAGTGCTAGATTCGAGCACAAAGAGATAGGGAGCGTGTGTTTGTGATGGTGGAGGTGACTGTGACGGCGCTGAGATCGCAGACGCCGGCGATGGCACTGTTGAGGTTGCGACTACAGCTTCCACCAACGTAATCCTCTTTGTTTTACTTGGCATATTCCTTTCTCCATTTCAGATTTCCCTTCTTTAATTTTGAAAATTCATTAGTTTGTTCTATATTTTTTAGGAAAAAAGCCACAAAAATCCTAAATTATGTCCACTGTGACACATTTACTCTAAACTTTTTTGTGACACAAAAAACTCTAAACTTGTATCCACATTTACCCCAAACTTGCACCAATGTGACATTTTTAGACACCAAAAACTCTAAATTTGTATCTGTATGACGTATTTATCTCAAAATTTGAGCTAAATGTGTCGCATGCCTACAAGTTTTGGATTTTTGGTGTTATAAAAAAATAATTTTGGATAAATGTGTCGCATGCGTATAAGCTTGAGATTTTTGTGTTACAAAAGAAAATTATTGGTAAATGTGTCATACGGGTACAAGTTTGGGACAGATGTGTTATAATAGAAAAAATTTAGGATTTTTTGTAGTTTTTTCCCTATTTTTTAACATTTAATTTTCACATAAGATGCACGTGATGTCAGCTGGCAATTAACGGCAACCTGACGGCTACGGACCAACTTCAACAATTGAATAAAACCTGAATACATTCAATTTGAAAATAAAAAATTCGAAGATTGTCACCGAACACCGGAGGCAATTAAGCAGTCCTCCGGCTACCGGCTCGGAGGCAAACCAGAGCACTTGCTATTCTTCTTGTTCTGATCCTGCAATGAAGAAGTGGAAGGACTCAGCAGATGCAGCAGCGATGGGCGGAGGTTTTGCCTCAGGTACCGAGGACTGTGTTCGTGAGTTTCAGGGAAACGACACTCGCTCTGGATTCGTCCACTTCCTTTACCGTAACTTGGTTTGTGCTGGAATCTGCGTCTTCACTGACGACCAAGGACTTGTACACAGTAATACAATTGACCGGCAGATTCTGAGAGCGATCGACAGGGCTAAGATATGCATCTCCATCCTGTTCAGAAGGTACACTTCCAGTGATTGGTGTCCTTGCGAACTTGCGGCAATGGTGGAGAGCAAGGTGAAATCGGGTAGTGGGAAAACGATCATCCCCATATCCTACGACGTGGAACCTCGTGATGTTCGGCTTGAAACCCTTCTGTAACGCGATGCCTACTGGAGCTCAAGGAGAGATACGGTCCGACGAAGTAAAATCGTGGGAAAATGCTCTTACAGAGATTGGTTCATTAGTCGATAGGAGATGGGGTCTAGCAGGGAAAAGGCCCAATATTACAGGAGGGTTTTCGACCCATAAATCATTTTCTAGGATAGCAATACTGAACTCCAATTAAACAAGCTGATTTACTTCGTTTTTTATGTTGCGCTTTAAGTAGAAAATAAACTTCGAATGCCTGCTCCGCAGTTTAGTAGTGGTGGTTATTGCTTCGTCATATAGTAACGGCCTGGGTGTTAAACACGCTTCCGTTCTTTTCTAACTGAAGCGGTTTACTTCTGTGGCAGCCTGCCTCACATCATCAGAGAGCTCGTCGAAGGAATCGTGGTCAAGCTGAAGGTAAACCGTTTGGATGGGGATAAATATTTTGTCAGAACGGATCAAGTAGAAACTATAATAGATTTGCTAGCCATTGACAGAGGTGGTGTGGGTTTCTTGGGTGTCTATGGATTGGGTGGCGTTGGCAAAACAGCCGTTGCCAAAGTTGCTTTCAACAATTTGTGCTTTTGGTTAGAAGGCTGCAGTTTCCTTGAAAATGTTCAAGAATCATCACAACACTGTGGCCTGGTGAAATTGCAGAAACAGTTATTATCCGACATCCTATATTCTAGCGCTGAGTACGCCATTTCTAACACTGATGAAGGAAGGAGTATGATCATGAAAATGCTTTCTAGCAAGAAGGTTCTTATCATCCTTGATGGCGTTGATGAGAAGGAACAAATCTATGAACTAATTGGGCAGTATGATGGGTTTGGTTCCGGAAGTAGGATTATTGTTACAACCCGGAAAAGAAGTGCCCTGAAACTTGAAAATTTGGAGCTTATACAATGGAGGAAATGACTTCTGATCAAGCACTCCCGCTTTTCAGTAGGCATGCTTTTCAAAGAGACTCTCCCCCATACGATTATGAATGTCTTTCAAGAGAACTTGTTTCTATCACTGGAGGCCTTCGTTTGGCTGTTGAATGTTCTGCAGTTATCCTCGCGATTTGGAGAATGGTACAGGATATGTGGACTTCCTGGTTCAAATGAGGTGGCTTGTTCGCATTACATCTTACAGTTGCATCAAAGTGGATTTCTTAAAGTCGATGACATGACAGATCGGTTTTTCCGTGCTCTAATGGTGACAAAATTGCGAAACTCCATGAAAATTTGGATCGAAAAAGGAGTTGCAATCCTTTTTCTTACCATTGGCTTTTATTTCCTAATGCCAGCATAGGGCTGTTTCTCGTTCCGTTTCTTCTGAAATGATCAATTCAAGCACTACGCAGTCACTTGAGTAAGTACAGAATCTTTCAATCATTGCAATCGACACATATACAAAACTTGTATTTTCAGCCGTTATGGTAATTAAACCTCTACGTGGTCATGTTATTTCCATTTTTTGTTGTGGTCATGTTATTTCCATTTTTTGTTTTGGTTGACCGAGTGTAATTTTTTCTCTGATTTCTTCCTGTATTTGTTTGAAATTATTGACCTGTCGACCAAGGATCGAGCAAGCATGCACTTTTTTCGTGGGTGAGACATTTTTATATTGTTTTTGCTTGGAATTTTCTCAAAGAATAAAAAAAGGGAGGAAAAGTAAATAATGAAAATGCCACTAACTAGCTGATAAGGTAAGACCCTTATTTAATATTGATATAGTCATTCCATGTCTTTATTTGAAACAAAGTTCGCTTCAAGCCCATATTTAAAAAAATAATGTTACTTTATGCTTTTATTTAAAACAAAGTTGCTTCATGCTTTTTTTGAATTTTTTTTTCTTTTTTATTATGCTATTTGTTGCCTTCTTTCTTGGATTCCTCTTTTTTCTAAGATCTTCCTCTTCCTTTCCCGATTCATTGGCCGGTCCAATCGTTGAACTCTCCGCATGCCCTTCCTTCAATTTTTTTCACCCCTTCAACAGGACCAACGCATCCAAAACCGTTAGTTTCTTATCCTTCATGTCAATGGCATAATTAGACTAAGCTAAATTACAAAAAAAGAAGAAGGGTAAGTGAGTCTACGTGCATACTGCATATGTCTAGAGGTGTCAATATGGGTTGGAAACTCATTGTTTGACTCACTTTCAATGAATCGGGTTACAAATGGGTCACTTAAAATTTTACAAATGGGTCAAAATGGGTTTAAGATATTTGAGCCTAACTTTATATGGGTCTATATGGGTTTACAAGCTTGAACCATATAGTCAATTTCTTTTCTGTTTTCATTTTTCTGAAAAAACATTATGCGGGTGTTTTCCCTCCTCGCGTTCAGCCGGTTCGGCGCGTAACCGACACTCGCGCTCAGGGATCCGCAGTTCTTGAACAGGCTGCACCGGAACGAGCCGGGATGTGTGGGCGGCAAGTACATGCCGGTCCTCCGCGGCGACGGCTTCTGAATGCTCGACCTAACGAACTGGCCAACGCTGCGCTGACGGAGATCGACCGGCTTGGCGAAGTCGGGCGGTCGAGTGCGAAGCGGATGGAAGGACAGTGCTCCGCGGGGGAGTGGAGGTTGACGCGCGTGGGGAGACGGGTCTGTGGAAGGAGGAGGTGGCGGTGGCGGTGGCGGCGGAGGCGCGGGGTGAGAAGATGGAGGATGAGGAGGCGGCGGAGGACGACGGTGTGTGGAAGCGGCCGGAGGGGAAGAGAGAGCGGAGCACCGGCCCGGTGTATGTCCTCCTTATTCGGGTGGTCACCCCTATTTTTCTGTTGCAGTAGAGAGAAAGCGGAGGTTTTTTAAAGAGAGAGAAAGAGAACGAATCGTACTGAATGGGGAAGAAGATGAAGTTTTTTATTTTTCTTTTCATTATTCAAGAAATTAGGTTTTTTATTTTCAATTTCTTTTTCATTTTTTCATTTTAATGTTTTACATTAGTTTACTGAAAAATTACTTGTAGCTATCATCATCCCTACGTTGAAACATACTTGAGTGGCAACTATATCCTATGTTACACAGACACGTGTGTCCGAGCGTTGATCGCGTGTCCGAGTCTCGAAAACGCGTGTCCTAGATATAAAAAAAAAATTTCAAAATGTGATCTTCCATTGCTCGTTCTCGTGCTCGACTCTAACCTAAAGCTAAAGCTACTTCCTCATAAGGAATGGGGTCGGACAACTTGTTATCGCTTAAGACCAAGTTGTTCAAGAACTTACAGTCGACGTTATGGCTGGGGATCGAGCCAGAAAGCGAGTTCAAGGAGAGATCGAGCTTGACGAGGTAAGGCAACCAATGGCAGATTTGGGTGGGGATGGGGCCGTCGAGCTTGTTTTGGGAGAGATCCAGGGTCTGGAGGTTATGGCAGTTCTTGAGCGACTCGGGCAGGGCACCGGAGAGCTCGAACCTGGTGAGCTGGAGGCTGATGATGCGATTCTTGTTGGGGTTCCAGCAGGCGACGCCCTCAAGGTTGCAGATGTGGGAAACTGAGGTGTTGGCGAAGCTCCAGGAGCTGAGGGAGCCCTTGGGGTCGGAGAGGGAGCTCTTGACGCCCTTGAGGCAGAGCACGTCGTCCTCGACGGCGGCGGCGAACAGTAGGAGCCAATGGAGGGAGAGGATGGCGATGGCGATGACTGATGGGGGTGGCGATGTTGGTCTCTGTGTCTGTCTGTGACTGAGTGAAGTGGAAAAGATCGAAAGGGTTTTGGAAAGGAACGTAAAGAGAGGGGGGGGGGGTGAGGTCATTTGTCATGGGGAAAAGGAAAGGGAGAATAGGAGAACGAGAACGAGAGAAATAAAAAAGAATTGTTTTTTTGGGATATTTTCTCCGATCTCGTGCGATTTCTTTATTAGGGTTTGATTGATTGAAGCTCTCTCTCTCTTTTTGTACTTTTATCTATCTTTTAGTTTTTTTTTTCTGCAAATTTAATTCTACGGACCATTTAAGTTTGTGGTGAAAATGCACTAGTCTGCAGATTTATTTATCCTTCTTTTTTTTCTTTTTCCAAAAGTTAGAGTTTTTGGCTGAAAGCCTCAGACCTATGGGAAGAAGATGAAAGGGGATGCGGTGTCGTTTTTGGCTTGGTGTTATGTATAAAGAGAAATTCGAGTGGGGACCGAATAAATTGAGACGATTAGTCAAAGTTAGAGGGGGGTTGCAAAATGTTTGACCGAAGGAGTAGCTCCATTTCATTATGAAACAGCTAAAAGATTTTGCAGATTGAGAGCGCGTCCCCCTCATGCGAGATCCCTGCGCACCGAATGGACACAAGCTCCTTCAATGAAGAGCGTGCTCCCCACTTGCTTTCGCGGAGCTAGTGGACATTGTGTAGTGCATAAGGATGTGAAGTGCACGGTAAAGCGCACAAGGTTGCCTCCTTTGCTTTACTTGGAATGCTAAACAACATTAAAATACAATGTGTCTGAACGTGTCGAAATTCTCTATTAAGATGAGCTGAGGAGCATTTGACATCAATTTCATGGCCATAGGTCTATTGCAACACCTTTTTGTATATATAAAAATATATATTTAAAATACAACGTGTCGGAACGTGTCGAAATTTTCTACTTTTGAGAAATTACGTGTCGGCGTGTCGTGTCGCGTGTTGGTGTCGGTGTCGGTGTAACATAGACTATATCCCATCTCCATTATTTTTTTGCTCGATTTGTAAATTATCTAAACATTATTTTTGTTTATATATGAATCGATCGATTTCAAAGTCATTAATTGACAAAACAATACAAAAAAACAAAATGTATGGTACCAATTTTGCCGGCCTAAGTTTTTTATAAGTATTTCAATTTATAGATTTTTTACTTTTTTATGTTATTTACTATTTTTTTTTGTTTAATTTGCTTTTTTAAATTTTGATGTGAAGTTTTTATCCTAATAATATATATACGCGAAGAGTTTAAGGTGGGCTAAATATGTAGATATAAGTTTTCCTAGAATATTAATGCAATTTGGTAATATGGGTCGGGTCGGGTATGGGTCATTAGATTTACATTGCATGAAAATGGATCAAGACGAGTTAAATGGATCATTATGGGTCGGACCATTTTTTACCCTACCCACTCATTTTACGGCTCTACATATGTCACTAGATTTGCGCCTAAGGGACCTTTATTTGGGCAAAAATATTAGTACCATACATGATAGTGCTTCCAACCAATAATAGCAATCTACAGAGCAAGAGACAAAAGTCCAAAACTTCGACTCCTTTTATTTCATGAAAAATGAATAATTTTGCAAATATTTTTTCGAAAATGATCATTCGTATCGTTTAAAATAATTAGTTAAAAAAATTTTTTTTCATTATCAGCTATAATTTATGTATAAACATTTCGTGAACGATAAAAATGTTTTTCTTTTATTCATTTTTGTAAGCAATACAAGCGATCATTTTTAGGAACATATTTCTAGATCATTCATTTTTCGCGTAACAAATGGAGTGTAAGACAGGTTATGTATTCACCTCCCAAAGAGACGAACCCAATCATATCCACATCTGAAATATGCAGCAAGTCCGGGTTTTATTTCAGGAAGTAGAGCGAAGTATAAAAAGTCGAGTGACGTCGAGTTCAACTTCATCCGGAAAGTATCCGGTCTAATTTCGATCTAAAGCTTGCTTCGCTTTGCTTCAACGGGAAGCATGTTAGTAGCTATCCTTGCTCAAGGAGAGAAGAGGTGACCTTCGATCTGTTTGAACTGAGAGTGGGAACGGTTTTGAAGTGAAATCGGCTCGTGTTAGAAGAGACAATGGTTGCAAACTAGACGATGATTTGGAAAACCTAAGGAGCATTTTCCCCTTGAAGTAATGCATTTCGATTTCACTTTTCAGCTCCGTCTATTTCGCAGAAAATGAATGATTTGAAAAATGTTTTCCTAAATATGATCGCTTAAAAACATGAATGAATTGTAAATATTTTCATCGACCACAAATTTTTTTTAACATAAATTATTGTCAATAATGAAGACTTTTTTCATTGACTAAGTGATACAGACAATCATTTTTTGAATAATATTTTTCAAATCATTCATTTTCCACAAAACAAACAAACTCTTAATTTTAAGGTCAAGTTTTTCGTTCATGTGCATTGTTTATTAGGGGTGAGCAGTTCTAGGTTCCAAGTGGACTTGGAACCTGCCCATTGGAATATGTTTCTCATTTTCTGAAACTTGGAACCTATCCGTTATACCCCTAAAATCTAGAACCTACCCAATCACAGGTTCTAGGGTCGATTTCAAGTTTTAACAGGATTTTTTTTTTAGTTAAGAAAAAATGAAAGTAAACACAACAACAAAAATGAAAGTTTTCTATTTGTCATAACAACAATCCACAAATGACGGGAAATTTTTCAAAGCATCCTTGAGATATGATTGACAGGCCAACAAATAAGAATGATCTTCTCTTATAGGCATAATGTCTCATTGGGAATAAGCAATAGGAAGATGACTCATGAACATGATTCTAGAAGCTAAAATTTGGCTTATAGAAACATAAGTTACACTAAAACACAAAAATAATTATACACTCATCATCGGACGTCATAAAATATCGTAAGATTGTGCAAAGACATGGACAAAAAAAAAACACAAAAACCTATTACAGGTTCCAGGTTCCACCTACTCAGATCCTGGAACCTACTTGTTAAAATAGGTTTCTCAATTTTTGAAACCTAAAACCTACCCTGTATATCTTGAAACATGGAATCGACAGGTCTCATCGGTACGATTTTCAAGTTTCAAGTTCTTACTCTGTAATCATGCTCACCCCTAGTAAATAACAAAGTAGTGTTCCTTTCGATGTCATCGTTTGAGGGTCGACGTGTTTATGACTTTCCAATCATTTCAATTCCAGTGAAAATAGAAAAAAATTTAGGACTAAATTGGCCAAATTGCAAAGATTATGATTGAATTGCCCGTCGTATAATAGGTTTAAGACGTTTTGAACAATCATCCCTCTTTATATTATGCTATTTATTGCCTTCTTTCCTGGATTCCTATTTTTTCCGAGATCTTGCTCCTTCTTTCCCAGTTCATTAGCCGATCCAGCCGTCGAAATCTCCGCATGCCCTTCCTTCAATTTTTTTCACCCGTTCAACAGGACCAACACATCCAAAACCGTTAGTTTCTTATCCTTCATGTCAATAGCATAATTAGATTAAGCCAAATGAAAAAAGAAAAAGAAAAAAGAAGAAGAAGAAGGGTAGGTGAGTCTACGTGCATATGTCACTATATTTGCACCTAAGGGACCTTTATTTGGGCCAGCCATGGTAGTACTAGACATGATAGTGCTTCCGACCAATAATAGCAATCTACAGAGCAAGAGACAAAAGTCCAAAACTTCACCTTAGTATATTTCACCAAAAATAAATAATTTAAAAAATATTTTCTTGAAAAAATGCTTGTATTGTTTGAAATAATTAGCCCAAGAAATTTTTTTCATTATCAACTACAATTTATGTCTAAATATTTCGTAAACAATGAAAATTTTTTCTTTTTATTCATGTTTGTAAGCAATATTAACAATCATTTTAAAGAAAATATTGTCAAAATCATTTATTTTTTATAAAACAAACGAAACCTTAATTTTAGGGTCAAGTTTGTAGTTCATGTGCATTGTATAAAACAAAGTAGTGTTCGTTTCGATGTTATCGTTTGAGGGTCAACGTGCTTGTGACTTTCCCATTATTTCAATACCAGTGAAGTTTATTTCAAGGTAATTTCATTTCCAATATTTGTACTTTAATTTCAATGCTCATCGCTCGAGTTTTCCTTTAATTTGTTTTCATTCCGATTCTTTCCTTTTAATGTCCTTTAATTTTGATATTTGCAATTTACTTTTCAAGCACTTTGATTTCCTTATCATTTAGATCAACGTAGCATTTTCTACGTCATCTTTTGATTTGAGGAGCTAGCACGCCTTTGACACATACATTCCCGCTCAAACCATTTTTGAAAAACCTTGCTTGTGACACTTTGATCACTCTGCGATTGAATTGGAATCAAAGAACAAGCTTTCATTGGTTTTCCCAATTGCTATTTGTCAGATTTACTTTAGATCGATCTAGATCCTAACATATGTTTAACACAAATATAGTATTTTATGTGACAAATACATCGCATGACAGTGATACGTGATGTAACTAACTGATTAAAATGTACATGCATATACACAAGTCGCTAAGTGGATGGGCTCCTAATAAGTAAATAAAATTATCGATAAGTAACATCACATCATGCTACCATGCGGTGTAATCGTACATAAAAGTACTTTCTCATTAACATGACTATGGTATCCTCTAGAGACCATGATTCTTACTTGCATCCATGGAGTTGGGGATGCATGCAATGGTCGCCATCACACTAGTAGATAAACGGGTTTTGGGTTTTTAGAATTTGTGCTTGGGTTTGTGTGATATTTTTTTGATAAAAACGTGAGGTCATTTAGTAAAAATATCATTAAAAAAGGTGTTGTGATTAAATATGGAACCCGTGATTGGACACTGATTTTTCTTTTAATGAGTGATTAGGCAATTGATTATGGATATGTTAAATTTTTTTAGAGGGCACAAACAACCAATATTTTGTGCCAAAATTACTTTAAAACAATCAAATCAAACGAGAGACCCTAAAAAAGATATCGTGTTACACTTTAGTATACGAAATCATATATGCAAAATTTAAGAACAAAGATTTGGCGCAGTTCATCAAAGTATTGACAATTTCTAGTTTAAGAACTATATATCTCCACTCAAATCCCATCAATCGCGTGTAAATGGTTTCAAATTAAGATCATCGAGACGTATTAACAACCCGACGTATTCGTAGAGCGATTCATGAACTTTTCAAGTATTGCCGAGTCTATGGGACCGTGCCATTATAGAGAAGATAATTAAAAAAAAAAAATGCCAAAGACAAGCGAACGGCAAAGGCTGCCAACACGTGATTATTCGAAAAGGGAACGTTGCATCATTTGGCCTTTTGCTTTCTTGCAAGGGTTGATAATCTATAATGCGACAAGCGGAGGCGGCATGTGACACGAGAGATCACGCGGAGATTCGTGTCTTTGCAAAAGATAATTATGGCACGGACACTTGTCATTTCTACACAGAATCATTCGCAATTCCTCAGTCATGGGCATCTTGAAGATGCTTTTTGATTAACGCAATCCCACTCGACATAAGTACCATTATTCTCGGGCCAGGATAAGGTGATGATTGGATAAGGAACAGGGACACGTGTACGGCACTTGATGATGCGATGCTGATGGCTCTCTCTCTCTCTCTCTCTCTCTCTCTCTCTCTCTACTACATTAGATGTAATTACAGAAGTGCCTGTTTAAGTTCTAACATTCCTTGCTTTCATTTGGTTTTGCAAAGGATGGTCAAAATTAAAGTAATTGCTATACATTCGAAATAGATTATGACAATTCGTGTCCTAAGCTTAGTTGTCAAGCATACTCATAAAGAAATGGTTGAGTTTCAAAGTATTCGATATATTTCGAAACACTGTAATGTTTCAATTGGCCGTTTCCCAAATATTTAGAATACTCTCAATAATTAGATCCTTACAAAAGATTCATTCATTTCTTTGTGCTTACAAGTAGCTCAATCCAGATTATAATATCATCGAGATTGTGCTCGACTGGATTGAACTTTGGAGTTACTTGAATCCAAAAATTTGAGTCAAAACCAAACAACCAAATGACGGCTTGATTCATTTCCTATCCTAAGTCATTAGCAAAAGAAGAAGAAGAAGAAAGTATTTTGGTCTTCACTTCTACAACTTACCTAACCAAGAAGGCAAGAAGTCATTTTTATATATCAATAAAGGGAAAGTAGGCCGCGAAAGAAAACAAACCATCATTTCAGATGTTTTCTAAAAAAGACTTACACGCACGGTTCCTTCATGACAAGATGAAACCCGAAATTAGGAAAATGTATACCAAGTATGAAGTTATTCATACTCGATTGTGCAAGAAAACCGATTCCGTGCTAATTTTGTGTTTATGCAATAATGGAAAGGAAAAAGCTTTGCCAAAAGAATATGCTTTCACGAAAAGAATATGGTACCGTCAATCCTACTGTTTGTGCTAAATTTGTGTTTATGCCAAGAATGTTGTGGCAAAATTGGAATTTGAGATTGCAGACAAGTCCAAATTAAGGTGGGCGGAAAAAAAAAGATGACAATTTGACTGAAGAAGACAACATAATTTAGGTTGTCTGTAGTCTTGGATATTGTCCCCACGTAGACGTCCAAGAATATGGGCATGTGCGTTGTCGATTTAACAAGCGAGGTGTAAAGCGATGTTTTATGACGTCATCGATGGCTTGATGAAGAAAATGGTCGAAGGGAAGGGACCAGGCCCTTTTGAAAGTGACCCATGAGAAACACGTATCATTCTCGTTTCGCGGTAATTACTAGTAAGAGTCTAGAATCTTCCGTGTGTAGAACGTGGATGAAATCTGATAAGACAACTCGATGACGACTGGATGCTTTGATGGCCTCACAACATTTTCAATTCGTGCAATGTAACACGATTTATTGTGACCTTCGAATGCTTGAATTGTCAAACCACATTCAATCTATTCGATTTGAAAATAATCGCCTCAGTTCGCGTCCTTCAAGCTTCTTAAATCGAAGTAATTACGAGTTCATTAAGTTACATAAAGAAGAGAAGGAATCTGATGCAATAGCTACATTTTCTCACTCGAGTAAAATTTAGAGAATTATCTTTACAAAACCGTGAAAATGGAGGGCCAGCGAGAGACTCACTTGCGCCTTTTCACAAAGATATTTCCATCATTCTCGACTTAAAAAGAAAGTTTCAAAACGAAATATCAACAACAGCGATTAATCCAAAGAGAAATTATGATAGATTCACGATGCTTTTATAACTTGTAAAGTAAGTCTAACGTAAAAAGATGAATCATTTCTTTTTGTTGCTAGCCACATCAAGATGAACTTAAATATATGATAAGAGATACTATGACGGGGGCGATCCAAGTCATTTGATAAGTGTTAATGTTGTAATCGCCATTTGGGGCGATGCTAATTAATGACCGTCATTATCTTAGCGATAACGTCGACGTTCCCCTTAATTGCTCCTCTTGCCAACAACGACAGATGTATGTGACGAATTCAAAGACCTCGTTCTCACCTTCATCGCGAACGTCGTCTTCCGTTCAAAACCATTGAGTCCTCCCCACGTAATTAATTACCAAATTTCAAAAACATTATTTTGGCACGAAATCTTGGTCAGCAATTAGTCGAACGACACATACTCGCGAGATTGATTAAGATAAAGACGGTCAAAATCCAGGAATGGGTTTGTTCATCGGGACACGTAGGTGCGCGCACATAATTCAGTTTCTCGTGCACGTTAAATTAAATTAGCGCAATAAATTCGGGGTGCCAACTGGAATATGCTCGCGAAAGGCGTAGGTTGTCGAGTTTCCAGCTCACCACATTAGAAACCCAATTCAATAATCCCTAATCATGCAGCCGGCGGGACCCGCCAGGGGTGGGTTGAAACCCCATCATTGGCTTTCAATAATTCGACCTCGAATGATTAGGTGGACGCCCAGAGATATTTTTGCTAGTTGTTTCCAGAATTTCAAAGGCGATGATTATTGTAAAACCGTAGTCAAATGTCGTATGCCACTTGCCTATTTGTGTTTTGGGGACTTAAGTTACTATTGCGTGCTTAGCTTGCAATAGGGTGAACAACCGAGCCGGTTCAATTCGATAATCGGCCATATTTAAGGTCAGTCGATCTAGTTCGATTTTTGATTTTATATCTGAACTAGTTGGTTCTAATCAGAAACCTAAAACCTAATCGGTTTTATGCATGCATTTGTAACATAAAGAAAAGAAGAAGAAGAGGAAGTCGTGATCGGTTCTCGAGTGGATCCTACAAATGATTACATTCTAGTTCCAGGGTTGTTCCCGATCCAATCCCAATAGGGTAAATTTCAGTCACTCATCTTGAATTCGATCACTATAGTTTCTAGGGTAAAAGTCACAAAAAAGCTTAAACTATGTCCAATGTGACACATTTACTCAAATTTTTTTTGTGGTGACGACTTAAAAAATTGGTGTCACAGAAAAAAGTTTAGAATTTTTTATGTCACAAAAAATTATTTAAGATATATATTGAAGTTTATTTTGTGGCTTTTTCCCTAATTTATAATATGCATGCGAGAGTATAATATAAGAAATTTCCTACCGGAACGACAATTAAGAAATTTGTAAGTAAGACCGGTCAAATATCACCCGTGGAATTACCATGATCTCAGCTGGCTGCGACGGGAAAAGCAAGACCCTCACGGCGATTAGACTCGCCGCTAAACGTCAAACCGTTCATACGTGGACACAGATCAGCTCCACTATTTAATTACACGATAATCCACGATCAGTACGACGCGATCGCCCTTCCCCCAAAACCCGACCGACACGTGCCCAGGCAAGGGGACCAGATCTCGCTTTCCCCCGCTAATCATAACCCACGCGTGTCAGTCCCTCAGCCCCAAGGTCATGGAAGGACGTGAACCCTCGCGTGACTCGATCGGGATCACCCCTCTTTTTCTCGGTATTTTCGCGGGAAGCGACGCGCGGATTGGTACGACGTGGATCCGACGTGGCGTCTCGATCCGCCGTCGAAAGCGAAGATGCTTCGCGGCCGTTGGATAAGGCAAGGGCCGCGTCGATGCTGGCGACAAGCAACAACAGCAAGCAACCACTGGTGAGAGAGAGACAGAGAAGAAAGCAACAATGGCGTCGCCATTGAAACACGGTCCAAGGTTTTCGAATATAAATACCGGACCCATCCTCCGCTCCCTCTCATCACTGTCTTCCTCGTCGTTCGCGTGCTCTCTCGACGTCTCGAACGCGGTCGCCAATCGCTCTACGCATTCCGGTACTTTCTCGTCTTCTTCCTTTTCCCCTCTTTCTCTTTCCCGTTTCTCGCCGCTCGCGGAGGAAAATGCGAGAAAATTTGTCCATCTTCGTCGTGGTCTGACGAGCGCTTGCTTGGTGGGTTCGTGTTTCGGGACTTGCAGACACCGATCGAAGCGAGCATCGCGCATATCGGCTTTTCAGGTACCGTCATCTTTCGTTTCGGATCTGGAGGAATTTATTTTTGTTGCGAAGGTGTGGTGCTAACGCGGCGGAGTTTCGTCGGTTGCAGAGAACCAAGCCAGGTCGGCGGTTCGATAAGCTAGACAAGGGAGAGATGACGATCAAACCGGCGGTTCGAATTTCGGACCGGAAGCTGATCGTGAAGGACCGGACGATCCTGACGGGAGTGCCGGACAATGTCGTCGCGGCGTCCGACTCGTCGTCCGGCCCGGTCGACGAGGGGGTCTTCCTCGGGGCGGTCTTCGACAAGGACGACAGCCGCCACGTGGTGCCGGTCGGGATCCTCCGCGACGTCCGGTTCATGGCCTGCTTCCGGTTCAAGCTCTGGTGGATGGCCCAGAAGATGGGGGACCGAGGGAGCGAGATTCCGCTGGAGACTCAGTTCCTACTGGTCGAGACCAAGGACGGATCCCACCTCGAGTCGGACGACGGGAACGAGGAGAACCAGATCGTGTACACCGTCTTCCTCCCTCTGATCGAGGGACCGTTCAGGGCGTGCCTGCAGGTAGGACTGTCGATTCGTGTTTAGTTGAATTTGCAGACAAATTTTTATTTTTCTCTGAACTCGTGTCAATTAGAGTTATGGATATCGAATTGGTCTTTGATACCTTGTTTCATAACCGTGCGAAGTGTGTAAATTCGTGGGGAAAGCTGATGGCTTTAACTCTACCTGCAGGGGAATGAGCGTGACGAGCTCGAGCTCTGCCTCGAGAGCGGCGATGTTGAGACCAAAGCCTCGTCCTTTAACCACTCGGTGTTTGTCCACTCCGGCACGGACCCGTTCGCCACCATCTTCGAAGCGATCAGGGCCGTTAAATTTCATCTGAAGACTTTCCGTCAGCGGCATGAGAAGAAGCTGCCCGGGATCGTTGACTATTTCGGCTGGTGCACCTGGGATGCATTCTACCAGGACGTGACGCAAGAGGGTGTCGAAGCTGGCCTCGCATCTCTTGCAGCCGGCGGGACCCCGCCGAAGTTCGTGATCATCGACGACGGGTGGCAGTCAGTGGGAACCGATCCCGTGGCCGAGGAGAGCTCTAAGGGCGAGAAGAAGCAACAGTTGCTCAGGTGCGTGCTTGGAATGATTTAAAGTTCTAACGCTTTTTTATTTGAATCAGAAATGAAGATATGATTCTTATCTGAGATCGAATTTTCAGATTGACCGGAATTAAGGAGAATGCCAAGTTCCAGAAGAAGGACGACCCGACGGTGGGGATCAAGAACATCGTCAACACAGCAAAGAACAAGCATGGGCTCAAGTATGTGTATGTGTGGCATGCCATCACGGGATACTGGGGAGGGGTCCGACCGGGAGTAAAGGAGATGGAGGAATATGGTTCGTTGATGAAGTACCCATCCTTGTCAAAAGGAGTGATCGAGAATGAGCCCACATGGAAGAATGACGCGATTGCGCTCCAGGGGTTGGGGCTTGTGAACCCAAAGAACGTGTACAAGTTCTACAATGAGTTGCACAGTTACCTGGCGAGTGCGGGCATAGATGGGGTTAAGGTGGATGTGCAGTGTATACTCGAGACGCTTGGAGCCGGGTTGGGTGGTCGGGTCGAGTTGACACGGCAGTACCACCAGGCGCTCGATGCATCAGTGGCCAGGAACTTCCCGGATAATGGTTGTGTTGCTTGCATGAGCCACAACACCGATGCGCTGTACTGGTAAGTGTAGCCTCTTGTTTCAGGTAGTTTTGGTACATTTTTTTTCAATACAAAGACCTGAAATCTCAGGTTGATGATGCCTTGTGTTTCTTTCTTATATGCTCTGACTAAGTTACTTTGTCCGAATGTTGTTACAACAAACAGCTCGAAACAAACTGCCATCGTGCGCGCATCGGATGATTTCTACCCAAGAGATCCTATCTCACACACCATCCACATAGCGGCGGTTGCATACAACAGCGTCTTCCTGGGAGAGTTCATGCAACCTGATTGGGATATGTTCCACTCTGTCCATCCTGCTGCTGAGTACCACGCTTCAGCCAGGGCAATTAGCGGCGGTCCCATCTATGTCAGGTACGGAATCACGACCCCCCATTTTGAGAGAGTTCTCAGTACCTAATGTTAAATCAAGCGATACTGGTGAAGCTCATTCTTACACATCGGACTCAATCCTCGTTTGCTCATACTAATCTGAATGTTCTGTTTTTGCAGTGATGCACCTGGAAAGCACAATTTTGAGCTCCTTAAGAAGCTTGTTCTGCCTGACGGGTCGGTGCTCCGAGCACGCTTGCCTGGTCGGCCCACCCGCGATTGCTTGTTCTCTGACCCTGCCCGGGATGGCGTTAGGTATGGATTTCACTTGCTCTCTTTTCAACTGTCCATTGTTGGTATTCGAATTTATTTAATTCTTATGGAAAAAACACGATTTAAGCTGTAGGAGTTACAGTTTTGGGACATCTAGATGATAGTTGAGGTATATGTGCATCTATGAACGTCTGCAACTTAAAAGCTAGAAGAAGGAAATGTCTGGACTCAACCTGTAACTTATATTAGGATTTGACAGTAGATTGTTCAATCACAAGAAAACCCCATTAGTGAAGCTGAAGCTCTGTCCTGAATCTATCTGAAGTGGACTTTTCACGACCGTGTCATCATAGTGTCCAGATAATTGAGGGTCTTAGTTCTTACAATGTATCTTGTCTTTCTGATGTCAGTTTAGCCCAGTCATTGGTGTTAATAATGTCTCTCAATCTCCCAATTGCATTTTCTGACCAATTCTTCTACTTTCATTCAGCTTGTTGAAGATTTGGAACATGAACAAGTACACGGGAGTCCTCAGCATCTACAACTGCCAAGGAGCAGCCTGGAACAGCATGGAGAGAAAGAATACGTTCCACCAAACTAAGACCGAGGCCATCACTGGATACATCCGTGGCCGTGATGTCCACCTCATCAGTGAAGCCGCCACGGACCCCACCTGGTCCGGCGACTGTGCCATCTACTGCCACAAGAGCGGTGACCTCATCGTGCTACCTTACAATACCGCGATGCCCGTGTCGCTCAATGTCCTTGAGCACGACATATTAACCGTGACGCCAATCAAGGTCTTGTCACCCGGATTCAGCTTTGCTCCGCTGGGGCTCATTGACATGTTCAACGCTGGCGGAGCGATCGAAGGGCTGAGATACGAGGTCAAGGGTGGGGTCGAGTTGTCGGAGCTCGAGACCGAGTACGCAGGAGAAGGGAACATCATGGCCGAGCAAAGAGTGGAGAATCGCAGCAACGAATTGGTGGGGATTGTTCATATGGAGGTCAAGGGATGCGGCAAGTTCGGTGCATACTCGTCCACTAGACCGAAGAGTTGCAAATTGGGCACGAACGAGGTCGAGTTCGAATACGATGCAGCATCTGGATTGTTGAAGTTTGACTTGGACCATTTGCCTGAGGAGGCTCAGGGAGTTCATGCCATTGAAGTTCAATTATGAATAGATGATAAGAAGGTGGAAGAACTAGAGGCAAGATTAGATGCACTTCAGAGGTCGAGATTGTGAGTCATATGGGAGTGGATCCTGCATGTCGCCATCGCAATGTATTTGTAACTAATTCAGGGTTCATGAGCTCATCATGGAGAGCTTGATGAGAAAATTAAGAATAAGATTAGTTTGCTTCATCATCTTTGTACGAACCCTGTGCTCAATGTAACCTCTCATGGGATTATCGGAGATTACATCGTCAGTCTTTGTTCTGGTTCAGAATTCCTCTGCCTCTTGGTTCTCTTTCGATGTTCTTCTGGATGCAATTGTTGCTTGTTGGCGATAACATGAGAAACAACCAGGAAAGAACAATGCCATTAGATTTTGATGTCTGCTTTTGAGCACCAAAGAAGTTGCGGCTCTGCAATAACCAGGAAGCAATGGTAATTTCTAGGAGAAATTGTGGGTTTTGGACCAAATCTATGAATGTCGCAGAAAATGTTCGGATCATCTTGCTGATTTGAGCAACTCTATTCGGTAGGTGTACTTATTTGAGCTTGTAATGCTCTACTTGAGTAGCAACTGTGACGAACTTTGGTATTTAAACTTTCGGAATTTAAGTTTCTTTGTCTGAAAATCAGATATTCAAATTAAAGAAAAGCACTTGCAAACACGAGGTGAGGTTCTAAGGGAAATGAAAATATTTTTCAGGAAAATTTACGGTCATATAACATTTCATTTTTGTACATTTATTTTAGTTTGCTTGCTTGTATTATCTATTCAATATTGGCATATGCTTGAATAGATTTTTTTGAGATATTTTGACCAACAGCTTGAAGCAATATCACAATGTGAGAAATAAACTCCATTGCCATGTCTATTCAACTTTGCGCCCGCGTGATATAAGAATCCGCTATAGAGAAATGGCTCTTCTTAATAAATTGATCCAATTTCAAAAGAGGATTTTTCAACTTTTTGTTGTAATTATAATGGATAACCTGTCCTGTAAATAACATTATATTTTATAGAACATAATTGGAAAAACAGTTCATCAACAATCACCTAAACATTAATAAATTCATTATAATATTTGTAACCTATTTGTTCAATTACTTGGTTGAAGAAAAAAATAATTCTACCTAAGTTTTAGATTCTTAGTGCTCTTTGAAATAGGGCTTGTGAAAAATGTTTCTTGTGAACGGGAATCAAACTTAACCTAATCAAAAGAAGGAATTTATAATTGTTCCAATTAAATTGCCAAAAGTGCCTTTCGACCGGTCAATGAAAAACAGAGGATTTGCACTCTCAATCACCTGGTCAAAATCCTGAGAATTGTTTCAAGGAAGGCCCACTCGCTCTGCGTTGGGAGTTTTGACTGAGTTTCATAGGCCCAAAGTAATGCCTCTGTCAAGCTGAGAGCTTGGTTGGTATTCTTGAACAGATCCTATAAACTTGACGGAAGGAAGAAATGTTAATGTAAAACGAATGTCGAACCTTTTAGACATCTCATTCTTTATGTGGGCGACGTCCGTAACTTGTAATTTGCCGCTCCGAAAGCATTGTGGGAGGAAATTTCGTTCTACCAGGGACGGAGCGAAATATTGCCCTCTTCGATTAGAAAACATGGTTGTAGCTCAATCCCAAACACGCTTAATTATATGGCGTGCAAGAAGATCGTATACCATCGTTTCGATAATACGGGACATTCATGCCTTTAACTCGGTTCATGTCTATCGACGCGGATAGAAGCGTGTTGTCCACGTGCATCCTGCTGGTAATGCTCAACCCACAGGGCAGTTAGCACAAGATCACTCTAAGCAAGAGGCACTATGGTGCATGCATACATGATGTCGCATCCAAATCAAGTGCTAGACAACTTAACCAGCATTTTTGGCAATTGGATCGTGTTTTGCAAGGACATGATCTCCATTAGGGATGAGCGATTCTAAGTTCCATAGAGGTCGTACCCGGAACTTATCTGTCGAAGCAGGTTTCTCAATTTTTAGAACCTGAGATCTACCATGCATACCTTGGACTTGGAACCTATCTTATCAAGGGTTCCAAGGTTAGTTTCAGGTTCCATTTGTATTTTTAATTGAACGATTGCAGTGAATCATCACCTTTAATGACTACCACTTACTGTTACAATTCACTTACCACAACTTATATTTAGACACAAGAAGAATATGAAATATTAATAAAGTTAAAGTCTTAATCATAAATATCGTATGAAATGGAAGCCCCAACTAGTGATTTCAGATTATGCACTTATCATTGGACGCCATGGAATACTGCAGTATCGCAGGAAGACATAAACCAAGAAATGCACAAAAATTGTTTCAGAACCCATCTATCTAAAACCTGGAACTTACCTGTCGAAACAGGTTCCTCAATTTTTGGAACCTGGATCCTCCCCTGCATACCCTAGAATGTGAAACTAGACATGTTCCAACCAGTCCGATTCTCTGGTTCCAAATTCTATCATGGAACCATGCTCACCCCTAATCTCCTTATATGCATGCACAAGGACAAGATAAACACTAACATGTCCAACTAAGTAAACCCTGCGAATAGGCCAAGAAGATGATAATGAAAGCTAAAAGTATGCTCTGTAATGCAGGTCCTCAACATTAGACAATCTCTGATCACTGCATTATTTGTTCAAGAGGCTCGCATGTGGATTGCAGTTCATGCGACAACAAAGAGAAACAGATCCACCAACTCCAGTTCATTCATGTCTTATACTAACCTCCACTTCAATTATATGCTCAAAAGCTAAGAGACTTCTGTTCTGTGTAGTTTTAAAAACATTTGTGTGGATAGACAAGTTGTGTCCAGATAAGTTCGATTGGTGGATTAAATTACACAGACACGTTTGTCCACGTTTTGATCTGTGTAATATAGATAGTAAAATCAAATTTGGTTGAATATAATTCACTTATTCAAGTGCCCTTTTATAATCTATCAATGATCACATCATTCGATTAGTCATTATATCAATTTTGTAAACAGGTCTTAATATACCTAACTTTTCTCTTTCTCATGAGTCTATCGAAGAGGCTGCTCTTGCCTTCAAGTATGGAATATATACAAAGTCTCGAGATACAAACCCTTGGTTGTCGCCTCAACTAGACCAGTCCGTCGCGTTTAAGTATATATTATAAATATGTATTTTTTTTCTCGATGGCGGTTAGATGGTCACGGGCAAGTTTTTGCGCATCAAGCTGACCTGTTGGGACGAATGCACCTTCCACACCTAGGTGAACTGTGATGCTAACAATCAACCAAGCCAAGCACCAGTTACAGTAACAACACCTAGGAAGACTTTTAAAGAAAGCAACGACACCGATATGAGGAAATCTTTTCAATGTGAAAGAAAGAACACATGAGGCGACAGAAGTGACTAAACAACATAAATCAAGAGCATAAGTAGTCTAACCACGGTAAGGAAAGTTTATAAGAGCCGTAAGACCATAAGTTCCAAATTACAAATTATGTATAGATAATCTCTTCAAGCGATAACACAACTTAGTGAGGTCATCACAGTCTTTTGGAACAACTAACTATAGAAACTCATGCTCCTGTCTAGTAATCACTTTGCATATACCCTCTTCCCTTCTCACATGATCAAAAGAACATGACCTGATCCAGCGCGATAGGTGAAAGATGCTTGCTTCCTATGCGGTACTGATTGAAGTGGAGGGTTTCTTCGAGCAACAACCAGAGGTTGAGCCCATTCTACAAGTCTCAATAGCTATGTATGCGTTCGTTTTCCAAAACAATGCCTAGACTAGCAAAATGCTCTTATGAGATAGGAATAAAACAAGACAACGCTCATGGATTTAACCAGTCACAACTATATCATTAGCTCGATTATTTCTTTCTCCCATTCGATAACCTGTTAAAGAAAAATTTGAACGATACATGAAGTTTAACAAACATGGACCACATGTGTAAAGTGAATTGGGATTGAACCTGATTCTGATACCATGTTGGAAAGTCCAATCAAAAGGTTTAAGCTAATGGATAGAGGGAGATTACATATATGTAAGAGCATATAAATCTTGTAAGCAAGCCACGTGGAATACTTCAACACCCCTTATGGCAATTTGCGAGAAATCGGACATGAACCTTGATTGCTATTCACTAGAGGAGAGAGAGAGCTCTACCTTTTACTCAAGTTTCTGCAGTGGAATTACCCTGATAAACTAGAGGAGGGGAAAGACAAAGTCGTGGGTTAAATAGAATAAAGACAACCTGTTGCCGATGGTGTCAGGCATGTGTTCGCCTTCAATTCCGGAAGATGGGGACAAATGGTAAAGCGACAGAGAGAGGAATATGCATTTCCACGAACTTGTCCACCAGATATTTGTTTGCTGGATGGGCATTGGGATTAATTTTTAAGTCTATTTGTAACCCCCACAAGGCTTATTAAAAGAAACCTGACATGATATGACCTAACTATGTCAACCAAAAGCATAGACGACGATAATGGAATTTCGATCGTGAAATTTCGCAATCGCTCATGGGAAGTCCCATACTTGAACTGAAGCACGATGTTCTACCGAGAATTGGTGGTAATTGACAGCGAATTAAACGGGATTTATGAACCTAACACCGATCTCAATTGAGCTGGGCACCCGATTATTCGTGGTAGAGCACAAAATGTGCGAACTCTCGTGTGAATTACAAAGGTCTATCCCACGTACACAGATCACGAAACACCCCGACAATGCGACCTTCATCTTGCACAATCCAGGACAATGACTCCCATTTTCGCATTTCTCTCCTTTTCAATCGTATAGTCCTTTGACCAAAAAAAAAATCGTATAGTCCATCCCCCGAAAATTTCAATTAGCATGCACGAGGTTGATGCATTGAGTGAACTCCCTCGCGATGCCGTCGTGAGAGAGATACCTTCGATGAACAATCCGATGGCGTTGCTGTGGTGACGGATTTATTCGTCCCGAGCAGTAACCATAGCGGAAAAAACTGAATGTTCGGCACTAATGTTTATCACCCTTTTCAACACTAAAACTCGAGTCAACAGTTCCATAGGATAGAGTTAGTACCTTCTCGTAACACGTCATCGCGGATATATGCTTTTCTCATTATCATCAATCCAATCAAGCATCATTTTCTTTTAACAAATCACATGATATTTTCATTGTATTGGGAGAATTACCAATAAAGTTATAAACCTATTACAATTGTGTCAATTTAATCTTAAGCTTTTTTTTTTTTTTACCAATTGGGTCCTAAACCTTTTTATATTGGTATCAATTTAGTGCAACTGGCCAATTTAGACAATAAATTGTTGACGCGGACGCCGGCCATCCCACATGGACTTTTTTTATATAAATTTTTTGAATTTTTTTCTTTTGTGGCTTGTGTCAACACTGGCACAAGCCATGGCCAGCAAAGTCTAGCCTCGCTTAAGCAAGGGTCAACCTTGCCTAGGCGAGGGTGAGGGTTGGCCTTACCGGCCAGGCACAGGCCATGGAAGAAAAAGAAAGAAAAAAAGAAAAAAAATTATTTAAAAATTATAAGAAAAAATGTCTAAGTAAGCACCAATCATGCCACATAGGACGGCCGGCTCCACGTCAGCAGTTTTCGGCCTAAATTGGTCAGATGGACTCAATTGGTATAAATGTGAAAATTTTTACAAACAAATTGGTCCAATCAAAAGGTTTAGGACTGAATTGGTACCGATGCAATAAGTCTTTTACTTTTTTGGTACTTTCCCCCTAAAGATCTGCTGTCCAGTTGGCAATTAGCATTGAGAATTATCATGTTATTTGATTTGATTATTTGGATAATTTGGGATATAGGATATGTTCTTGATTTGTGCAACTTCCTTCAGAATTGCTTTAATCTAGATTAGGAATTTGATTATGCTGTTGCCTATTTGAATTTCGCATCTTAGGCAGGTCATCTTTTTCGTGACTTGGAGATTACTCAAAGATATCTGAGGCTCTTAGTTACAAATAACCCTGGGTCATTCATTATAATGCAATGTATGATTGGATGAAGTTTCAGACCTATATGTCTTGACAACGTTTGGTATTAGAGTTAAGGCTCGAAATGCCTCCGCATCGAACATATAATGCCGGAAATGTCAGAGATATACACGATATCAAGATAGAGGAAATGCGTCGTCAAATTCGAACTAACTTCGATGACGCGAAAGCCAGAGCCAAAGTCAATGTCGTCCAAACGAAGATGAAGATTCTCCAAATAAGATGGTTGAAGACAGTGATCTTTCCGGAGAAATGGAATTGGAGAAGACTGAAGAGATCAACCATAGTCATTCGGCATCACTATGGTGATGAAGACGAAGTGTTCCCATCAAAGTTACTCGAAGAAGATAAGAGAGCTGAAACCGCTGCTGATTCAAGCGAGATGTACGAAAGTGTTTCTCAAGAGTTCGATCACGAAGCATTTTCAATGTCCAGCAGCGGTAGCTCCTGAGGAGCGAGACAGCAAGAGCGAGCATGCGATGACGATGAAGAAAGCAGATGCGAACCCATTCAAAGTGGAACAGAAGTTGAGAGTATCTGAATCGATTTAATCATTCTTGATCGATTTCAAGAACCTCTTGAGATGTTCAACGGGCGTGTTCTCGGGAAGCAAGAAAAGAAAATTAACGCTCTCGAAGACAGAGGATAGTGATATAATCCCTCATCTCTCTTCATTTTCTCTAATCGAGGGAGCATGACATGGGAGGAGGCGATCAAGATCGCCTCGAGATTTGCTGAAGGTGTAGAATAATGATGTTATTCTTTTTGATGAGATTAAGCTAATCCAGGATATAAGATACGTTCTTGATTCGTGGGTTTCTTTAGGATTGGCTTTAATCTAGATTGAAAATTTGATTATCTTGGTGCGTATTTGAATTTGGTAGTTTAGGTAGGATATCTTTTGGTGACTCGGAGGTTATTCAAATGTTTCTTAGGCTTTTTGTTTCCTCTATGTCCTTTTTGGTGGATTCCTAGGGCATGTGAGCGATCAAAAGACTGTTGTATCCTCGGAATGGCCTACCAAGATGGTTGTTCGGCCAAGGGTGACCTAAATTTTCTAAGTCCCTTTTTTTTCTATTCTCCGTAGCGGGGATTTCAACCTCACCAAGATTAAACGTCATTCGTTCCGGAACTATTAATTTATTCAGTATACCATATGTGTCGATGTCATCGAGATTGAATGAGGCGTACAAAAGTTAGAGCTTGTTAATTAATCTAATAATAATGTGTGCGTAACACATGGTCCCCATCTAATTAATGGATTTTGTATGCCTCATTCATGTGTGGTACTTTCCACATGCCTCATTCCCCCATTGTCAATTCTTACTAAATGAGCACACTCGTTACTAGATGAATGGTATCGCCCGAGCACCATTAGCACCGTTTACGAAATTTATCAAATGATTCGACAGATTGCAAGGGGACATTCGAATTATTAAGTCATGTTAAACAGTTAATTACAACAATCCACCACATCGTTTAGTACAATAATTTTCCAATTGTCGGATTCACGAGTACACCAAGGCATTTGATAAATTACTCGATGATCAAAACACCCAAACTTTCAAAATACATACTAGGTATATCACTAGAGCAGTCGATCCATTCCATTCGGAATGACAATACTTTACATTTCTCTTAAATATTTTTCTTCCACTTTAATCAAGGTGGGGCCCACTTTGAACTTTTTTCGGGTCCCCCAATTAGGGTAACCGACACCGTCAGAGACGGTAAGTTGGCGCCTGAATCGCACGTCCTCAGCCCCGATCTTCCCTCAACCCAACGCACTTTTTCTTTGATCCGACGATGATCAACGCCGTCCTCTAGGGTTAAGCCGGAGTCAGCCTTTTTCTTTAATTGCAGAGAGATAAAAATGGTGGGGTTGTTTCCCTGTTGCAGCAGCGGTAATAATCTGATCAGACACCAGGCCCGATATTCTTCTAGGGATTGGCAAACCCCCACCCGCTATAAATACCTCCCCAAGATCAGCCCTCCCTTCCCACTCGATCTCTTCTTCTGCCTATCCGCTTCTCTTTCGACCAGACACTTCTTTGTTGCTCTCTTTTGATTGATGGGTTTCGACTCAGATCTCTCTTCTTTACCTCTCTTGGAGCTTGATGGGTCTGTCGTGGAATGACCCTGTTTGTGTTCTTCCACAGCTTTCTTGAACTGCATGGTTATTATTGGAGAGATGCGAGGGAATGAGATGAGATGAGATGAGACCCATGTTCTCTTTTTCTCTTTTTCTCTTTTTCTTCTCTTTTGTGCGGTTCAATAAAGCTGTGGGAAGAGACAGAGAGGGTCAAGAAGGAAAAAAGCAGGAGGTGTTTTCCCGCGGGGATCTGTGTGGCTTCTTGAGATTTTTTGTACTTTTACACAGGTTTTGTTTTGCATCTACAGCTCCATGGATTATGGTCAGTATGTTCAGTGAAGCTCCCTGTAAAAGTCTGTTTTCTTGCGTTAGTGACCATTTTTTTTTGTGTGTGTGTGTTGGTCAGATGATTTTCATATCTGGTTCACATGAAAATGTGATTATTACTGGGTGGTGATGAAATTATCTGTTTTGACAAGTGTAATGGACGTTCATTCTGTGGATCCGTCATTTTTCGAGGCGAGCAATAATGCGGGATCCATGAAAACCATGCACAGATCTGGTCAAATTGCCGGAATTCCGTTTCGAGATGGCTCCTTTTTCTTTAATTATCTGATTTGTATTATTTTCAGTGGAAGCGTTTCTTAATTACAGGCACCGTGGGAAAGACAAGCTAGTTAAATGACTAATCAGTCCATGGCCATCAGTCAAAATCTGTAAGTAATTCATGCTTCTGATCTGTTGTTTGCCTGTTCACCGTATTGGCCCGTCACAACTTTGATTGCCAGACTATTCCATCATGATCAGTCTTTTCTGTGATTGGTAGTAATTCACTCTGTAAAATGGGTGCTTACTATTTAATCATGACATGTGCTGTTAGTTTTGCACATTTTCATATTTTTGAACTACTGTCGTGCGCGTGTGTTTCTGTTTGTATTTGATTTTACTAAGCTCTTTTTTTCCCTTTTTTAATCTTTGTTTATTATAATGAGTTTTTTCCCTTGCCTAATTTTGGAGTCCTAATTATAATGCATGTTTTACTTATTTCATTTCTATCTTTTAGGAGCTCCATCCACACCAAGTTTAAGCTTTGATTTAAGCCTCTATACCTTGTGAGTTGCTTTCAAGCTTCAACTAAATGTATGGGAGAAACCTTCGATATTGATTAAGTACAAAAAGTGTGAGTTAGGGTTTCAATTTCATAATCCAAAACGCTATAGGAGAATTTAAAAAAAATAAAAAATCAATAGGCAAAGAAAGTGTCCCTTGATCATTTGAAAAATGTCATATCCTGTGCTTTTCCTCTTAAACCCAGTATGCCTCTTGATCACGCCATCCGTAATAATCTTCAAGACTGCTCTCTCAATCAGAACACTGCTCCAGAGAACAACATACACACAACACATTGCCATTTGGGTGTGACTGAAACTATGGGGTCCTAATGTTGCATTTGATTTTTAGATTGCCTAAAGTAAGAGTTTCTAAATTACTAATCGAAATTTTAGGACTGAAAAGGTCATATAGATACTGTGAAAGGTGGAGCTACAAAACTTGAGGGGCTGCAATTTGGCAAAAGACTTTGTCACGGATCGAAATGAGCTGTTACAAGCTGTGGTGTAATGGAGCTTCAGTTTTAGATATGTTTTTTTAAATGGCCACACCTTGTGATCCTTCACAAATTTCCGCCGAGTCAATGGAGATACTTCATGTGTTATCTATATTTTAGCCTATTGAGGCTGAATCCATACAGTGAAGTGTACCATTTTTTTTCTTGAGTTTCTTTTTTTTCCCTTTTTTTGGACAAGTGGATGTGGTTTGGAAATTATAGCATAAAAATTATGGACCGCTCCATCTAGTGAGATCCACCTTAAATACAGGTGGGGTTCATGGGGCATACCCGGGTTCATGTTAAAAGAGATTTTTTTCGATTATTTTGCACTTGGAAGTGGGAAACTGTTTCAAGACGAATCACTCCTGTTTGTCATTCACGTATCTACTTCACCTGCCAAAGTACGTTTGCTATTTGAGTTCATGGAAAGCTTGTCAATCTTTTTAATGATGAGGATGAATACTGTAGTTGCATTTCACAGACGACTCTTTTATGGTTGACCATCCAAAAAGAGAAAAGAAAGATGTCTCCTTTATGGTTGTTGTTATGTGTAGTTATGTGAAGATGAAAGTGGCCAAATTCTTTTGCATTTTAATGGAGTTCCTTGCCATTTGAAATGGTTGAGCCATGCATCATGGTCTTGCTAATGTGGAGCAAGATGATATCCACATTTTACCTTTCTGGCTTTCGTTATGAAGCGGGCCGGTTTCAATTCCCCTTTTTGGCCCCCCTGAACTAATTAGTTTTTGTCTCATTAATCATGTTTGATTGATCACCTTGCCTGAAAACATATCTTGGAGAGTTTAGGCCAAGAATTCTTCAGATAGGAGCTTAATTGTATAACTAATCTTGGGTCGCAATTTTTTGGGAAATGCCACAATTCTTTACACATGTATTGCAAGCATTTCAGGGGCTTTTGTTTATTGAAATGTCAACGACTGTGATTTTTTTACTATCTTTTAGTTACCTCGAAACAAGAGGGTGACTATTATGAAAATTGACAAAAAAATTTAAAATAATCTGCAGTGAAATCGAATAAACAAGTATAATTAGATGTATTTACAAAAGAATACAATTTAAGTAGATTTAGTCTATCATTGTTGTGTTAGAAAACCAAATATGGTGAAAGAGAATCGTATTTGATCTGCGTTGTCTCGATAAGGTCTTGTGTAAATGCCAAAATAGCTATTGAAAAGCATCAGCCAAAACACACAATATATGCAATCTTTTCACTGTTCCTTGATATATGATTGACTTAATCTATTAGAACGACTTGAACAAAAAGGAATCTATGGAAACGAATCGATGAAATATTTAATCAAATATGAGTCTTCAAAGTTTGAGCATAGTGACTTAATTATAACTTTGCATTCCTTGTTACCTTCTTACGACCCAAAGAAAAATAATAGAACCATTTATCACATCTTCCTCTCAACTTAACAGATTAAGGAAGGCAAAAAGATGATCTACTTTTGAAATGGTGAGATACAACATTGGGATTCGGAAGTTTTTATGGCTCGAACTTCTTCTTATAAAGACCTGCCCTTACTAGTTGCTCTGGCAAAACCGTATTTATCTATTATGGAGTTGTCCAAGAGCTAACAAATGAAGACAATTCAATTTAGTAAAAAAATATCCGCATAATGAATGTAGATATGTTCATTCCATTTGGTAGTATCTAGTAGAAACCCGAAGTTTATACCGGTACATAGATCGCAATAATATGCGAAACTAGGTTGGTTAATTGGTCGGTAAAAGTTCCGACCCCCAAAAAAAAAAATTGGTTGGTAAAAAGCATCTAAGTAGCTGTATATTCTGCCGATCTATGGTTTGTTCTGTACAATGGAATCTGCACTACGAGTCTAGAAATGGACCTTGAGGCTACAAAATAATGTTAGTCATGGTTTCCATAAAAGTTAACTAGGTTTTATATTCTCTTGAAACTTTAGATTACAGGGGCATGGTCGTCGCAACATTGTTGTTGATGGTTTTCCTGTAGTATTTGTCGTCGTCGTCAGTACGAGAGAGAGAGAGAGAGAGAGATTTTCTCTTAGTACATGAGAGTCCTATTAAACGCTTGCTCTGGTAAAGCGTAGCACTCCCTCAATTCTTTTTCTTGTAAGCAAAGGTTTGCATGGTGAGAAGTCTAGGTTATGAATTACACCACATCTGCTTCTTTTGAACCCAATCACGTATGGAACTAGCTTTTGTGATTTAGCTCGAGGCAAAATCTGATATTCTTGTGCGGCTGTTCAGTACAAATATTAGCATTGAAATGTTTGTGTCTTTAGAACAACTGCACACAAGATGCCTCAGTGATGATAAAATTGAAATAGATCGGATACTACTTCAACTTTTAGGTCCCCAAGAACTCCTAGGCCCACTTGTAAAAGGGTGCACTACTTCGTCCCCCAACAATTAAAGTGAGGTATCCTTTTCTCCGGTGACGACAATATTTCCGAACCGACAGCTTATCATTTTATCCCTATACTCGGTTTGGGTAACTATCGATCTTATTCGGCTGCGAAACCTGGCTGTAAGTTTTTTGGTCATTTTTGGGACTCCCAACTCCTTGTCATGTCCCTTCATTCGACTGCATAATTCTGGTCTATTAGCAACAATGACAATAAGAGCAACATTCGAGCCTCTTCCAAGCTAACTGAGATCAGCTGCACATATATCATCTGTATGTTGTTATCTTCTGTAAATAATTAAGAACACATCCTCGATAAGGTCCAATCTAAATGATAAAATGTCTCCAAGTATTTCCATTTGTCACAATGAAATACTTGTTCATGGAAACTCTGTTTAGGTATGAGGTTGGCACAGTTACTGCATCGCGTATTGAAAACTTTGTTTTCCTCTAGACTTGATTTCAGACTTAGCGACTGGAGAAGGATGGCCTCGACCTGGTGAAATGATCCCTCTTTCCTGCCGCATCAAATC
Source organism: Metrosideros polymorpha var. glaberrima (assembly GCA_001662345.2). Lineage (NCBI taxonomy): Eukaryota > Viridiplantae > Streptophyta > Magnoliopsida > Myrtales > Myrtaceae > Metrosideros > Metrosideros polymorpha. The sequence continues at coordinate 25,787,519 of BCNH02000003.1, read as the reverse complement.
TCAAGTACAATGTAACTGAGCTTACTCAAAGAGCACATCCACCCACTTCTACTAAAAAGCTGTGGGAGATTGTTAAGAGTACATGTAGGACCACATAGACTAACGGTAATCATAGTCACAACTAGGTAACAAAATACTTGCCACAAAACTAATTACTTCTCTGAGCTATCGATGCACGGGAGATGGAACTATATCGACACAGCATGTATGCACAATGTGATTTTTGCAAATGCCGGTCACAACGGTCGCAGATCTTGTCACTATAGAAAAGTCGGAGAATCAAAAGTTATCTTTTCATATTATAGTTCTCCAGGCTGCATATATAAGTATGCAATGGAAAATATCTCAATTGCATTAAACTAGAAATATTTGCAAGCTTCATTGTCTGATGAAACCATTCGAACCCTTTGAAGTATTGAAAGCTTCTTGTTTATGGCCAAGAAATATAATTCTTTGGCCTGTGTTTTTTTTTTTTTACCATAATTGAGCTAAAAAATAGCTGAAAATGCATTCCCGTATTTTCAGAAGCAAACTCGTATATATATTAAAATCACCTGATTGGTTTTCCAACTCTCTTCATGTTAGAAAAATTAAATAAAAATGAAAATTAGAACTTCACCATGTTCAAAACATTGATTGAATCTGAAAACTAGGATTACCTCTGCAGTGATACACTGAATCTGGAGCAGGAGTATATACCTGCCGAGAGCATCAGGCGCGATTCAACACCCAACAACCATTCCAACTTGACATGCCTGTGAAAAAAAAGAAGAAAAAGAAATCTCTTACAGAAACTATTAACAACTAAAATGAAAAGTGAAACATGTCAGAATTGCAACAGATCCTTACCTGCTCTCTCTCTCTAGCAACACGTATGGTGCTTGGGCCTGACATTTCTTCTGAGTTCTTCAACTTTTCTCTTGATGGGCTCATCAATTCAGATCCAATGAAGTGATGTTGCAACCTGTAATGGGCAGTTAAAAGATCCTCAATTTAATTTGGCAGGTGGGAAAATGCAAGAGTTAATTGGTAATTGGCCATTCTTTTTTTAACTAAGATTACTGCATACCTTTGAAAGCACTGTGCAAAAGAGAAGGGTCTGAAAGAGTCAGACTTAGGTAGGGTAAAAAACTATACACCTACGAACGGATTCTACAGATTTGGTGGTGGACCGAAGCCAATTACCATACGTATTATTCCACAAGTTTTTTTTGGTTTTCTAGAATGTGATTGAGCTGGTATTTAAGGTGAGTGTAGCATAGACAATATCCTAGAGAGAGAGAGTTTATGTGGGGTAAAATCTTGAGGTCACATGGTGACAAAGTTCAACCTTTTTATTCACGGAAATATAGGAGATGATGTAGTAAGACAACAGGGGATGGCAACAGGAAGAACCATTTATTATGAATAAATAATTACTGGTGCTGGAGATAAAAAGAGCAGGATTGAAGGAATCTTCCCCTGCAACACCACCCCCTTTTCACCATTTGGACCGAGTGATCAGAATTTGTTTGGCTGTTTGCAGAATACAATGGAAATCTTTTTCGTAAAATTTCACTGACAACAAGGGAGATCATGGTGTTTAGCTTCGTTTTGGGAAAACAAGGCCCTTTTCCATGCATGACCTCAAACGTGCTGCAGTAGATAAAGGGTAAAAGAAAAGAGAGAAGCAAAATCAGCTGCAGAAATCTCTTCTTTCTCTCTCAGAAACACTGATGAACCCCACATTGTGCACGGAACAGAAAATGCATAATTCGGTTAAATTTGGGCCACAAGTCACGACCCTGGTTACATCGAAGGAAGAAGAATGCACAATCCAGCCGAATTACCCAATTATCACGCGAAATTCTGGAGGTCCTGATTTGCAATTGTATGCTGAGATGGGTCGTGTGCACCAGATCTGACAATTCACCATGCCATTGCCCCCAAAAAGAAAGTACAACCGAAAAGAGGAGGATAAGAACAAGTGGTGTTACCATAAAGATGAAAAGAGATCCGAAGCTGCTGAGTTTCACGACATGTGTAGAAGATTATTGAGATAGTTTTCTCTTCTCTGCAACACAATGGCTTGAGGAAGAAAAAAAGATCCTGAATTTGCCATGTTTTCCCACAGCTTTCTTGAGCTTCTAAGGATGTTTTTTTCAATCTTTTTTGAGAGAGAAAAAGGGTGAGAGAGAGAGAGAGAGAGAGAGATCAAAAGACCGGAAGATAAGAAGTTCAAGAAAGCTGTGGAAAAGCATGACAGGACTCGAAATTTCCAAGCTGCACTCACTTTCACCTCCTCAGATCTCACATCCCCTCCAATCTTCTAACTTCTGTTCACAAAGTTCCACGGACACACACACTCTCTCTCTCTCTCTTCATATAGCAGAGAGAGAGAGAGAGGCCCATACAAAAAGGCTTTCATGGACCACCCTAGCACAAATCTGCAAGAGAAAACCAGCTTTATAGAGTGGAAGAAGGAGAAGACAGTAAGTAGGGTTCATTTTACCCACAATACCAACCCTCCCTGCTTTTTTCTTAAGTGAGTGCGTTGTGGGGCATGCAAGAAAATGTCAGATTGGGGCTCAGCCCAGCAAAGAAAAACTTGGAGAATCTGAAAATCTTCTTGGAAAATTAAAAACACAGTTTTTATTGGGTACACAACTTTTGAATCCTTCCTGTACTCACTATCATTATTTCCTTTTGCAGTTCGGTTAAAAAAAAAAAGCCATCCACGTCGAAGTTAGATGATTTGTAAAGAATTGATATCAAATAATTACGTCAAGTAGAAATTAAAATAAAATTAACCCTAATTCCATAACAACACGTTAAATATGCACATCTCATATATCAAGTTAGGTAAGATTCACAACTCTGAATATGACCAATTTACGTGGTGAAATATATAGTGAATATCCTTCAATAACAGGACACTGTTCATGTAATTCATTTTGATAAGAATTGATATATTATTATAAGTAAAAGATTTAGCTTTTCTTATATTAAAATTTATGTTGTGTTGATGCAAACGGGATATGACTGAATTACAAACACAAATACAACACACCGACAAGAATTACTAACTCTACATTCCAATAGCACCTAGACAGTGCAAATAATAACCTAAGAAAGATGTACTAGAAATGAGAATACAATGCTCAATGCATGGATGAAGGTGTTAATATCAGATTTTGTAATTGGTCATCATGAGCTCCATGTTTGTAGCCATAGTCATGCAATAATTGCATCATTTTGGAAATTATTACTCCCAACCATATGGGAAATTGCTCCAAGAAAAAATATATGTGGGATGAAATTTTTCTTTGAAACCATTCCAAGCGAACCACATGCCACCATGTGACAAGAGGATCTTCTTTTGATTTTATTTGGGAGATAAAGGTATGGGGTGTTCATGGTCCCCCAATCGTTATGTTCTGCTTTTCTTCTACATCAAATCGAACATCAATCTAATGGAAGACGTTTTATACATTATCCTTTTCTCTCCTAACCTTCCAGATCGTGGATTGATTTTTCATTCTATTTTTTTTTCTTTTTTGCAGTGCAATGTGAGATTATTTTAGAATACAGAAAGCAGTTGCGACGCTCTCTTAATATAATATTATGGGATGACATGAACATAAAGCTTCATTTGTCAAGATTTTCAAATGGGTGGTGCTTGAAATCCTCTATTTTTCCATACCACGTGTGCAAGAAATATTTATGCACGAAAAATCATTTATAGGTTTTTCTACCTAAGAAGATAATTCAAAGGTTAATTAAGAAGGTTAAGATTGGATCAACCATCATTTTTGTGTTATCGGTGCTACAATTAAATTAAACTTGATTTGAATTTGAGTTGGTTAGATCCTTATTCGTTTTACATTGAATAAACTAACTATGATATGCATATATAAAACAAATACTCTACAAAAGAAAAAGGTGTTATACTTATGTTTAAGTAACCGGGCATTGGATCTCAAGAAACCTTTGTAGAAAAGTTGGAGACCGAACTATGAAAAGGGTTTTTCCTATTGCATAACAATAATTTAAATCTCTCTCTCTCTCTCTCTCTCTCTCTCTCTCTCTCTCTCTCTCTCTTATTTTTATTTTAATCTTAAGTTGTTGATGTCGCGGCTACTTGGTATTTCATAGACCACCACACCAACACCACATTAGGCTTATCCACTTGTGCAATAAGAATGTGACACCTAGCTAGCAGAGAGAGAGTGAGAGAAACCGATATGATGGACAATTTCAATCAAGCATTCCGACACCAACTAAGCATTCTAGTAGAGCAATTGAAACCAATGATGGACACAATAAAAAGGCACAAGGGCTATTTTGGACAAAGGGATGGTTTTGAATTTCGAGCAGGAGTAAATGGACTGCTGCTTATTATCATATTTTAGTTTATCTCACGTTAAGTAAGCAAAAAGTTCTAAACTTTTCGTAAGTAATTCAACTTCCAAACAGTTCAATTGATAAATTAAGCCCTATATATATTGATAAAAAAAGTGTACCTAAGTTAATATTCGATCAAATCCTAAACCATTATTAAGAAATAAAATTTAAGGCTCTCACAGCCAAATTCCTAGTGCTATAAGCGACTTTCAATCCTGTTCATTGAAAGGACTCGATTGCTTTGGGTGCATGAACTTTAAGACTTCTAGTGTACTTCCTTACGTTAGCTTTAACAAAATTTGTCATATCCCTTGATTCCTTTATTTGCTCTACGTGTAAAAACTTGAAATGCCAAGTAAAGACCGAAGGGTTTTTATCCCATCAAAGATAGAAAAAGTGTCCTGATAATCTCTAAACGGTAAATTTTGTGTGTTGGTAATATTAAGTGCTGAGAGTGAAATAGAGTTTTGTTGGATAATAACTTAAAATTGTATATTGGTAGGTTTCTTGCCAAACATCGAGATTATTTTTTCCCGAAACCTGTATTCTTTACAAACTTTTTTCCTAGAAAAAGGCACTTTCAATCTTATTTAGAGCACTTTGTTCCATGTAAGCAACCATGTCGGTTTTCTTATTTGATAATAATTTTTAATATCTCAATCCATTAAGAGTAAGTCTAAAAACTAGGGCAAATACAAAAACTTGCCTTTTTCATAGCATAAGAAATTTCTTTTTTAAGCAAAGGTAGTATATTGTCAAGTAATAACATATTTATTGATTATTTTAAAAATTTTATTATAATTTTAGAATAAGCTGGATATTAAAAAGAGACATCTGTCTTTAAAACAAGAACAATTATATATATTTGTTGACAATATAAAAACCTAATGACTGCGGTAAACAATTGCATCCAAAAGTTATAAGTAGTGAATGATATTGCTATATACATACCGTATAAGCATTGTTGTAACATATTATAATACTTACCTTAGCTATATTGATTAACACAAATAAATATTAAATGACTATTGATATAATATTATCATAGGGATATTGTTATAATATCTAATAATATGTTAATTATAATATTATCCCTTAGCATATCGTTGATTACTCGATGGAGATATAATGTATGATGGCAACCTAATAATTAACTTACAATATTTGTGAATTATATTAGATAACTGGAATATTTCGACATGTGATGCGGGTCGATATTCTATTGTAATTATTTTCTCAAAGTATGTTTTATTCCTTCATACCACAATCTTACTTTATTAAGTTCAATGAATACTTATTTCTTTTTTAGTCGATCCTTCTTGATATTTATCGGTAATATAATACAATTCACTTTTCATTGAAATCAATGGACATAGATTATAAATTGGAAGATTTTGGATTTCTTAGAGATATCAGTTGAGATAGTTAAATTTGATAGTCTAATCCCCAATTAGAGATATAGATTTCGAACAACTTGAATTTCATATAAACTCAAATGAACCATATAGTAAACTATTAAGTCCGCATAAATAGTATGCACATAATATTTCCATTATCATTAATAAAGGATATTTCAAGGACTGAAAAATCGGAACATACTCCCCCTGTTATGTTAGTATAAATTATTTATGCATGATGAATATGTAAATAAAATCATATAAATATTGTAATATCTTAGAAAGACAACGTAATACCCATCACTCCATGCGTGCACCTTGAGCTGTTGGTTTTTCAATGTTAGGAGAGGGGGCTTGCGAAGGAAGCATTGACAAAGGGAGACCTTTACACTCCACTTGTAATGGAGAAGCTTTAAGGTTATGTGGCCATGGCTAACGCACATGTTCTCGTACCCTTTGACGAGAGAAATGGATTATCAAAGTAATTACAGCACGTCGGTGATGAACTCGCGCGAAAATGTCACAGTAAGCAGCAAGTTCTACACCTAGAGAGAGGTACGTGCACGGGTGGGAAGTGGCAGATGTTAAAAGTTTCCTTTCTCTCGGATGTGGGAGACGAGACTGGCTCTTCAAGATGACAATACATAGAAGCCTCTTATACAAATGGGAAGTACTCTCAAACATGGGGCGCCGCAGTTTAACCCTCCCACCTCATGAAGATTACTGTCCAAACCCAGAGATCCAACGAACGATTCCACCTCCGGAAACAAGGCAGTCGGAGAGAGGTAGACCACAGTCCAAACAGCTAGGACATGTAGGTAGAAGTATAACTCGTGCAGCAGAAAAGGAATGACAGCTTTGGACATCGTTTGGGTATAATCTGCTGGCGCTAAACTCACGAATGAACAATGGAGAAGAACAATCCACTTCTTCACGTCATCGAAATGGTACAATGCTCATCAGCACCATCCGCGGATCTTCCGGTGTTCCCTCTTGACGACGCCAGAGCAACACCAGAAGAAGCCAAACATGCTTTTTCGAAACGGATGAATGATGGGGTCCTGCCTGAGGTGATGGCATGTTGGTGGATTCTTGTGATGGGTCTTGGTTTGTAGCGGGGCGACGGAGCGCGCAATAACGTAGGATAAGGCGAAGAAGACGACGACAACAAAATCAGCGATGATCCATCGCATGATTGCGATTCCTTTCCCTCCAACGTGGTTGGTGGGCCCGGTCTCGGTCGAATGGGCCAAGAAACTTAAGTCGAGATGGGGGTGGGGGAATTTCGCGCGAGGCCCAGTTGCTGCAGAATTCGGGGTCCACCTTGCTGGCCCACAACACCACCACCACCACCACCACCTGTTATATAAAATTTGATATGTGGTGGGGCTTGCGTGCGGTAGGGCGTACGGGGGCAATTTGGGGGGCAGTCCCAGAAAACGGAAGTAATTGCATTATGTGCGAACGTCGTACCCAAGTCCATCTGCTTCGGGGCTCGTCGTTTGCCGTCCGATTGGCGATCGTGATTTTGCCTCCGATATGGCTACATCATGATGTCTCGACTCGATGGCAACATTGGACCGTATGATTGTATGTGTTACCCAAGACCACGGTTGAATCCCATGTGGTATTTTCGAGACTTATACGGTCCCTTCTAGAGTCGTTCCATGTCCATGACTCAACTTTGACGGTGTGCGTGATGGACGAAGATTCTCTATCATGGTGCACGTCACGGTTGTTTGTTTCGATCATGGCATAGCACATCTAAAAGAATCACGAGGAAAATGAGAGAGAGAGAGGGGCCACGGTCACATGCAAGTACGGCGAGTTGAGCTTTCGGTATTTGCATTCAATGCCAACGTAACATACGTCCATGTTGCGTTTACCTATATTGTTGGATTACGTTGTGACCGTGACTGATATAACTTCAACATGGCTAAACTCTTGCCAATTTCATCAAAAGCCCATTTTTCTGATTCCCCATGACAGTATGATACTGACATTTTTGCCTCAATCTCACTGTTACAAACCCTCCAAAATCTTCAAAAGAAACAAGAGTGGGGAAGAAGAAAGAGAGGAGAGGACGGCTTGGGACCTATGCGACGTATCCTATTAGCATGTGTGATTGCATGGAGCCAAAACCTAATGAAGTCCGAGCTCGTTGTAGTTAAAGCAGCGAAGCAAGGTCAGAAGAAGACAATTATGAGAACAGAAGAACGATTAGATGGTTCTGTAATTATCTCACGAGAGCGACCCACCACCGAAGTAAATTCCAAAAATCAAGCAGTGAATTCTCTCTCTCTCTCTCTCTCTCTCTCTGATGAGGGATGATGCATGACAAGTCAAGTGCACGAGCAGGAAGAAGCAGAAACAACAACATCTGATCTGATCGACATCGCACTGTTCTTGCAGTGTTGGTCCGACCACAATAAATCCGATGTTGCTCCTATATTTGACAAAAAAGGCTGCGGACAAAATCAGCATACAATGCTTCGCGATTTCAATTTTTTACCGGAATAATTGCACATGCAACTCATGAAAAAACAATAAAAGTTTGCTCCAACGTCCCCCCCTCCCCCCAACACAGATTTACAATTATGTACGCTGACGTATAATAGGGAGCAAAAGGACATAAGTATTTTGGATGGTGGGTTTTCTAGTATTGTTTCTTATTTCCCCCAAAAAGCCCTTGACTTTATTATTACTTTGGCATTAATTTGGCCTTTAAACTAGTTCGGTATATTACCCCCAAGAAAAGATAATTGAGAGAGGGTTGCTAAACTCGTTAGTTAAGCATATTTTCAATTGTGACAATTTGATTGTAAATCTTCACATTTCGCCAATAAATTTATTTTTCTTTTTTCTTTTTTCTTTTCTTTACTCTTTTTTTTTTTTGGACTGAGGAGCATTGACCGACCCTCACCGGCACTAGGTGAGGGTGTCGCGGCCCTCACCAGCCACAGCGAGGGCCTGACGCTCGATGCCTTTGCTAGCCATGGTGAGGGCGTAGCGGTCAGATCTGGTGAGGGCCGCGATGCCCTTGCTGTGGCCAATGAGGGCTTGAGCGAAGATCGCGACACCTTCAACAATCAAAGTGAGGGCGTATCGTCCCTCACCCAGATCTGGCAAAGGCCGCAACGCCCTCTCCAGATTTGGATTTGGCAAGGGCGTGCAACGCCTAGAGCTAGCGAGGGCATCTCAGCCCTCGCCTGTGGTCGACCCTCAATCAAAAAAAAGAAAAGAAAAGAAAAAACTAGAAAAATTATAATAAATAAATAAAATTAAAATTTTTAAAAAATGTCCACGTTAACGTCGATCGTGTTACATAGGACGGCCGGTGTCCGTATTAGCAATTTCTTGCTTAAATTGTCTGGATTGACTCAATTGACAAAATATGAAAATGCTTAGGACTAAATTAACACAATTGAAATGTTTAAAATTGAATTGGCACCAATGCAATAGATTTAAAAAAAAAATTGGTACTTTTCCCTAAGTTTGTGCAATATGTTGAAGTATATTAATAGTGGTGGTCATAGAAAAAGAAAATTAGGGTTTTATTAGTGTCTCTCATATTCTATAAATAGAGCATAAATGTACTCTTGTATCAAGCAATTGAGAGTAGATGTAACTTTTGACAATTTTTTTTGACAATTTTCTCTTTTGAAAATTCTAGAATATTTTACATTGCTGTTGGTCTTAAGAAAAAAGGAAAAGGAACCCTCATCTCTGCCACCATCGGCTACCCTGACATTGGGACCATGAGGACCTTAGCAAGTTCTTAAAATGTTACATTTGGGTTCAATCCGAATCTCAAGATCACATGGATGTAAAACAACTAGAGGATATTGTCGGGGACGGGGTAAGAAAAATATATTGTTCTAATTAAGGGGACTTGGGCATGGAAGTACCGACATGTAAAAATAAGGAACGCATTCGTAAAGCCCGCCGTCACTACATTGCAAACAGACAGGCTGTGGAAACCCCAAGTGGTAGTTTACTACATTTTCTGTAGTAAGGTGACCCTCGTAATCAATAACTAACATTGGGGCCATCGCCGTTCGCCATTCCAAGTCGTTTGTTTTTCGTTTGCTGATCTTCATTCTAGAGAGCAGCCACAACCAGTCGTCATTCAAGAGAAGCACCATCCTCCTTGACATGTCGTGGTCTTAGATCTACTCCGGTTGTCTCTGAGAGTGACCCTATCTCGCGAGTCGCCGATCTCTCCATCAACGTTTAGGAGAGTTGTTACTTGTTGTTTCCTGCGGCTAATTAGTCTTGTCTGGTGGAGTCTACCACAAGTCGAGCTTCTCTGTTCTACGTCATTCCGCTATGCATCCTTGTCGATCATGGTCATTAGTTCAGCTTCTCTTTCAAAATCAAGCTACTGTTGTTGGTTTTAGTTTTAGTTCTCTTTCCTCTCTTTTTTCCGTCCTTTTCAATTCCCAAAGAAGGAAAAAAGAGGCTTTCTAGGGTGGTGTTGGTGCTTCAATCTGCCGCACCTCATATTTAGAAATTTCCCCAATTTTGGTCCACACTTAATGATGCCTAACTGGCTAACATGGATTGTTATTCGTTGGGGGATTCTTTTTCAATTGCGAGTGTCATCAACGAGTAAGGACGTTGTCGAGTGTCCAGGCAGCTTTGAGCGTCTAAGTCAAGTACACCTTCAATGAGCAGCCAAAGTTCAGCTTTGTGCGGTGATGCAATTTGGTTTACTACAATTTAAGTTGGTTTCTACAAGGTTTTTATCAAGGTTGTATGAGAAAGATGTTTCAATATCCACATCCCTTGTCTAGTGTAAAGAGGCTTACACGGCGCTTTAATCACAGATTCTAGAAGAAAGCTGCACCCGTCATATGCAAGCTGAGTATTCCAGCTTGACGGGCAATATCGAAGTATGTTCAAAGATATTAATCAGTAGTTAGTAAGTGGTCATAAAAAAAGGACATTAGGGTTTTGTTAGTGTCTCATACTCTATGAATAGAGCCATCGATATCGATTGACTAAAGATATAACCTTTTGACTTCTCTCTTCCTCTCTCTCTCTCTCGAAAATCCTAGAATACTCACACAATAGCTTATAAGGTTTGTTCTGTTGGTTGATGCCACAGCTATCATCGATCAGTGCAATGCAAAAGTATCATATGGACTTCCAATGTGAAAAACCAATGAAAAATGTCCAAAACGTTCTTTTTATTTTATTAAATTCTCAACCTGCTTGTAGTCGCCTAGTTCTCCTATAACGAGAAGAGACTCCTCCACTTACATAACAACAATTGTTTACCTCGGTGCATTAATGGTTTCCTTGGCCAATTAATGGGTTTCACTTTCACGGCCCATAACAGGACGAGAGAGAGAGAGGACAAAAGACAACCTGTAACTTCTTTAGAAGACTTCCAACTATTCTCAACAGTCAACCGATTGCAAGCAAGAGTAATATGTGAATTGGTATCATGTGAATTGGGTAAAATTCCATGATAAGTCTTCTAAAGTGGGAAAATAAGAGACTTGGGCAAGCCTAATTGGTGCAGCCATTCGTCTCACTGTTCTACTCCCTCTAGTTTTTGGCTTTTCCCCCCACAATTCATTTGATAAGGGGACCATCCTAAAGGAGTGGGGGCATGTGATGCAAGGAGGGAATAGGGACGGGGAGGGTACCGAAAGGGGCATAGAAACAAGACAAGAGATGCGCCGAATCGGTTAGGTTCAGCGGTGTCGGCGGGGCACTTGACAGCTGATAAAATAAAATTACAAAAAAAGAAAGGCCGGATGATCTTGTTATGACAAACCGGCATCGATAATCTCGGCACTTCGCGCATCCTTCAAGCTATCCGATCGCAAGAACATTCCCGAGTATCTTGTGCCTTTTTCAGGGAGGCGGGTGTCGAATTTCGAATGGAGGGTCGCACCAATGCGTCGGGACCGTGGTTGTGATTGTGATTTTTTTATTTTTTTTCTCCTTTTCTGGCCATAAATGGAGGCCGTTTCCAACAGCATAGGGTGGGCCGTGGGCTGCCGTTGGATCTTTTTG
>BCNH02000003.1:25745445-25764598 GCA_001662345.2 Metrosideros polymorpha var. glaberrima | reverse complement strand
CCCCCCTCCTCTCTCTCTCTGATCTACGCAAAGGTCAGCAACCCTCGAGTGTTGGGTATGCCATGGACAGCCGCCACCAAGGCCCTTACCGCTCTCAATCTTCAATTTACCTTTTAAAATTATCCCATGTTCTCCTCAAGTTGTGCGAACTAGCCACCACCACATGTCAATTTTTGCCACGTCAGCTCTATCACAGTAGCACTCACAATTTAACGGAATAAGCAATGGCCACTGAAGGAGGCTTTGATTGCATAAACCAGTGAGGACTTAATTGAGGAAAAAAGATCGAGAACACAATTGCACACACAACATAAGTTAAGGGAAGCAAAAGCGGACTTAAGCCCATATCAGACATTCTTCAGGCATATAATTGATCTGAAGACCCACACTTGTCATCGTTATCAGGCAAGTGTGCTTATGAATATAAAGTGAGACCTCTACCCACAAGGCTCTCCTTGTATTACCCCAACTAATAAGCAAAGAAATGAAATAATCTAAGAAAATCATACGTAACAGAAAAAAACAAATAGGCCGCCAAGAATCAAAACATGCATTAAAATAGCTGCAGACCTGAATTGAGTCCAACTCAACTTGCCGAAGATTGTTTTCCACCCCTTTTGTGTAATCACGGAGTGCTGTACCCTTAGACAATATGTTGGCTACTACCTACAGGAAATGGTAGTTGAAGTTATACTCATGTCAGTATCAAAGAAGTTAATAAAAAATATCCAATCTGCATTATCCGTCACAAATATCAACCTATCCAACATCAAGAAGTCGGCATTCTGGAGTAGAAGCAACTTACTAATCACATACAAACACAGGCACAATTAACATTTAAGCTGCAAATGTCAACAATAGTATCAATGATTAAAAGCTATAGACATATCTGTTACATGATTATGTACCTCTGCTATAAAACCCTCAAGAAAAATAACCTTGTAAGTCCGTCACTTAGGCTATTACCAAGGACAAATATCAGGAAGGACTAAATTGCAACATTTCAAAACGGTTTAAATCATATTGAACAAATCAAAAAGTCAAGACTCAAATTTATTCCGTACAAAAGGTTTAGAACTTCTAATACAATTTTCTTTGAAAATGCTCCTCTTAATGCTTCCCCATCAATGAAAGGGTCATTGTCCAGTTCTTACAACACTTTTAAGATAAGAACAACAGCAATAGCATAATGGTACTATTATGCAACCCAACCTCTAAACATGGACTATTCAAGGTGTTTCTAGGAATTAACAATGAAAACTTAAAAGCACTGGGTTTCAGTGTAGGGTGAGTATAGTAACGTAGTTGCATCAAACATTCCCCATATCTCACCAGGTCGGGTCACATTGATAGCCTCTTTCAAATCAAGGCATAGACTGCATGGTTTTCCCTCCATAGACCTAAGAAGCAGAAGCCTTAGGCATTGACAGTGCTTTTCTTCCATATGTAATATTCTCACCTTACTCATATAATTTAAACCTATTTAAGAACATTCCTCCCCAACAAAAAAAACTAGACAAAGCCCTGCAGCATGAGAACAAAGCTTAAGGACCAAAAATAAATTTGCCCTTATATCTGAGAATTGCACCTAATCAAACATGAAATTTATGAAACTAATGGAGTATATGCCAAGCAACCAAAAATATAAAGATTAAAGACTCAAAGTATCTCTTCATCCAACTAGAAAGGTATTCTCTACAACACCGACAGTAATTCATTTATGGAAGTTTGTGATGATGAAATAAATAAGTTGAACCAATTTACACACAAAAGGTTCACTCTAGTAGCAGACTTTCAAGCAGAAGCTGACATTTGATTTTAGTGCCAAAAATCTAAGAAGGGGGAGAAAAGGCAAGATGTTGCGAATGGCTCCAACAGGGAAATTTTGTCCGCACATAAAGTTATAGGGTAGGATCGTCAATGATCAGAATTTCAATCAACGCAGCTCACTAATGACTCACATGCAGCGCAGAGAAGAGTATAAAGAGCTTAGGATGCAAAGTTTAGTTATTGAAAAGTGGGGATGCAAATATGCTAGTGGTACATTGAGAAAATCATATGTGATCACGAGACTTGTACCAAACAACATATGTAGCTTAGGATGGAGATAGAGGAAGGCCCCAAAGTTCAACGCCATATTATGTACTATCAGGTAAAAGAAACACTTACATCATCATCTTTACACTCTTCCAGTTCTTGTTGAAGACCTTCTAGCGAAATATCATCACTATACAGATGGTTCATAATAACGATTAGAAAAGCATGGAAAAATTAGTAAATCAAGATCAAGCGAAAAGATTTTCCTATAGTAGGTAATCAATAAAGAATAGGAACTCACAATTTTAATATGAAAATTCAAAGTGTACCTGCTGGCATCTTCCTCAATATTTAAGTCTCCCACAAATTCTCCTAAATTGAAGTTGTTCTTGTGGGCATCCCCTACTTCAGCAAAAGAATGACCCTGCACTCATTAAAGTAAAGTCATCAATTTACCTTCAGAACCTTGGCTAAAAAAAATTTAAACGAAGGCATTATTCACAGAAATGATGTTACCAAAGAGATAATTAAAAGAATCGTGCATCTTAATTACGTTTTAGGGTCCATTTGCAACTTCAGTAAAATGTCATCCATGCAGTTCACGCTAGACAACAAAGAGACCTTTCTTTTGTTTCATGCTTTCATGCCTAACATTCCAAAGGCACCATTTAAATCGTCCCAGACTTTAAGAAAGTTCTGTAACAGGACATTCCATCAGCAGAAGTGGGTAAATTTCATAAAAGCATCCTCAATGGATTGCATTTCACCCTTACTATACTACTCCTCTTTCCACTTCCACCCGAGTCTGCAAAACCTAAGAAGAGAATCTGATGGAAGCAGCTAGAGAGAAATTTTCATATGGGTCGGTGGGTATGATTCCACTCTGGAAACATCAGAATAGAGACTTCAAACCCCCCAAGAGGTGAACTGCCAATCAATACAGTTCTCATCACTAAAATTCACATCAATTGAAAGGAAAAAAGGAGGTGCCATTGCCGACCCATGGGTACAACAACGGAACGCATTAGGTTCCATCCATAGAAACAAGAGCAGCTCGTAAAATGATAATGAAGCTCCAGACCAAACCCACAACGTCACGCACATAACCAACCTTACATTCCAGCACATTAAGCAACAGGAACGACAGACGGAAGGATTAGCAGACTATTACCATTTCGAGCGCAATTCCGAGTATCAACAAGACCAGAGGCCACTGCTTCCAGAAGGATAAGCAACGACGACAGCAATCTTCTCACAGTGCATTGCTAATTAGCACGCGAGCAGAAAATCTTCAGCTGCCTAGAACACGAAGAAGCGTCCCAGGATCTTCACTCTCATGCTGATCATCCCTTCCACGAAAATTCCCGCACAAACCGCAAAGAGTCAATCCCACATCCGACCAACTCCTCCGCCTGAATACCACCGATCGGATCCGGAGTGAGGTGTGGGTCTTCGTCGTCGAGCAAAAGTTGATGATACTTTGGTGTTCTTCCCAAGGTTACAGAAGCTGCTGCTCGTTATCCTGCGATCTGCGAATCGGAGCGGATCGCGTGATGGAGCATTTCTCCAGCCATTGTTGAATCGAAAGATGAAGAACGATGGGGCCAAGATCACCAGCGCACCACAACATACACAGCAGCATAAACCAAAAATCGCACCACAACCTGGGTTCGGCCAGTCAGCAAAACCACAACATACACAGCAGCACACAAACCAAGATCGCACCACAACCTCGCAAGAGCACCGCCATTCACCGCCAAGACCGAATTGAGAGAGAGAGAGAGAGAGCAATGACCTGCGGCTACGGCTTGAGGCTTCGTGGACCGACCGGATGGCTTCGCGAGAGAGAGAGAGCGCCTGGGGCTGCAGCTTTGAGAGAGAGAGTGGTGGTCGATCGACGAGACGACGATTGCCCGGAGAGAGAGAGAGAGTGGTGCCGTGATTTCAGAATGAGGATGAAGAGGAGGAGAGGACTCGAGAGATTAAGGTGCGTTTGATAAAAAATTTTAATTTTACTCTAAAAGTAATTTTGGAGTAGAAATATACGTCTGATAAAAAATGACTTATAAAATAATTTTTTATTTTTGAATGAAAATTACATTTGATAAAAAAAAGTGATTCTTTAATATCAGAATCAATTCTTATCAAAAATGATTCTTTTCTAGTTTCACTTTTCATTTTCTTTCTCACGTTCGTAGGCTGCCACTCACCGATCACCGCCCGCCGTCATCGGTGGCCCACTGCCGTCGTCGATCGCCCATTGCCCGTCATTACCGGTTGCCCGTCGTCATTGCCGGCCGTTGGTTGCTCGTCGCCGTCTCCGGCCGCCGATCACCTGCCACCGATCGCCTGCGCGCCGTCGTCGCCACCCGCCATCACTGGTCGCTCACCGGTCAGTCACCAATCCCCATTGGTCATCGATCCTCGAGCGCCTTTTGATAAACTTGTCAAAAGCAGAAGTAGAATGAAGGTACATTTGATAAACATAATTTTTCATTTTCTGCCAGAATTGATTCTGGTAAAAATGAATTCTTACTAGAATAAAAAATTCTGACAAGAATTGTTTTCAAATGGGTCTTAAGGGTGCGTTTGATAACCTTTCAGAATTTCTAATTTTATTCAATAAGTAATTTTGGAGCAGAGATGTGTTTGATAAAAAATTATTTCTAGAGTAATTTTCAATTTCTAAAAGAGAATTGTATTTAATAAAAAAAGTGATTCTTTTCTATTTTCACTTTTCATTTTTCTTCTCCTTTTCTTTTCACGCTCGTCGACCGGTCGTCGCTGCCCACCATCACCGGCCGCTAGTCCATCGCCGGCAACCGCCGATTGGTAGCCATCGTTTAGTAACTTGGTAGAAGCAAAAGTAAAATAAGAGTGCATTTAGTAACACTTCAAAAATTTATTTCTCATTCTCTTCCAGAAGTTGAATTCTGAAAGAGAATGATTAACAAACACACCTTAAGGCTGTTGAAACTGAAAGAGAGATCTTGAGCTTGTGTGCTGCTGGGCTTGGGCATCGGACGGGTGGGCCTTGACCAAACGTGTCGGACACGCTCCAACACACATGTCGATGTCCGACGCGTGTCAAACACGATTTGCGGACCTTTGAAGAGTATCTATGCTACATAGGTCAAGAACCAAAGAGACGATAGAAATCGAGTTCACATCATAACGGGTAGAAATGAAAGTGGAAATTTTCAATTGGCACCTGTATTAATAGTCAATTCTCAAAATAACCCTTAACATCACTTTTCTTTCAAAATAGCCCCAATACTCGCAAAATTATGTCAAATAGCCTTGTACCCCATCCGATGTTAAAAAAAGTCACCCTCTGTGTAGCACGTTCATTTTAGGTGCCTTCTCTGAGAAACACATGATCAGATCAGAACTAAGGTGGGTCTACTTGTCTCTTCAAAAGTACAGTTAACATTCTGCTGCCCTTCCCGAGGTTTGGTGAATTTGGCTGTTAGTCTGCGATTTGCTATTTGGAATTGATTGCCAGATGTGGCATTTCTCTAGTAATTCTATTGTTGAAAGATGAAGAAGAAGAGGGCGTAAACCCAATAGATGGTAGACATTGATTCGAAAGCCTAGGTGAAGGAAGTGGAAGTGAAAAATTTTAATAAACCCTTATGTTGATAGACAATTCTCAAAATTATCCTCGGAACGTCATTTTTTTTGTGTGGATAATGACCAAAATGGTCCATGAACTTTGGCCCAATGTGCAATTTGGTTCCTAAATTTTCAATTTGACCCAAATAGTCTCTAAACTTTAGCTTAATATTCACAAATGGTCCTTGAACTTTCAATTTGATCAAAATGGTCCCTAAACTTTTGGTACATGTTCAAACTAGTTCTTGGACTATATGAAAATGTTCAATATCGTCCTTGAACTTAAATTAGTAAAATGACCACATTGAACATTTTCATATATTCCGAGAACTAGTTTGAACATGTGTCAAAAGTCCATGGATCATTTAGATCAAATTGAAAGTTCAATGACCAATTGTGAATATTAAGCTAAAGTTTAGGAATCATTTTGGTCAAATTGAAAGTTCATGGACCAAATTGCACATTTTGCCAAAGTTCAGGGACCATTTTGGTCATTTTCCCTTCTTCTTCTTCTTTTTTTCAAAATAGCCTCAATACTCGACTACATGGTGTGTCAAATAGCCAACATCCTATTTGAAGTTCTAAAAGGTCATTGCCAGTGAACCTCGTTTATATCAAGTGCCTTTTCTGAAAACCATCTGATCGAATCATGACTAAGGTAGGTTTTACTTGAATCGTGTATAGAAAGGTTAATATTTTGCAATTTCTTCTAAGGGTTACAAAAATTGCTCATTAGCCTGCGATTTGCGATCTGGAAAGAATATTTGGAGTGGCATTTTTCCAGCAATCTTGTTGTTGAAAGATAGAAAAGAAGATGATTAAGACCCAAGAAATGGTAGAAATTGATTCGAAAGCCTAGCCAAAAGAAGTGGAAGGGGAAATTTTCGATTAGCCCATGTATTGATAGCCAATTCTCAAACAATCTTATTGTTAAAAAATAAAAAAAGAAGAGCCAACGCCCAAGACGTGGTAGAAATTGATTCGAAGGTCTAGTTGATGGAAGTGGATGTGGAAGTGGAGAATTTCAATTGGCCTAAATGTATTGATAAATTCTCAAAATACCCCCTTAACATAATTTATTTTTTTCAAAATAGTCTTGATACTTGACAAGATTGTGTCAAATAGCCCTATACCCCATCCGACATTCGAAAAAGTCATAATCGGCGAAGCACATTAATTTCATCGAATCAAGACTATGGTGGGGTTTACTTGTCTCTTGAAGAGCAAAGCTAATATTCTGATGTTCTTCCCAGGTTACAAAAGTTACTCATTAGTCTATGATTTGCGATCTGGAACGAATCGCCAGGTGTGGCATTTCTCCAGCAATCCCATTGTTAAAAGACAAAGAAGAAGAGGGCCAAGACCCAAAAGATGGTAGAAATTGAGGGCGTGTTTGGTAACAATTCTCTTCCAAAATTCAACTTCTTGCAAGAATTGATTCTAACCAGAATCAATTCTGGAAGAGAATGAGAAATATATTTCCGGAATGTTAACCAAATGCGCCCTTATTTTACTTCTGCTTTTGGCAAGTTTACCAAACGGCACCTAGAAATCGACAACCACCCAGTGACCGGCGATACAAACCCACTGACGGAGATCGGTGGCGGCCAACGACTGGCGACCAGCGGCGGCCAGCAATCGGCGGCCTATGAGCATGAGAAAGAAAATGAGAAGTGAAAATAGAAAAGAATCACTTCTAGCAAAAATTGATTCTAGCCCTAAAAAATCACTTCTTTGCCAAACACAATTCTCATTCAGAAATAGAATATTGCTCAAGAAATCATTTTTTACCAAATGCATTTCTATTCCAGAATTACTTCTAGAGCAGAATTAAAAATTATAGAGCATTATTAAACGCACCCTGACTTGAAAGTCTAGCTAAAGGAAGTGGAAGGAGAAAATTTCAACCACTATTGATAACCAATTCTCGAAATATCCCCATGAGCACCATTATTTCTTCAAAATAGCCCCAATACTCGATAGAATTATGTCAAATTACCTCATATCTCATCCAAGTTCAGAAAAGTCATCGCGGGTGAAGCACATTCATTTAAGAAGCCTTTTCTTAAAACCAGCTGATCGGATCATCACTAGGTGGGTCTATGCATCTCTTGGAGAGCAAAATTAATCATGCTGTTCTTCCCTAGGTTACAAAAATTGTTCGTTAGCCCACAATTTGCAATTCGGAACGTCTCTCTGAATGCGACATTTCTCCGGCAATCCTATTGTTGAAAGATAAAGAAGGAGAGGGCCAAGACCCAAGAGATGGTAGAAATTGATTCAAAAGCCTAGCTGAAAGAAGTGGATGGGGAAATTTAGATTAACCCTTTCTATTGATAGTCAATTCTTAAAATACCCGATGAACATCGTTTTTTTATGAAAGTAACCCCAATACTCGATAGAATTGTGTCAAACAACCGTATATCTCATCCAACATTCGAAAATTACCATCGATGAAGCACAATCATTTCAGGTGCCTATTCAGAAAATCACTTGATCAATCAGAAATTGGGTTTTCTCTTCTCTTGAAGAGCAAAGTTAATATGTTGTTCTTCTTCCCCGAGTTACCAAAATTGCTCTTTAAGCTGCAATAACGATGGGGAATGGATCGTCGGATGTGGAATTTCTCTAGCAATCCCATTGTTGAAAGATAAATAAGAAGAGGCCTACGACCCAATAGATGGTAGAAAATGAATCGAAAGGCTTACTAACCAAAGGAAGTGAAAGGGGAAAATTTCAATTAGCCCCTGTATTAATAGTCAATTCTCAAAATATCCCATGAACATCATTTCAGCCCCGATACTTGATAGAATTGTGTCAAATAGCTCCACATCCCATCGGACGTCCGAAAAGCCACTGTTGGTGAAGAGAGTCAAGACCCAATAGATGGTAAAAATTGATTCGAAAGTTTAGCTGAAGAAGCGGTAGGGAATTTCAATTAATCCCCTACATTGAAAGTCAATTATCAAAATATTCTCTAAACGTCATTTTGTTTTCAAAATGGCCCCAATACTCGACAGAATTGTGACAAATAGCCTCAAATCCCATTAGACGTTGGATATATGAAGCTTAAGTCCTATTTTATGATATAAAGAGATGCTTTTGTTCTTGTGAAATCTCTTCGCTTTATTCTTCCCAAAATGCTATCAACAATTTATTTCTATATACATTGATATGAGGATAAAATGTGCAACTTAGTAAACTTTAGAGAGAAATTGTTAAATGTTACTTCACACAGCTAGTTATTTAATGAATCTTATACCTTCAACTTCCATTTATATTTTCTTATCTCATTCTACAGTAATCAAGTACGTTACTATATCTTAAATTTGTATATGCGAACACATGCAATTTTTGAGCTCACAAACTTTACTTGGATGACCAAGAAAGAAGTTTCTACTCAAACTATTTGCTAGAGGTGAGCAAACTGGACCGGGATCACCCGAACCGGACCAAGACTGGGACCGCCCGGACCGGACCGGACCGGCTGAGTTGGTCCGGTCCTCGAGAGTACCGGTCCGATCTTCGATCCCAATAAACAGGATCAGTGGCTGGGCGGTCCAGTCCCCGGTTCCAAGGGGAACGGAACCGGACCGAACCGATCCAAAAAAATATATGTGTACATTCTCCTCAAACTTTCTTAAGAGATGAATGACTAATTTAAAACCAAAATTTATATGTTAACACAAACATTTCTTGGAAATAAATATGGTAATTTAATTATGTGAGCTATTTGTCAAAATTCATGAACTCATTTGAAACAATTGAAGAGTCGGATTACATAAAACTACATCCATGGCCTTTTTCTTTCTCTTTGATAGTCCGACAATGTTTTGCTTTGAACTCATTTAAATTGAGAGAGACTCTCACATTGGCAATGATCGATATTATTGTTGAGGTAAAAACACACAGATTATAGGATAGATACAATTTGTAAAAGTTTTTCTTAGTTTCCAACCAAAGAAAATCAACTAGTATTGAAATTCAAAAAGCAGCAGATGAATTCAACTTTTAATGAACTTTATACTTCTCGTCCGAGATAGTCAAACTGAGAGAATAAAAACTATGATTAAACAATACTGTGTATTTAGTGTTGAAACTTTCTATAAGAATACAATGACTTTTCTTTTAGCAAATACTTATTTACAATGTCATCGGCACCCGCCGCATCTCCTTTCCATCATCTACAAAAACGTCGTCGGAACCTACTGCACCTCCATAAGATCGAGACCGAACTCTCCAAGATTTGCGACAAGTGAAATTGTGAGCTACGATGGCTTTTTCGGCTTGTTTGCCGGTCCTATTGGGACAAGACCCAATGGTCTTGGTCCGGCCGATCCTGGTCTGGTCCTTAGTTTTGAAAATTTAGGGACCGGGACTACCGGTCTGGTCCTCGGTTCCATACGGGGACCGAACAGGTCCAGACCATGCACACCCCTACTATTTGCACACAATTGTGACAAAAATTAGTTGTGAAATGATTTTGAAGGAGACTTGTGAAATTAAAAGCAAGTTTGGGTTATCTTAGCTTTAAATAATTGTTAGATTTCATTCGTGCTAATGTATATTTTTATTGCCAAAATTTATATAAATTGCGTACAACATTGATTTACTAAGGTAGAAAGTAGAACATAGAGAGGTTCCTTCATTTTAAAGTAGGAATCCCTATTCTCTATCTAATAAAAACTCATGATGCTAAAATAAAAATAAAAAAACGCACAAGGAGTAACAAATTGCCATTATAATTTCATAATATAGCTGGTGATCCATTATTTTTTTTATCGTTTACCCCCAAGAAATATTTTCATATGCATCCACGCCGCAAGCAAAAGCCCCACTTGGAATTGGGGTCATGATCATCAATAGAGTGCCCAAAACTATAGTGGAGCATCATAAAGAAACGTGAGAATCCGTTAAAGTGGTGCACCAAAGGTTACAAAACTGATTTCTAATGGGACAAGTTGTGCAAGTTCTACTAATTTACTCTTTACGAAAAAGAGCACAAGTTGAGCAGCTTTATATTATTGCTTTGGTTTGCTTTAGTAGAAGAAAGGTGGGGGAGGCGCGACCAGTACTCGTTACTATAAGGGTCTTTACTCAGTACCACCTGTGACCTTAAGGCTCGTGATTGTCAAGCCCGTCATCGTAGCCTCGTGAAGATACTAGCAGCCAAAAAGTCTTTCTAAGGATCTTGGGTTGAATCAATTCTAAACTAGTTTTGAAGCCACTTTTTGGAAAGAAAAAAAAACAATACTTTTGCACCAGCAGAAAAACACTGCAAATGTTAAAACTTGGCATCAGGGGACACTTAAGTACCGAAAGTTTCAAAAAAGACACTTAAGTGACACTATTTTTTAAAATAGGATACCTAAGTGTCAAGTCTAGCAAACCTAGCCGAAAATCCAACAATGCGTTATTTTATTAATAAACTCAATCTACGTGGCTCATCGGAAGGTCTAATAAGCTCCTACAACCTAAAACGACATTGTTCAGCCATGTTTCCCAAATAAGAATCCTAAATCGGCCAATTTGAACAAAACATTTAATTTCAAATCCCAATCGAGCCCTAAAACCCAAATTGATTACATATTTCGGTTTACCCCCAAATTTAACAGATGAATCTTGGAAAGTACCAAGTTTTTGTACTTGTGGTGTTCTTTTACCCTTTTGCACCAATTAAAAATTGAACTGTGTTCTTCAATACGAAACAACAACGTGACCATTTGACCAACAAATGTTTTCATTGTGAAATGATGCAACTTTTATATGTAATTTGGTTTTTACCCAAACAAAATGAGCCTGTTTCGGAACCTATTAGTTCAATTCTCGATTCCAATCTTTTGGAATCAGGGGCCACACTGTTAGTTCTCAATTCTAAGGTGGGACTTGCCCTAGATTGATCACCCCTATTGGACCGACGAAGAAGTTAGGATGGCATTAACATCAAACGTCACCATCGTATGCAGTCACCAAGTACTATACTGGGAGCACGACCCCCTGGTGAAATGGGTTGTAAGGTTACACACATATAAACAAAGATCGCCAGCCATAATGATATTGATAGTGACTAGCAACGGAGCTTGCTTTCCATCAAAGACGGGGATGGAACTCCATGGAGTTGCTGGTGGGAAGCAAGTACTAATGCATTGTTGTAGGGTTAATACCCTAAAAAAACCTTAAACTGGTATATCTAAAACAAATTTATCTCAAATTAATTTTTTAATCACGAAAAACCCTAAACTGATACATTTATGATAAATTTACCCTAAATAAATTTACCCTTCATTAGTTTTTGTCAAATTTTACCATCAAATTGTTAAATTTGATAACACGTGACAGTTGACGGGGTATATCAGTTTGGGGTTTTACCCTCTGTTTGTCACACATGTGCTAGTTTGGGATTTTTCGTAGTATTAATCAAATTTAACGGAAACTAATAAAGGATAAATTTGTCGCAAATGTACCAATTTTGAGTAAATTTATCACAAATGTACCAATTTTGAGTTTTTCGTGATAAAAAAATTAGTTTTGGATAAATTTGTCACAGGTGTATCAATTTAGAGTTTTTCGTAGTATTAACCATTATTTTAGGGAGAGATATGTACGATCTTTGTTGGGACTACTGTCGTCCACAGATATATATATACACACACTCCATAATCATCTGCAAAAGCGACAAGGCCTTGATGCTTCAGGATCCTCTGATGTGCAGTCCCTTGAGCCCAACGACATCCGAGGTCACTGCCTCCATGGTAATTTGAGTCCGAAAGGTTGAGCACAGAGATGTTTAGTGCAGCGAAGAATGATGGCGGGCCATGAAAAGTGCAGCTACGCACGGAGGAGAATGAGAGAGAAAAAGGAAAAATATAGAAAATAAAAAGAGAAGAACGTGACTCAATTACGATATGCGCTGATATGTGATCGCTATATGTTCTTTTATAACCTAGGGCCTCAGACACAAAGATTCGGCTACTTAAAAGATCTATGAAATACTTTATAAGTCTTAAAAGTCGGTTAAGTTCAATCTTTTTATCTGTACAGAAGGTCATAATCGATATAATTTTCTCATAATATGTGGATTTTGAATGAGCAATCCCTGGCGCTTTAATTGAAAAGGACTAATCTAGCATAAGGGCCACATGATGATGGTGCATTGGAGGCCACGATCTTCGTCTCGAAGGAATGGGAAACCGCTCAAAAGGGTAATCAATCGTGTTAAAAATATGAAAATGGGTTTTTTTTTTCTTTTTCAGATGCTTTCAACTGCAAAATTTATCTTATAGAATTTGAAATACATTACCCATTGTATAACATTTGTTATAGTTTAATGTTTCAATACTTGTTTGGCTTTTGCATATCTCAATTAAAGATTAATATTGTCTAGTGGTTCCTTCTAGATATCATTTCTTAACAAAGACTGCGATTGATAGTCCTATTAGAAAAACGCTACTAACTAAAAATAAAGCATTGAAAATTTGAAAACTCAATTAATCCTCACTAAGTGTGATGTTTCCTTTCATGATTTTCTTTCTTATCTTGGGAAAATTCGAAAAAAATTTACTCACGTTTTATTCTAATTTCACTTCATATCATCTACTACAAAATTGTATCCTAAATTTGGGTTGGATTTCAAATCTATTTCTAGTTCCACATCGCCCATGCATGGGCTTATTGTACTAGCAGAAAAGTCTCGCACAACCTTAAAACTAGCATGACGCGCACTTGAATAGCGATCGAAGTTGACAATATATATTGTGCAGATTGCTAAACGGTAGAGCTGCCTTCATGAAAAGAGCCGTCACACTTAGCAAGGATAGTATTCAAATGAAAATAAAATATTACTTTTCCAACGATGAAATAAAAAATGAATACTTTTGCAAAAGGAAAATACACTATTCCTCATGTACTGTATAATTTCTTCGATTTATTCACGTAATGTCTACTAATCAATTTACTTGTGCATTTCGCATTAATACGAATCCATGCTAGTTGGTGGAATATCATCGAAATATTCGACACCAGAAAATGCGAATTTATTATTATTATTTTTGTGGGATCAATTTACATGTCCTAACGCTTCCATATAGAATAATTAAATCGAGTGGACTAACTGACGCATTTTCCGGTACCACCGTTTTCGAAAGACACAGTATAGTTCATCCGTTTTAAAAAAAATAATTCCAACAAAACTTATGTTTATGTTCCTGACTGTGACGTCACAACTAAATTCCTGGATGAGGAAAGACCAACGACACGGCGGAGTACCGGACGCAATTTTTAACTTCCCAACACGCGTACCATGATGTCCTTGTCCGCTTCTGCTCCGATCCGATTGGAGGACTCCGGCTTTTATTCCACGCGGTTTGTGGGCCCCCGCACGCCAAATACCGCGTCGCGACCGCGTTCCTACGAAGTTGGACGTCAACGTTCCAACCTCCCTCCACCCCTTCTCTTCATTCCAACCTCCTCTCTCTGTCCCTCTCTGTGTCAGTGTCTCCTTCCTCTCATCTTCCTCAACTTCTTCTCTGTCCCTGCACCCTTCCCATACAAAACGACCATGATGCTACTCTCTGCACTCCTGTTGTCCCTCGTCTTCCTCGCTTCCCTCGCGAACATCCTCTCCCGCGTGTCCCCGAAGAAGCTCCCCGCGCTGCTGCTGTTCAGGACCCTCTTCGCGGAGCCCCCAATCCCGCCTCCCGCTTCGTCTACGCCTGGCAAGTTAGGCGGCCCACCGCCGCTGCAGCAGAAGGATGGGCGGCCGGCTATGAGCGCGGAGAGGAGAGCGGAGCTCAGGCGGGTGTTCGCGACGTTCGACAGGAATGGCGACGGGATCATCACGAGGGAGGAGCTGAGGGAGTCCCTGCGGGGCCTCCGGATCTCCGTGTCGGACGCGGAGGTGGAGGAGGCGGTGACCGGCTCCGACGCCAACGGGGACGGCCGCATCGACCTGGACGAGTTCTGCGGCCTCCTGGAGTCCATGTCCGCCGTCGGGAAGGCCGTCGGCGATTGCGGCGGAGGCGACGGGGAGCAGGGCGGAGAGGCGGAGCTGAAGGAGGCGTTCGACGTGTTCGACAGGGACGGCGACGGGGTGATCACGGTGGAGGAGCTGGGGCGGGTGCTGTCGTCGCTGGGGATGAGCGAAGGGAAGAGGGCGGGGGCGTGCGAGGAGATGATAAGGAAGGTGGACGTGGATGGTGATGGGATGATCAACTTCGACGAGTTCAAGAGGATGATGAGGGGCGGTCAGACGCTTCTCGTCTCTGCATATTGAGTCTTCGCCAACCCTTTCCTTCGTTGCCCCTTATTCTATCTCCCAAGTCATCAGGTGCCATGCAAGAATTCCAAGGAATGGTGTAACACTGTACAGGCAACAGATAAAACCCTAGAAGACCAGTCACTTTTGTCAGCGTTAACGGAGTCCTAGCAAGGGTCGGATGTCCGAGGACGGGGTCCAGTCCATCACGACCGTAACATCGAAGGTCCGGATAGAGTTTCGTGGGTTTCTCTCGAGGGGATCCGACCGTCGTCGAGGCGTCGACGGGGAAAGGTTAGGTAATCGATAGATAAAAACTTTTACTAGAAGGGGTCACTTGTTCATCAAGGAATCTCTTGCGGTGTTGTATAGTTCTTTCTTTCTTTCTTTCTTGGGTTCAACTTTAGAAATATAGTAGAAACCAGTAGGCATTGCGTTAATGGGAAGAACGGTGGTCCCGTGGTCAGAATAGAATATGTGGCGGGTTGTGGGGGTAGGAACAGGATTCGATTCCCGGATGGCAAGGGAGTTTGATTTCTTCTTCTTCTTCTTCTTTATTTTTATTTTTTTTATGCACGGACCGAGTCAAGCTTGCAAAGAGCTTGACCAGTCAAATGTAATTTGTTAGACATCTCGCGTCATCAATTTCGACAATTCCATTCTCAATTTTATATAACTTAGCTTTCGGAAAAATGCATTGCCCGCGCTTTTACGGCATACATGTTCATTAACGAAGGATCACGTCGTGGCATAGGCCCGTCCCTTGGACCCCTGGAACACGCGAGGATGAAGTTTGATGAATGATCTTACAAGTAACTTTATAATGATCCGAGGTTTACTTCAATAGATAGAAGATGCATAACGAAAACGATATAAAGTATTTGCACATGGCCGCTATCGTACGTTTAGTCTTTCTATGATAAAATTTTATGCAAGAGGAAGTTTTGGAATCTCCGCATTCTTATGGTACACTCTAAGGGACTGTATGGAATATGCCTTGCTTAAACAATCGAGGCTTCCTTCAGAAGTTCAGTCAATAATCGGATATATCCTCTTACGGTGTCCAATGACCACACAACCTCCAAAAACCTGTGGCAGACAGAGGAGGGGAGCATTATCTTTTCTCATAGGGCTTCTCTGCTTTTGGGGCTATATGTCATGGAAGGAAAAATTACCAAAAAAGTCATAAACTTATTGGAATTGTACCAATTCAGTTCTAAATCTTTTTTTTTATATATTAATTGAATTCTAAAACTTTTGCATTTATGCAAATTGAGTCCACTTGGCCGTTCGGCGCTAACGTGGATAATTTTTAATTTTTTTCCTTTTTTTCTTTCCTTTTTCTTTTTTTTCTTCCTCCAGTCAATCACCAAACCTCGGCGATCGACCAGAGGGGAGACCTCACCAATCAGTGAGGGTGGGGGTGAGCCTCTCCCAGCGACAGCAAGGCTTGCCTTCGCCCTTGCCGTCCTGAGCGAAGTCGACCTCGCTCAACCATGATGAGGCCGACCTCACCCAATGACGGTGAGGTCCAACCTCGCCATGGGCAGGTAGGGGCGACCTTGCAGGCCTTTGCCTCCAACCAGTTGCTGAGGTCCCGCAATTCGCCGGAGGAAGAAGAAGAAAGAAAAAAAGAGAAAGAAAAAAAAATCGAGATTAAAATATTATGAAAAATCGTTTACGTCAACGTTAATCAACCAAATAGATTGAATTGGTACAATGCAAAAGGTTTAGTACTCCATTGGCAAAAAAAATTGATTTAGAGCAGAATTGATACGATTGCAATAGGTTTAGAACTTTTTTGATAATTTTCCCACCATAGAGACCTAGTTTTGCATTAGATTTGCTAATGCAATCTTAGAGTTGTGGCCCTACCATGCACTAACTCCATAAAACCTCAGAAACTTGTACATACCGAAAGCAGTGCAACAGATAAAAAGCTAAAGTTCCTCGGCGATAGATCGATATGAACCAATATGGAGTCTCTATAAAAGATCAACCTTTTCTGTCTACCTACCTTAGAGCTGAAGCAAGAAAGATGTTGGACCTCTTGGAAAAACACAGGCCAAATTCCTTAAAAAAAAAACCCAAACTTTAGGTCTAGTCCCAATTCTGTCCCAAACTTTTTTTTATCTCAGAAAAAACCCCAAACTTTAGGTCCAATCCCAAATCTGTCCCGAATTTTTTTTTTGTCTAAAAAATAAACCCCAAACTTTAGGTCTAGTCTTAAATCTGTCTCGAAGTGTTTTTTTTTTCTAAAAAAAATCAACCAACTTTTAATCTATTATCAAATTTAGCCCAGTGATCCAGTTCCAACTTAATGTGGCAATTTTACATCAATAACAAATCCACATCAATAAGGTAACACAAAAAAATCTCCAAAATAAAACCGTTTTAAAATACAAAAATTAGGAATGACTATTGGCGATTTTTGGACAAGCGGTTAATATAGGCAGATTTTGGACTAAAGTAAAAATTGGTGATTTTTCTCTTAAACAAAAAAAAATTGGCGAACCTAAAGTTTAAGGTTTATTTTAAGACAAAAAAAAAAAAACTCGGGACAAATTTGGGACTAGGCCTAAAGTTTGGGATTTTTTTCTGAGACAAAAAAGTTTGGGACAGAATTGGGACTACACCTAAAGTTGGGGGTTATTTATGAAATTAGGCCGAAAAACACATACTACAACTTACCGGATGTCATAGTATTAATGTAACAAGGTTCTCATACCTCTCTTGATAGGAACTACTGGCCAAAGAGGGGGACAAGCATGTGGTGCCAGGAATGGCTTTCCCTGTGTAGCGGATATTTTAAAGCTACTTCAAAGAGTATAGCCTCTGCATTGAAGGCTTGAAAATGTTTTTTATTTTTCAAGACCATCGTAGAACTAAGCAACAGGTCCAATATCAAGATGGCAAATTGAAGCACACCTGCTTATGAAAAGAAAAATACATCGAATTGTCATATTAAAATTGCATGTCACCTCATGCATTGAACCATCTCAAAGAAGGAAAATAATAGATGCCGTCCTAATCATTTGCCGGCCTAATTCTGTGAGCTTTTGTTTCGATGGAGGAGGATCATTCTTATAGCCAAGCTCTAACAAATATATCTGAGTAGTGATGGTATATGGTCATCAGACGAGCAAATCACAGCTTACGCATTACACAAGGCGCCCCCTCATAGTGGTACTTGAGCAAGGTCGCCTCACCAAATTTCCTCGTCCAGCACTCCGGGCATCGGTAGGATGGCCATGCAAGTGCCTTCAACGACATTGCTTCTACTTATTTGCTAGAGCAGTTCATGAAACAATGTGATATTGCAGTGATACAGCAACTTTCATAAACAATGATTCCCATATAAATGATATAATTACACACAACACAACCAGATACTGCCATAAGATGCATACCATTTCCATCTGCTTAAATACGAATAAAGAAGAGTAACAATGTAACAAGCTAGTTTCTAACTATGTTTTGCTAACTTATCTTGTAAGACACCCACTGCCGATTGTGGATGATATGGAGGACTACAGCATTTGCATGTTTTCAGGCCATTTGCACCCTTTGAGAGAGAGCTCGAGTGCATAGACCACGGTCCACATCAACAGCACAAACCAACGGATTCACAGTTCCCTAAAACACATCAGGGTGAAAACGCCCAGGGATGGAGCTACTCTGTTGAGCTTGCTTCAGGTGCATCGTGAGTGCATAGTTGTTCACCTAGCATGGCATCAAAGGATAAAACAGTAAGAAAAAGATTCACTTGTCTAGTGACCACAGAAGAGCAAGAGTTACACCAAGACAATGAGATAGATTCTATATATCTCAAGGACCTATCAATAAATGGAGCCAAACTGGAAATATGAAAACCTCACTACATTCTATAGATAAATCCTATTACAGAGTTGAGGTAATTTATGTTCAAATAAATTAAAAACTAAGCATACAGTTAAGAAGGTTCAGGGTTCACAAGTTCAAACCTCAAGAGTCCTCAACTGCTCCTGGTACTGAGACACCAGCTGCTTCAAATGCTGCAATTCCTGACTCCTTAATTCGTGCTCTTTCTGGCGTTCATGCTGAATAGCCACAGCTCTCTTGAGAATTGTATTTTCCTGAATCAGTGCTTCAACTTGTTGCTTCAGCAGCATATTTTCCTGGAAGGGATACCATCAGCATAACAGAGCTGATCCATCTTAAAGTTTTTTTATCCTTTTGGTGGAGGTTTTTTTTTTTTTTTGGGGGGGG